>JARVZY010010862.1:0-243000 GCA_030686995.1 Artemisia argyi | reverse complement strand
TCATGGACATGACGCATCAAATTAAAGCAACAAAATGCATCCTCATATACATTATTACGTGCATATGCCGAAATCATGGAGTTCCATGTAATCGTGTCACGCAAACTCATCCCATCAAAAACATAACACGCCTCTTTAACCATACCCAAATTACCAAACATAGATATTAGAGAGTTAGCAACCGAAAGATCATACTCATATCCACACTTTACGACATGTCCAAGAACTTGAGTGCCCAATGATTCATCTTCTAATGACCCACAAGAAGTAATGACCGTAGTAAACGTGTTCTGATTACAATCAACATCTTCACACTTCATTTTCCGATACAACTTCACAACTTCCTCAAAATTTCCATTATCAGAATACCCCACCATCAACGAAGTCCACGACACAACATTCTTTTCAGGCATCTCGTCAAAAAGACCACGAGCACTATCATAAAACCCATACTTAGTATAAAAATTCAAAAGCGCAGTCCCTGCATACACATTACACAACAAACCATTCTTCAATATCAAACCATGAACCTGAACCCCTTGATCCACCATATCTCCAGACCCTGCACACCCCGTTAACAAACTCGCTATAACAAAACCACTCATTTCAAACCCCTGATCACGCATCCGCCCAAACAAAACAAACGCATCCGAATACAAACCAACTCTACTCAAAATCGATATCATGGTATTCCATGTAGCTTCATTTCTTTGAGGCATTTCATCAAACACATACAATGCACCTTTCACTTTCCCAAATTTCGCGTAAAAGTTAATCAAAGTATTCGTATGAAATATACTTAAACGACCCAAGTTTTTTAAACAATAAGCATGTAATGATTTGCCTAGTGTTTCGTTTTCGATATCCGAAAAACCCTTGTGATTAAAAACTGAGATTATGGGGTTGATGGTTGTTACATATTGATGTATTTTATGGCTTATTATGAGGTTGTTTATGTTTGTGCAGGCCTTTAAAACTTGGTGTTTTTTAAGGATCAACATTGTTTATAAGCATGCCCAGATAAGAATGGAGTTTAGAAAACCAGTTTTTCTTTTAGCCATTTCGTCGAACACCTTGCATGCAGTTTTCAGGTCGCTGGGTTTTAAAGACTGGTGAATAACCTAAAAGGAGTCAAAGGTACGATGGTTATGATTAAGTTGATATTACAGTACATGACATTTTAGAGCTATGCTATCACAAAAAGTTTAAAAAATATATTCACAAAATAATATTGTTATGTTTTGATGCCAAAAGTTCCATGTAGATCTAAGATTTATCAAAGATCCCATGCATTCATCTCGTCCGTCCATTTTTATTCCTCCCAACCGTTAGATTAATTTATTTTTTTGTTAGTTTTTTTTTTTTTTAATAATAATGAAAAGGGCAACATGGTCATTCCTTACCTCTCTTTTTTCTCCTAACCATCTCATTCAAAGAGATACGCTCTTTCAAACCATCCTTTCCACCATTACTAAAACTCATCATTTCCTTAATTTCTCGTCTCATTTCTTAACGAATTTCAAATTCGAAACCATCATTCGATTCATCTTATCATTGCGCACACAATGATATGATTTATTTGATTTTCGTTAGGTTTTGAGAAATCCCCCATTTTGATGATTTTGACCTAATTTTGTTTATTTTGATTCTCTGTTAGTTTGATGATCAGGTTGTCAGATTGATGCTGAAAATGGGATGGCGGCGTGGTTTGTCGATAAAAAGCTGAAAAACTAATGCACATTATGGTAAGTTCTTCAAGTGTCGTTAGCTTTTTAGGTTTTACGCTCTTATTAGTGATTCTTCATAGATATGTCATTATCAATACTGCTAGTAATGATAATTAACTGATTAATGTGAAAGTTGTTAGGATTTTGTTGCTGATATACTGATGTATTTTGTTAGAATCTAAACTGATGTACTGATGTATATGAATCATATATGATTCAATGTGAATCATACATGATTCTGGTAGAATCATACATGATTCTACCAAGGTCTTGGCTCTTTTGTGGATTTTAATTATAGGATGTCCTAATACTCATCAAGCCTTTTTTGATATTGCTGTAAGGGTAAGTGTAATGTATATGAATCATATATGATTCAATGTGAATCATACATGATTCTGGTAGAATCATACATGATTCTGGTAGAATCATACATGATTCTACCAAGGTCTCCGCTCTTTTATGTTTTTTGATATTGCTAAATAAGTAGTTTTTATTTATGTATGTGTTTTATCAACATGAATAGGGTATATCTAAATGCTTGTCAATATCCCTGTCGAATTCGGTGTCTGAGATTTTATTTATAAGTGGATTTTGTTAGAATCATATATGATTCACATAGAATCATATATGATTCTCATATAATCATATATGATTAAAGGATAATCATATATGATTCTGATAGAATCATATATAATTCACATAAAATCATATATGAGTGTGTTAGATTATTTTATGGTTATTAACATTTAAAATTTTTATGCAGGTCGATCAAAAACTGTTGCACATAAGCCTAAAGAGAAGAACATGGCTGATCGTGATCCCAAAAAAGACGTTCGTAAAGAAAATGTGCAATCAAGAAAATGTGCTTAAGTGATTGTGTACTAGTTAACTAATGTATTTGGTAAACTGATGGGTCCCTCTGGTGCTCCTAGTTAACTGATGTATTTTGATAAAATCTGATGGTAGTTAACTGATGTATTTTGGTAAAATCTGTTGATAAATAGATGTAGTTAACTGATGTATTTGGTATTGAACAAGTTCTGATGGTAAACTGATGGTATTTTGATGTATGTTTTAATTTTTCTGATGGGTAGTATATGTTTTAATTTTATCATATATTAATCATATATGTGAATCATATATGATTCTATGTGATGATTCACATAGAATCATATATGATTTACATAGAATCATATATGATTCAAATAAAATCACATATGATTCTTTTAGAATCAAGAATCATTAATTATTAATGTTTAGAATCATATATGATTCTATGTGAATCATATATGATTCTTTTGAATCATATATGATTTTTGAATCACATGTATTCAGAATCACATATATTCATAATCACTTGTCAAATCTGCTGAAATATCAAACAAAAAGTATTCAATTAGACGTAGTTGAATTAAAATTCTCATAACACTTTTCCAACAGTGCAATAATAATAACCAAATTTAAAGAAATTGTTATTCAAGAAGCTTTAGTCGCTTTTTCTGCCGCGACATTTCTTGTTTGTTGTTCACCTGCATCAGTTCTAGTCCTTTGTTCTCTTGCATCAGTTTCACTTTGGATTAAACTCTCGCAAGTTTTGCAATATACTTTGGATTCATTGGACATGTCGACTTGGTGTGCTTTTTAGTCTTCTCACCACAGAATCCACATTTCCTTTTTCTCTTAGATGTTTCTTCAAGTGCTATTTCTCTTCAACATGTATATAAATATCATCAACAACAGGTTCCCAATTAGTAGATCCCCTGGGAGTTTCTTCATGTGCGTATAAAGTCAGCCTTGGTGTTGTCACAGATGCTGAAATATAGTATTTTCATTAGAATCATATATGATTTCCCAAGAATCATATATGATTCTACTAGAATCATATATGATTCACATTTAATCATATATGATTCTATGTGAATCATATATGATTCAATGTGAATCATATATGATTTTAACAGAATACATCAGTACATCAGCAACAAAAACATATACATCAGTACATCGCTAATCTGATTTCAATACAAATCAACTTATCTCACTCACAAATCAATAAAATAAGCTGAATAAGCAATAAAATAAGCCGAATCGAATGTGATTTGCCTTGAAACCCTAAAAACCTAAATAAGTTGAATCACATGTGATTTACCTAGACACCCTAAAAACCTAAATAAGCAACAAAATAAGCTGAAACACATGTCATTTACCTTTAATAGCGGCTACATTTTATTCTTCATCTGGAAATTCAACATCTTTTCCATAAGCTTGTTTCCATCATCCACCACTTGATGTTCATCAACCGCAACTGGAACATCAACTAAATCAATAGCTGATCATTAACAAGTGTGAAGATGTGGTGGTGATGAAGGTGCGGTGGTGGTGGAGGTACGGTGGTGAAGGTGACGGCGGCGGTGAAGGTGCGGTGGTGGTGAAGGTGCAGTGGTGATGAAGGTGCGGTGGTGAAGGTGCGGTGGTGGTGAAGGTGGCTGATTGGAGGATGATTGGGGTTGTGTGTGTTTGTGTGTGTGTTTTGCCCTAATTTTTTTTGGGGGAAACAATGAAACGTATTGATATTTTTTTGTTTATGTAATTGTCTTTTTTGCCCCTCAAGAGTAAATATTAGATTTAATCTAAGCCTTTAGATCAAATTGGATTGTATGGTTGGGATTTGTTGATTGGTTCTATGGCAAGGAGGGGTTCTTCATGGATCTCAACTCATGTTTTGATATGTGGCTTTTATAATAATTTCTCTCTTCTTTTTAATTATCCTAATCAAAACATAACATTTCATTTATGTGGAATATATTTTTTTAAACCTTTTGTAATCGTAGCATAGCTCAAAATTTATAAAAACTATGCTACATCCAAAAAAGAACCACAAAAATGAGGTGACATATTTTGATTAAGTTAATAAAAAAGGAGATAAATTATTTGAAAAATCATCAAACAGGTTATTTTATTTTTGTGAATGTTTCTTTGTGAATATGACATAGCTCATTTTATAATCATCTTTAACTTAAATTATTCCCTTCATCATTTTAAGATTTATATTCTAAAATAATACTCAACTTTTATGTCAATTAATTTATTTTATTCAAAAACAATAATTTTGAAATGAATAAGGGAGTAAGCTTTTAAACTTAATCATGGCTAATGTTATGTTGCCTATTTGATTTTTGAATTATTTTTAGCTTTTGGTGATCATATTTAGGCCTTGTTTTTTTTTTGTTTTTTATTTATTTATTTATTTTTTTTTGAACTAAACTTTCTTAAGTTTTTTATATTTTTATATTTTTAATTTTTTATAAAAGTATGAAACAAAAAATACATAATAGAAAATATAAAGTTCGACAAGTCAAATTAGTAAAACAATAAAAAAAAATACGGAACATAAACTATAAACAACTTTCTTATCATGTTAATAAAGTGGGTAAAATTATCAAAAAAAGTGTGGAATATAAAATATAAAGTTTGACAAGTCAAAAGTAGTAAAAAAAATATACAAAACAAAATATTATAAAAAAGGTGCTACTATAAGGACCCTTTACCTCACTTTATACAATCAATACCCCTAACCCGCCCCTTTTTATAGTACATCACAGTTTTTTATTAGTTTCCGTTTTGTATTTTTTGTTAGTTTAATACTTTTGACTTACTAAACTTTTTATTTTATGTTACATACTTTCAGTTTTGTAGTTTTTTTTATATAAACAAAGTTATATAAAAATAAATAAGTAATAAGAAAGCCGAAAAAAATAAGAGGGTATTATTGGTGTTTTAGGGGTACAAATAATCAGTTTTTTTTCTGTATTTTCTGTCTATTTAATACTTTTAACTTATTAAACTTTATATTTTATGTTTCATACTTTCAATTTTATAGTTTAAACAACTATTCTTAGTTTAAACATAGCGATATGTAACATTAGTTGTAGTATAAAAAAGATCAAATGGCATTGTATGGTAGAAAACACGATAGTATAATTGTAATTTACCGGTATCTATCAATCCTACCTAACTATTGAACTCGAACCCAATAAAAGTTTTAATTAAAATAAAATGTAAAACCTGTTATTTTAATGTCACACCTCGCCAAGTCGGAAACGCAAGTGTGTAACTTCATGGATGTCATCACAACACATGGTGTCTATATAGAGAATAACTACATGCATAAAATAGAGCAAGTACATACACGAAGTGTCGTAACAATACTCCAAAACAATACATAGAATCCAATCATAGATGATAAACCACTTCCAATGCAACTAAGGTCTCGTCTAATCACATCCTTCTATTTTATTCTTAGAAAGCTTACCTGAAAATGATGCTTAAAACGTCAACATAATGTTGGTGAGATTCATAGGTTTAGACACACATACACTCTCAAGACAACCAGTTCATTGTGATCATAAAATATAGCTGGACAAATAATTTATAGTTATCATATAAGCTACATCTATTCGCAAACCAATAATCACACACAAAGGCAACCATCTGTACGGACGTGTCCACCGATCCTATATTGGCATCAATTAGGTCGCATGCGCGAGCAACAGGATAAGCATCCTCCTAATCGAATCACGTATATATCCACACAACACTTGGCATCAAATGGGTCCCCAAATGAATCACGTATAATCTCACAATCAAATCATCACCGCATAAACATCACACATAGCATACATACGATAACATTATAAGTCCAAGCTCTTTGAAATACACATAATCACAATAACCCAAACCATTTAAGACAAGCATCATTCCCATCTCAAGTTAAAACAAAGTAAAAATATGGGACTATGAACACACCTCAAACCTTGCAGCTTCCACAAAACCAAATCACAATCTATAACACAAAAAATAAATTCACGTTACACATGGCCAAGCTAAAAGCTATAACCCATGTAATACGCATATAATTGATGTCTAAGATTCATATGACCCACCAAGGATCTTCTAGACCCCATACTAATCATCACCATAACCTAATACTCACTAAATCCCTTGCACTATTAAAATCAGAAAACGCAGAATTTTAGGGTACATTCGCCCACATGAAATAATAACAATTAAAGCTCAAAACTCACACCAAAAATTCACCATGGTCTCTCATAAGAATACAAGCTAATCACAGAAGGCCATGGTCTAATAACACACACAAATAGCCATAAGAAAATCAAACTTGTCAACTATCCAAATTCGGATCTGAACGCACACCAAAAAGTTTTAATTAGAATAAAATACTTCTACAACTTTTATCGCGAATCCTTTTCATGGTAGTCTAAGATAACCTAAAACTCAACTTTTCTAGAAGGGCTAACCTTAATATCAATTTTTCACTCACAATTCACTATCAAACTTTTACCCAAATTATGTCCCAGTTTAACAGCTTTGACACCTTATCAAATAAAAATCAAAAGACTAACTTCCAGACCTTGAAATCAATCGTGGCCGGACTTTTTGAAAAGCTCTTTCATTAAACTTCAATTTAGACTAAAAATTCATGATCTAACTCTTCACCATCTGTTAAATACACTCGTATCTTTACAGCCTTACAAATCTATCAAAACCCTAACTCAATAACTAGCATGTTTTACGTTCAATTCTCTTAACCAATCACCATATTATTATCATTAATTGATACCAACATGTTTAATAACATTAATTTACAAAAGTTAACACAAACCTTAAGCCATCATATAATTATTACATGAATTATATTAATTAATCAATTAATTGAACATAAGATTTAAAGATTTTACCTTGATTCTTGATTTTAGCTTCAAAACTATAAACCCTAATTTTTCGCCTCTTCTCCTGCCCTTGTGATCCACTCAAATTTGCAGAAAAAATGGCTTTAGGGTCGTTGGTTATGATTATATGGGTAAGGGTTGGGCTTGTTTGGGTTGTACTAGGATTCCTTGGGCCTAAGAGTCATATTTTGACTCAAATTGGGTTTCCGTTTTCCCCCTTATCCCCTTCTAGCCGAATTTATATATATATATATATATATATATATATATATATATATATATATATATATATATATATATATATATATATATATATATATATATATATATATATTAAATTAATTTATTACACTCAAAACCTCATACTTTTTATATTTTATATATACCCATATCGAATCCTAACGTCTTACGCGATAAATATTAATTTTACGATAAACCGGAAAAATTATCATTTTCAAAACAAAGTTTCCAAAAATAGAATTTTATACTCTTTTTGAAATATAACTCATAAAAACAAACTCTTCGTAACTCATTAACGCTCAAAAACTTGAACGAAGACTCAAAAACTTGAACGAAGACTCGTTACGCAAAAACACAAAAACACAAAAACACCAAAACTACACAAGTCATTCCTACACTACAAAGGCGATCAAAATGAACTTTCCCAAATTCCATACTTTCCAAATCACAATAAAAACCATTTACGAAAAGGGATTTAGTGCTAAAACTCACCTATATCACTTCAGACACCTAAGACACACCAAACAAACGTCAACCGAGTCAAGACTATCAGTCAAACTGACATGCTAAAACCACGGTTGTTACATCATCTCCCACTTAGGAAAATCGCGTCCCGAGATTTCAACTACTCGTCTCACCAAAAGCATCAACAAAAGAAAATTTATGGTTATTTGAGCGGAATAATACCACTCCATAAAATCACAGAGAAAGAACCACAAAAATGTTAACCGACTAAATACCCGAATTCATACGATAGAAAACACTCCGACACTCCAACGATACACGAAAATAGATACACTACACCGATCAATAACACCAAAGATCCGAACGACTTCTCACAGATAGGTACGATACTCTCGAACCAAATGAAAATCCAAATGGTAACCGCAAGAAACACACACATGTAACAGATACCCATAAAACAAAACATTACTTAGAACGTTTATGAACACCCCGCATCTAACATCCACGATCTAAATCCAACTACAAACGATCTGCTCACCAACCACATCCGCAAACAAAATTTGAATACTTAAATATCATCTGATCCTCACGTTCCCAAGTAAACTCAGGACCACGCTTAAAATCCCACCGTACCGTTACCAACACTATCTCACCACACTTTACACTTTTGACCACTAAGTCCATAATCTTAACAGGTTCCTCGACAAAACGGAGAGTCTTGTCAACCTTAATCTCATCTAATGGCACATGCAGACTAGTATCCGGCAAACACTTTTTCAAATTAAATACATGAAACGTATCATGCACTCTACTTAACTCCTCAGGCAAATTCAACCGATATGTCTCAAATCCGATCCTTTCCGTAAATCTCAAATGGTCCTACGTATCTCGGTGCTAGCTTGCCTTTCTTACCGCAACGCACAACACCCTTCCAAGGAGATACTTTTAACCTCACAATATCACCAACACCAAACTCTAAGGGCTTACAGCAATAATCCACATAACTCTTTTGGCAATCTCTCACTGCCTTAAGTCTTTCCTTGATCTGAAAGACCATATCCGTAGTCCCTTGTACCAGTTCAGGACCAATCAGTTGGCTCGTCCCAACTTCTGCCCATAAAATAGGTAAACTACATTTCCTTTCATACCACACTTCAAACGGCACATTCTTAATACTAGAATGATAATTATTGTTATAGGAGAACTCAACTAAGGGTAAATGCATACCCCCAGCTTCCTCCAAAATCAAACACACCCATGCTTTCAACATACCATCCGACGCCTGATATGTATAGTTACGTAGTTCATTCACTAGAGAATGATAAGTCGTACTCATCTACATACGCGTTCTCAAAACCCTATAAAACGTTTACCACCATCGCAAAGTAAGTATTCCATCACTTTCTTTGATGATCACGCGACACTCCATTTCTCATTACCAACTCATCAAATGAAAAGTCTCGCCAATTTCTCCTCAACAAAATCTCCAAGTATCTCTGACCGTTGCATCACCCTAATAATCGTTGACATCAACACTCACCTTCAAGCGTATCAACCACTTGCTAAGGTATAAATATTCTTTCTCACGCCTGCTTCTCCATACATCTCTTGCTAAGGTAATAATATGTCTTATCCATTCTACGATGCATCAAATACCTTGCATGATTGATGTCCTTACGCTTCCTCTCAATGAAACCAATAGCTGGTCCGCAAAGTACATTCCTCCATCTTCGTTCCTTTCCATTTACTGGTCTAAACCAAGTAATCATTCTTCTTACATGTTCTCATCCTTGAACCTCTCTCTCTATGCTGTCAATATCATCCTCTCAACTCCGAACTGAATCATCATAATCATTGCTCACAAACATCTAAGTTTCACTCGTTCACTCCCGCTCAGCGCTCTTACCACGATGTCCGCTCTTCCTTAACGGTAGCGAATAAGACAATTGTTAGCATTAAAATTATGTAATAGAAAAGTAATGGTCATTCTCATAAATATAAACTTTGTATATCGTGTGGTAGGTATAGTGTTTGGGCTATGGTCTTGGTAATCTAATATGTTATGAGTTAGGATATGTAAGCCTTTTATATATCATGTAAACCAAGCCCAAGCCCAAGCCCATGGAAAGCCTTTAGGGCATCATATCTCATGTACTATATAAACACCTCAAAGGCTCATTTGAGGTGTGTGCTTGTGTGTGTTTTAAATAAAAGTTCTCTTCATCTTATTACTCTTTTTCATATAGCTAACGCCACACATATATCATATCAAGTCACCATCTTTACTTCATATACTTGCTATATTTGTGTTAAAGTTGATAGTTTTAAGGTCCTACAAGTGGTATCAATCGCCTAATAATGATTTAGGAGTATGTGGAAATCGTTATTTATTAAACTTTCTCTTTAAAGTTGCGTTTTTTTTTAAATGTGGGCTTTTCTCTAAAAGTTTTGATTTTTACGTGTTTTTAGTGTGAAAGTTGTTGTTTTTATTGAAACAAGTGTAAAAAGTATTTTTGGTTGAAAAAATCGGATTTTTAGCTGTTTGGGTCATCTTACGCGTAAAAAGGACAAGCACTACCAAGTTCTTAGCTGGAAATTGTACTTTTTGGTACTTTTACGCGTGAGTTTTAGCAAAAAACCCATTTTCTAGGCATAAGATGGAATCCTACGCTTAAGTTTAAGCAGAAAAACCTTTTCCTATGCGTTAGATTGAAATCCTACGCATAAGTTGAGATCCTACGCATAAGATCCTACGCTAAAGTTTGTTTCTACGCTCAAGTTGGATTCTACGCATAAGTTCTTACGCGAAAGATCCTTCGCAAAAGTTTTCTTCAACGTTCAGAGATTACTTAGTACTTTCCTAGCTTGGACAAGTTAGTGAAATACTTCGACACGAGATATCTTTCAAGCTTGGACAAGTTTGAGAGATCAGTTTGGTTGAAAAAACCTTACGCGTAACATTCTTACGCATAAACTCTAAGTTTACGCGTAAAATCAAAGTCTACGCATAAACAATCTTGTTTACGCATAATCTTAGATCTTACGCATAACTTAAAGCTTACGCACAACTTTCTTACACGTAAGATTCTAAGTTAACCAAAAGATTTAGGTTTACGCATAAGTTTCAGGCTACGCATAAGTTTCAGTCTACGCATAAGTTCAGGGTTTACGCATAAGAATTTGACTTTTGACAACCAAACTTCAAACGGCCATAACTTTTGAACCGTAACTCCGTTTTCGACGAAATACCTGTCAAAACGACCATGAGACAGAAAAGAAGGACTCTGTTTTCATTCAACCCAAGTTTCGAAGCCTAAAAACGCTTCGGGAAGAAGTTATTGAGGTTTTAAGGTTTTAGATCAAATTTTTCACCATAAAAACTTCATCAACTTACACTAAACACAACTCCTACTTCGTTGAATCGATCCAAGAATCAACTTTATTCATCTACACTTCATCAATGGCAATTCAGCAAGACGTTCATGCAGCCGGTGCGGAAAACCGACCTTCAATGCTTGAAAAAGGTGGATATCTTCCATGGACAAGCCGCATGCTTCGTTACATCAAAACAAAGCCTGATGGTAAACTAATGATCAACTCCATTACAAATGGTCCATTTAAGCCAAGACAGGTTCAAGTTAAAGGCAATGTGAATACAACACCTCCTACTCTACCATTCGTGCATGAACAAACAGAAGCAGACTACACGGATGAAGACAAAAAGCAGATCGCCGCTGATGATATGGCAATGCATTTAATCCAACTTGGATTACCACGCGAGATCTTTGCTGCGGTCGACAGCTATGAAACTGCTTTTGATATGTGGGAACGAGTTAGAAGGATATGTTATGGAACAGAGATTGGACAACAAGACGTTGAGAACAAACTTCTAACAGAATGAGAGAACTTTACATCCACTAAAGGTGAAGAGATTGAATCCTACTACACAAGGTTTTGCACGTTAATGAATGAGTTAATCAGAAACAAGTTGACACCACGAACAATTGCAACAAACATCAAATTCATCAACAACCTTCCAGAAGAATGGGGTCGTTATGTTACAATTGTCAACCAAACAAAGGATTTACATAAGGTGAATTATGATAAACTCTATGACTTTCTGAAACAAAACCAAGCTAAGGCTAATGAAGTAAGGAAAGAAAGGTTGGCAAAGAATCATGATTCTTTCGCATTAATTGCTACTACACCAACATCGTTACCAGTGAACACACAACAACCATCATCATTTTCCACTCACAACTACATGGAACCATCATCCATTCAACAACCAACACCGGTCTACCAACAACAGTTCTACCCACAGCAACAACAACATGTTATTCCACAACAGCAATACCCACAATTCCAAGAACCAGAATTCACTGAAAATGATGAAGCTACTGCAGCATTGACCCAAGCGTTTGCTTTTCTTACAAAGGCATTCCAAGGACGTTATTCTACACCAACTAACAACAACCAAAGGATTTCATCGAACACTCGCAACAAGCAGATTGCTCAGCCGAGTTTCAATATGGGCAACGGAGGCCAAATGGTTGGAGTTTATGGGAATCAGCAGGGATATACTACTGGATTTAATATGGGTAATCAGAATATATATAATGCAGGTCAGTATGCATGCAATCAGAATGCAGGGAATCAGTATGGTCAGTATGCAGGGAATCAGATGGGTCAGTTTGTTGAGAATCAGAGGGGTCAGAATGTTGGTAATCAGGCAATGGGTAATCTGAATAGGAATGTTGCAGCTCCAGTTCTTGGGAATCCGGGAAATGTGAATCAGGGTAATCCAGTCAAGTGTTTCAACTGTTAGGGTGTAGGTCATATGGCAAGGAACTGTCCTACTAAGCCGAACAAAAGAGACCCAGCGTACTTGTAGAAAGCACTGCTGTTGGCACAAAAAAATGAGGCAGGGTTTCAGTTGAACGCAAAGGAGAATGATTTTATGGCTCTTATGGATGACATGGAAGACAGAGAGGATATCGATGCGAATTGCATATTCATGGCGAATCTTCAGGAAGCTAAGTATGACACGGATTCTGACACACTTCCTGTTTATGACACCAATGCACCATCTGAGGTATCAAATTTCAACACATGTCACAATAATGATATATTTGATATGTCTCCTCATGAGGAACAACATTCTGAGAAGCTAGCACCCAATTATGATAAATATCTGGGCACGCCAAGTAGTAGCAATACTCCTTTAGCAACTCCAGATGTGAATCATAATGGAGGCTTCGTTTCACAGCATGCTGAGAATGATGAGGAAACATGTGCATTGTTTGAATCATTATTGAATAATTGTCGTATTGAAATTGAGAATGTGAAAAAGGTCAATCGCGATGTTAAGGCCGCGAATGTTAAATTGACCACTGAGCTTGAGAGTTACAAGAATAACGTTAAAGCTTTTGAGTTTCATAACAAAAGATTGTCAGAATTAGAAAATGGTTATCAAAATTCCGTTTCAAGGGAAAAACTTTTACAAATCAAGTTTGATACACTTGATGTTAATTCTTTCAAGAAGATAAAATCTTTAAACGCGGAAATTTCTGATCTACAAAACCAACTTTCTAAACAAAAAACAGCTTATACCAATCTTGAAAAAGAAAGGGGTGAGCTGAAAAAGGACTTTGCAAAGAAAGAAGACAAACTTTTGGAAGAAATCGTAGAGTCAGAACACATGATTGCACATTTAGAAGAATTAGTGGTTAAGTCGGGTCAGTCAAGTCAAACAATGAAAATGATTTCAAATCAAACCAATCCGATTTACCATATGAAACATAAAATGGCTCTTGGCAATAAAACTCCTTGTAATCTCAAGAAAGCTCAGCAAGAACAGAATGTTTTGTATAATGGTAATGTGATTTACACCAAACATGATCCTCCCGTCGTTCGGGATTCTGTGCAAACAATGGAACTTGTCGAAGAGAGTATTACTAAAATGAAACAAAAGGATTTGAAACCCATTGATTACAACAAATTGAACAAACTTTCGGGAATTACTTTTATTCCACAAACAAAACCATCTGTGTTTTCCATAAAATGAACATTCACGAAATTCTTTTCTAAAAAGACAGTTGTTTCCAAATCTCTTTCAAAAATGGAACAAATGTCTTCTAACAACACTTTTAATACAAGTGAGGCTAGAGACATTCTTGATGACGTTAAAAAGAGAATTCAAGTACTTCAAAATATTGTTGAATCTAAAACTACTATCAGTATTAACGACTGGCATTCTAGTTTTCATATCAAACAGAAAAAGGTGTTTGAAAACGAAATTACTATCCCACTGAATAACATCAGTGCGAGGATAATCCATTTTGAAAACGCTTTCTTAAAAGAAACGGCCGACTTTGTCAAGGACCACAAATCCCTGGTAAACGAAGATAATGAAACTCGTGAAAACATGAATGTTTTGGAAAGGTTAAATGATTCTCTCTTCGAAGCTGTTATGACTACTGATATAATGTCCATCATTTTACAAACATATTCTGTTCAAGACGATGAACGACTGAGAGCTGAGACCTCCGAAATTATTTCAAAATACGAAAATGCCCTTATAAATCTTGAAAAAGAAAATGTGTCATATTTTAAACAACTTGATCGGAAAAAAGGAGAATGCAAGTATGACAAAATGTCGTATGAGCGTGCCTTCAAGAACATGAAAGAGCAAAATGATCTTTTGAGGGCTCAGCTTGAAAGTCAAAAAGGGAAAGGTGAGGAAACTAAGTTTGCAAAACCATCGACTTCGAAGAAACCAAATGTTTCAAACACGGTTCAAAAACCTAAAATGTCAATTTCATGGTTTGCTCCAAAAGTCGATGAGAAAAAGGATTTGACAAAACCAGTCACGCCAACACCCTTGCCCAAGCAATGTGAAAATGATAAGATTGATAAAGGAAAAGCGGTTGTCGAAACACCAAAAGTGATAGCACCTGGCCTTTTTAGGATTAGTCCCACTAATGCGTCTGCCTCCACATCTAAGACAAATGCATGCAAAAAGGATAATTCTAAAGAGTCTAGTGATGCTAAAAAGGACAACAATATAAATCCTAACGTGTGTGCCTTACCTTCTACAGGATTAGAAAGCACCTCTAGGAGCTGCAGACTAAAGCCTAGGAGCAATACAAGGAACAATAGAGTCTCGTCTGCCTCTACGAGTAGTAGCAAGAATAAAGTTGAAGAAGTAGAAGAACACCCTAGGAATTTATCGCTTTGTAATAAGAAACATGATTCATTTGAATGTAATGTCGAAAGTATTGGTTCTAATGCATGTAATGACTCTATTCGTTTAATATGCAAGAAATGTTTAATTAATGATGTTCATGATGAATGTGTTTCTAAGAATGTAAATGTTACGCCTGAACAGAAGTATGTTCCAAAGGGAAGTGCTAGATCTAGATCTATAGGAAGATTAGTTGCACGCTTTAGGTCTACCACTAGTAGTCGAATGCCTAGGAACTACCTTAAGTTTTGTATGTGGATACCAACGGGTAGAGAGTTCATTCTTCATAATGGAAAATTGGAAGTTGTTCAAAATAAACAAGTAGCAACCTTTGATGTGTGTGATTCGGAATTTACTCCTAACCCAATGGAACCAAATTTAAAACGGTTTCCAAATACAAACTCTTTTGTTCTTGGCAGGTTATCGAAATATGTCTTTGGATCATCGACTCGGGTTGCTCTAAGCACTTGACCGGGAATTTAAAGCTGCTGATCAATTTCGTCTGGAAATTCATGGGAACTGTACGCTTTGGAAATGATCATGTAGCAGCTATTCAGGGTTATGGAGATCTTCGGTTTGGGAATATTTTGATCACTCGAGTTTACTACGTCGAAGGGTTGGGACACAACTTGTTTTCAGTTGGGCAGTTTTGTGATGCAGATTTAGAAGTTGCATTCAGGAGAAACACGGTTTTTATTAGAAATTTGGTTGCTGATGATCTCTTAACTGGTAATCATGGTACAAACTTGTACGCTATCGACATCAACCAAATGGCTTCTACATCACCTGTCACACCCCCAATTTTACCTGACTTGCAGCGGAATGGAATGCCTGAGGGTGTAACGGTCATAGCATCACAACAAGGATATATTGAACGACCTAAAGCATCGTTTTGAAAATACATCGTTTGATTCATTCAAAATATTCAGAGTTAAAAAAAAAACACATGTCCCAAAAGAGTTGGAAAGTTTAAGTAAATAAGTTTAGTACAATCAAACGAGAGTTCATAAGTGCATGAAATCCAAAATGAAACGCGTCATCCTTGATACACAAAATGACTCCATGCATGCCATGAGAATATGCCTTAGTTACTTGAGAAATACATTGCGAAAACGGTCAACATAAAGTTGGTGAATAATCATAGGTTTGTAAGATAAATCGTATGTACATAAGCCACAAGTATAAAGTAAACCGACAAAAATGTCAAAAATGTTACATTGACTCTTAAGCTCATGAACCCGAAGCTAGACTTTGTAATGGCCCCACCAGAGTGTTTACCAGACACTCAAATTGTTAAGACATGAAATGCATTCATCCCGTTGGAGCAACCCAAACACGAATGGAGGCGTCACCCTCAATAGATCTATTCACTCACTCTCGCTTGGCAATATAATTAACGGTCCATGATATATAAGGGGACTTAACTTGGTAGTAAGCCAACTTAAGCAATGTATGGAATTTGTAATACTTGGGCATGTACAAAAATAATTGGTGCAATGTATTCTCCCCCGTGGGATTTGAAATCAAATAAGTAATTGAAAACGGGGCTATGAAAACTCACCTTAGCAAAAGCAATATCCGATAGACAAAGTAGTAGTTAGAAATAAGGTCCGGGTACTCTAATCGCAACCTAAATAGTACATATGTCTTAGGTTCGAAAACAAGGTCAAGCATGCAAGTCATACACTATATTATCACTTGTACATGTTGTTAAAATTTTTATTGTCAAAAACGTAGGTAATCAAAGTAATCTCGTATTTAAGTCATCCACTATTTTAGAAAACGTAGCTTGTAAATCCCACGACCAAATATTAGTCGTCTTGTAAATATATATTTTGAAAATCTCTAACGTACCTAATAAGTATACGTAATGCTCTACCATTTTTATTTACGTCATTTTAGCCAAACTACACTCTAAAGTGTCCAAAAACTCATTTAAATATTTTCCATCAGCTTTTAAATATAGCACAAAAGCTGTCAACATTTTAGTGTTTCGTCGCAACTTTCTTAGGCCATAACTTTTGCGTCGTAGTTCCGTTTTTCAAGTTCTATATATTCCCGCGAAGGTATTCAAGTATACTTTAGGTTTTTCAAGGTCTCGGCTAGTCTAGATATCATTTAATCTCAATTTCCCTAGCTTGAAAAATCGGGACAGAATCATAATTTCAGAAAATAAAGTTTTAGTCGTCAATCTTGAAAATAGCATATCTTTTTCGTTATAAGTCCGTTTTAACTCGTTCAAGCGGATATGTTTTCGTTATTAAGTCTATTTTCTATATTTCTAGCCTAATATGGTCACCAAGGTACTGATTTTTCTGTGAAGGGTCGAATAGGACAGATTCATCCTAAATAATGTCAAACTATATTTTCTAGTGTTTTATTTATTTTCACCACTTACAACAACTCCAAATCTAGTCCTAATTCCTCCATCAACTTCTCAACTAGTATATGGTGATCTAAACATAAACTTAACAATATTCAAGATCCATGTACAAGATCATTCAAATATTTAAAACTTCATATCTACTAACATATATATATATATATATATATATATATATATATATATATATATATATATATATATATATATATATATATATATATATATGTTTTCATCATTTACTTGTAAAGATCTTTGTTAACAAATTTTCTTGTAATAAAATCTTGTTCAAAACATATTTTCTTGCTAAGAGATCAAAGTGGATGTAAAGATTTTCAACATGTACCAAGTGATAACCAAGTATATATACTAGACAAGCATAAAAATCATGAAAATCATGAAGTATAGGTAGTGTAAGATCACTTACAAAGAGGTTTGTGATATGAGATTTGTAACAACACTTGTGTAACCCCCAAGATTAGTATCAACCCTTGTTAATCTTACCCTAAGTATTCTTGTAATTACCCACAAGCTCACTTTTTTTTTTCTTCCCTTGCTCCTTGGTGTGGCGAAATGAATATATAGATGGGAGGTGATATATATATATATATATATATATATATATATATATATATATATATATATATATATATATATATATATATATATATATATATATATATATATATATATATATATATATATATTTTGTAACTAAATATGAGTGCAAGTGTATGTATGTATATATAGCAATGAGTCAAAGTGTTGGTAAAAAATATCTCATGAATTTGTCCTTGTGGCTGCCGAGATTTAAGGAAAAGAAAGGAGGCAAAATGGTGGCTCTAGCCTCCTAATATTAATGCCATGTTTCAAGGTTCTTTGTTGCAATGTAGAAAAAATAAATAATATAATGAGTAATTATGGAACTAGGGGGGCGGCTCCTTGATTAAATTTGGAAGAAATGTTTGTTATTAGTATAAAATATATATATATTGAATGTATTGGGTAGTAAAAATATGTATTGGGTATTAGTTTGGTAGTTAACGAAAGTTATACGTAATTAAACGTAAGGTGTAAAGAATTTAACTTGAACATCAGAAAATATTTTTGGGACTTTTGTAATAATTTTGGAAGTATAAACATACCCTAAAAATAATTGTTGAGAAAGTCGGGTATGTCGAGGGTTACATTCTTGAATAAAATTTAACGTTTGTCGAATTTAAAAACCGTAAGTATTTAAAGAATAGGAATTTGTTTTGTTGTATAAAATTGTGAATTGGAGAAGGAGCAAGGGACCGGAGCGTTGTGGACTAAAATTAGCCTAAGTCCTAGTGTTCTTAGAATTTAGTTAGAAATTCGCGTCGATTCAAGTAAAAGGGCTCACGTAAAATATTTCAAATTAAAAGTCAAGAATTTAAATTCGAGTTTAGAAAATAGTATTGACCTGGGAAATAGCGGGTTGTGACATTCTACCCCCCTAAAAGGGAATCTCGTCCGCGAGATTCAGTCAGCGTTGGTCATTGGAGTGGTATTAGTGAAGAGATGGGGGTACCGAAGGAAATCTTAAAATGATTGCTAGAAGTCTGAGGTGATTCGATCACCTTTATTACGAATAATTGAAACGGTTACAATGGATCTGGTGACTAATTCTGCAATGTTATACTTTTCGAAAAGAGCGTTATACGAAGAAGATAGAATATGGGTAACACTTTGATTCCTTGTGTTTTGGTCTAATGGGTGCTAAGACATGTGTCTTTCTTTGCCTATTGTGTTTGGTCTCCATTACTGACGTTTGTAATCGATCTATGGTGTTCCTCCTAATTTCCTTCATCACACATTCTAATATTCCTTATTGTAAAATCGCAAAACCCTAAATGCATAAGCGTTCTTGTAAGGTGATTGGTTTTCAAAATTTATCTCGTGATTGTGAGTTTTGGTAGAAATATTTTTCCGAATAAACTAATTTAGAAAATGGAGCAAATGGGTTATTAAGTAAAATCTTTCTTGATGATTGAAAATTCAGTAGTTATAAAAATGTGAAACCGTCTTCAAAATATAGTGAATAGGACTGTTTACCAAAGTTTGATGTTTATTTATTTCTCATTGTACAATGGTTTTGCAAAATATGGACCAAAAAGGATCGTATTTGTTCAAAATAGGCAATTCAAAAATTATTTTCTACGAGGTATGTGATTTGTATAAACACAATTTTTAAATCAACTTTATTTAAAAATGAAAACACTAACAAGGATAAAATAGTAGGATGGGTAATGTTCGCATAAATGCATAGATGTCTAACGTTTAGTTCCTGATATTAGAAAATGTCTATTGGCGATTATCTGGCAAAACTACAAGCCTAGGTATTCAACCAACTTAAGTCCTGAAATGGTTTATCGTTGAAATTGTCATCATGTTGGCAAAATAAGGGTGTCCATTGATACTATGTCGATGGATGTCTATTTCATTTCCACATGAAGCTGGGGAGATATGCTTGGGCCTGATGTCTCTCTTAATGTATATGTGAGGTTATCTAGAATTTCTTGAGGACACAACGCTTTAGGGGAATCTATATCGATATCCATACTTCGAATTAATCATTCTTGGCGTAAACTCACCGCAGGGAAGTTTGCGTTTAAATGAGGCCATGTTTAAATGAATTGCTTTACCGTCTCAATTAGGTGTTTGGTTTATTTCTATAGTGTTGTTTAGCGTACCTACACAATGTGTTCGATCCTGTAGCTCAGTCTTGCTAGTACCTTTGAACGATAGAATTGGATAACTAGGTCAGAGATGGTGGTTCGGATGGTCTAGTGGCATCTTAGAATTGTTGTTGAGTTATAAATGGTCTTGGTGTATACTTCTAGTCTAGGTTAGTAGTTCCGTAACCCTTTTATTGTTTTTGTTGTATCGAGTAATCCTCCTAGTACTTGATAGGGACAGTCTCTCCTAAAGAAGTCAATGGAAAGTCCATCTTAATGGCTAAGTGAGTGACAGGTGGGGTAAGTATCCAGGGAGAGTTTGTCAGAAAGAGACGTTTATAAAGGAGTTTATTCGTTTACAAAGCTTTTAAATGAAGATTGTTATTAACAATACTAAAAAAATTATTCACTTCATGGCATAATCCTTCCTGAATTATACATAGGTGATCAGGCTATGTATAATTGAGGACTAATGATGCAATGCTTGAGTTAGTCAAAATAGCATTATTTTTCTCAAAAGTTTTAGATGGTGTTCAACGTTTTGTTTTGAAAAATGGTATTCTAGTCATTTTCTTTCAAGTAACATGAAAATTGTTTCGCGTAATAATAGTAAATACTTGGTGCAATAACGGAAAAATCAATTTATCGGGTAGCAATAAAATAGCTTATTTTAAAAATTCTGCAAAACAATTTTCCCATGTGATAGTTAAATAGTTTGAAGTAAAATTCATTGAATGGTTTATTGGATACATGGGTGAATCTTATGGTATGGTAATAGTCTACTAATTCACTTATTTAAAAAAATGTAAGCATCTTAGTTCATAACAGGGCAGTGATTTATGATTATGAAGTGGTCGAGAATATGGTAGTGATATTGAGAGCGTAAAAGATGAACGTGTCGTTAAGGCATCTATAGTCAATTGAAAAGGATAGTCTATGTATGAAAGGATATAGGGCAGAAATTTGGTGCCAATGATTTGAAGTATTGGTGTTAAGGCATGGTGTATCAATATTGGCAATCTCTGGTAGAGGGGTTTCTTTCGCACCTAAGGTCAAATAGCAAGTAGGTATAGTGGTTGCTTTCGAGATTCGTTCATGAGTTATACGTGTTCCTTCTTGGAGATATGGTTTCTAAAATTAACAACATTTATTTGAGTGAAACACTGTGAAAATTTGATCATAAATGTATTTTGGAGTGACTTTATTTGAATCTGTAATGAATATCGTTATGTAAAAGATGTGACTACGAAATATTTTGTATTTTGATAAAAACAATATCTCATATATATATATCTTTGGAAAAAGGGAGTTCAAGAAGATTGTTGCTCAAACAAAAATGAATTTTTAATCCAACCATTGAAAATCAATAATTTGTCGTACTTCGTAAGATTTGCAAGAAATCTTTTTGTTTGTACAAAAATTTAATTAGACTTTGACTTACTTGAATTGTTATTATCTCCGAAACACGACAACCAGGGTAGTCACTTTTATCTTGGTCAACATGACCATCTAATCGTAAAGACATCTTCGTCTTTATTAATCCTATTGTCTTACTTGCATCTTTCCAAAGTTGTAATTACATGTCAAATCTACTAATGTGACCACCTTGGTCGGTGTAGTGTTGCTAGAGCGACAAATGATGTAATTATTGGCTTAGAATGTGGTGTAATCAAACTTGATAATGAAGGGAGAGTTGTGATGAGTTCCATTACAATGCTATAATATCGTTCAAGGCATCTTGTTGGTTTATTGTGTTATGGAGGTATGAGTCAATCATATCTAAGATAATATAGAGTCCTTGTGATAGATGCCACCCTTGGGCGATTTGTTGCAATTCTTATTGTGTTTGTGAGGCTTGTGGTATTACTCAGAGTGTATCGTCCAAAAACTCATGGGTAATCTCAAATAATTAGAGGTCATCGTCTAACGATGAAGGGTAGTAGATTGTCAAGCAGTAGAGGCTCTTAAACTCTCACCAACCTCAAACCCATAAGGTGGTGTAACGCGTGGTATGTCAAATAGTGGTTGCTTCTTAAGCGGCCTGTCATATATGGGTGTAGAGTCTCTGAGATGTGATGGTGATAATAGTAAATAGAATGCTACCCTCTTTCGCACAACCTCGCGACATCTAAGAGGTAAAACTGAAGTACACACTATGGGACGACCAATAGTGTAATAAGTAGCTGACGGTGGTGGTAGTACCTGAGTAGTAAGCGCCCTACTAGTGAAGGAAAGAAAACATACTATCTTCTTTGTAATAAGCATCCTAATAGGTCCATTAAGATTAAGTCTGAATATTCTACCAAACGGCATTCTATGTATGGGCTGAATAAGGAAAACCCTGTTCCTATGGCAACTCAATGGTGTCAATGGCAGTGTAAGTGCAACTAGTAGTAAAATGGTAGTGGAAGATGACAAGGCATCTCCAATGTCGAAATCCGATAAAAGGATGACAGGGTGAGTATCTGAAGACATGTCACTTGTGAACCAGGTCAACATAATCATATATATATATATATATATATATATATATATATATATATATATATATATATATATATATATATATATATATATATATATATATATATATATATATATGAGTATGGGTATAAATACCTCGCACAATATGTGCATGAAAAAACATGTATAATGAATATGCACCTACGATGAAATGATGAGATGCTATGATGATGTTGTTATAGTCTAGGGTCCAAGATACATCCTAGTTCGCTATAACCTTAGCTCTAATGCCAATCTGTCACACCCCCAATTTTACCTGACTTGTAGTGGAATGGAATGCCTGAGGGTGTAACGGTCATAGCATCACAACAAGGATATATTGAACGACCTAAAGTGTCGTTTTGAAAATACATCGTTTGATTCATTCAAAATATTCAGAGTTAAAAAAAAACATAGGTCCCAAAAGAGTTGGAAAGTTTAAGTAAATAAGTTTAGTACAATCAAACGATAGTTCATAAGTGCATGAAATCCAAAATGAAACGCGTCATCCTTGATACACAAAATGACTCCATGCATGCCATGAGAATATGCCTTAGTTACCTGAGAAATACATTGCGAAAACGGTCAACATAAAGTTGGTGAATAATCATAAGTTTGTAAGATAAATCGTATGTACATAAGCCACAAGTATAAAGTAAACCGACAAAAATGTCAAAAATGTTACATTGACTCTTAAGCTCATGACCCCGAAGCTAGACTTTGTAATGGCCCCACCAGAGTGTTTACCAGACACTCAAATTGTTAAGACATGAAATGCATTCGTCCCGTTGGAGCAATCCAAACACGAATGGAGGCGTCACCCTCAATAGATCTATTCACTCACTCTCGCTTGGCAATATAATTAACGGTCCATGATATATAAGGGGACTTAACTTGGTAGTAAGGCAACTTAAGCAATGTATGGAATTTGTAATACTTGTGCATGTACAAAAATAATTGGTGCAATGTATTCTCCCCCGTGGGATTTGAAATCAAATAAGTAATTGAAAACGGGGCTATGAAAACTCACCTTAGCAAAAGCAATATCCGATAGACAAAGTAGTAGTTAGAAATAAGGTCCGGGTACTCTAATCGCAACCTAAATAGTACATATGTCTTAGGTTCGAAAACAAGGTCAAGCATGCAAGTCATACACTATATTATCACTTGTACATGTTGTTGAAATTTTTATTGTCAAAAACGTAGGTAATCAAAGTAATCTCGTATTTAAGTCATCCACTATTTTAGAAAACGTAGCTAGTAAATCCCAAGACCAAATATTAGTCGTCTTGTAAATATATATTTTGAAAATCTCTAACGTACCTAATAAGTATACGTAATGCTCTACCATTTTTATTTACGTCATTTTAGCCAAACTACACTCTAAAGTGTCCAAAAACTCATTTTAATATTTTCCATCAGCTTTTAAATATAGCACAAAAGCTGTCAACATTTTAGTGTTTCGTCGCAACTTTCTTAGGCCATAACTTTTGCGTCGTAGTTCCGTTTTTCAAGTTCTATATATTCCCGCGAAGGTATTCAAGTATACTTTAGGTTTTTCAAGGTCTCGGCTAGTCTAGATATCATTTAATCTCAGTTTTGCTAGCTTGAAAAATCGGGACAGAATCATAATTTCAGAAAATATAGTTTTAGTCGTCAATCTTGAAAATAGCATATCTTTTTCGTTATAAGTCCGTTTTAACTCGTTCAAGCGGATATGTTTTCGTTATTAAGTCTATTTTCTATATTTCTAGCCTAATATGGTCACCAAGGTACTGATTTTTCTGTGAAGGGTCGAATAGGACAGATTCATCCTAAATAATGTCAAACTATATTTCCTAGTGTTTTATTTATTTTCACCACTTACAACAACTCCAAGTCTAGTCCTAATTCCTCCATCAACTTCTCAACTAGTATATGGTGATCTAAACATAAACTTAACAATATTCAAGATCCATGTACAAGATCATCCAAATATTTAAAACTTCATATCTACTAACATATATATATATATATATATATATATATATATATATATATATATATATATATATATATATATATATATATATATATATATATATATTTATATATATATATATATATATAAAGTTTTCATCATTTACTTGTAAAGATCTTTGTTAACAAATTTTCTTGTAATAAAATCTTGTTCAAAACATATTTTCTTGCTAAGAGATCAAAGTGGATGTAAAGATTTTCAACATGTACCAAGTGATAACCAAGTATATATACTAGACAAGCATAAAAATCATGAAAATCATGAAGTATAGGTAGTGTAAGATCACTTACAAAGAGGTTTGTGATATGAGATTTGTAACAACACTTGTGTAACTCCCAAGATTAGTATCAACCCTTGTTAATCTTGCCCTAAGTATTCTTGTAATTACCCACAAGCTCACTTTTTTTTTCTTCCCTTGCTCCTTGGTGTGGCGAAATGAATATATAGATGGGAGGTGATATATATATATTTTTTTTGTAACTAAATATGAGTACAAGTGTATGTATGTATATATAGCAATGAGTCAAAGTGTTGGTCAAAAATATCTCATGAATTTGTCCTTGTGGCTGCCGAGATTTAAGGAAAAGAAAGGAGGCAAAATGGTGGCTCTAGCCTCCTAATATTAATGCCATGTTTCAAGGTTCTTTGTTGCAATGTAGAAAAAAAAATATAATGAGTAATTATGGAACTAGGGGGGCGGCTCCTTGATTAAATTTGGAAGAAATGTTTGTTATTAGTATAATATATATATATATATATATATATATATATATATATATATATATATATATATATATATATATATATATATATATATATATATAGGGCAAATGATCCCTGCTGTTTTTCAGCAGGGACTTATCTGCAATATAGTGCAAAAAAAGTTTCTGATTCAACACAAATGGTCCCTGATAACATGCTTGATGTGTATAAATGGTCCCTAAGTTAGCCTTTACAGCAGATACATCCCTGCTGTTTACAGCAGGGATCATTTGCCCATATATATATATATATATATATATATATATATATATATATATATATATATATATATATATATATATATATATATATTGAATGTATTGGGTAGTAAAAATATGTATTGGGTATTAGTTTGGTAGTTAACGAAAGTTATACGTAATTAAACGTAAGGTGTAAAGAATTTAACTTGAACATCGGAAAATATTTTTGGGACTTTTGTAATAATTTTGGAAGTATAAACATACCCTAAAAATAATTGTTGAGAAAGTCGGGTATGTCGAGGGTTACATTCTTGAATAAAATTTAACGTTTGTCGAATTTAAAAACCGTAAGTATTTAAAGAATAGGAATTTGTTTTGTTGTATAAAATTGTGAATTGGAGAAGGAGCAAGGTACCGGAGCGTTGTGGACTAAAATTAGCCTAAGTCCTAGTGTTCTTAGAATTTAGTTAGAAATTCGCGTCGATTCAAGTAAAAGGGCTCACGTAAAATATTTCAAATTAAAAGTCAAGAATTTAAATTCGAGTTTAGAAAATAGTATTGACCTGGGAAATAGCGGGTTGTAACATCACCAATTTGTCTTATGACAAGGGCAACCGAAACTAAGTCCTGGCTGTGGCATAGACGTTTATCCCATCTTAATTTCGACACCATCAACAAGTTAGCCAAAGACAATATCGTCACCGGACTTCCTAAGTTCAAATACACCAAGGAACACCTATGTCCATCATGCGAACAAGGAAAAAGCAAAAGAGCATCATATAAACCCAAAACCGTACCTAGTTCAGAAGCAAGGTTACATATGTTGCACATGGATTTATGTGGCCCAATGAGAGTTGAAAGCATTAATGGAAAGAAGTATATTCTTGTTATTGTTGATGATTATTCAAGATATACATGGGTAAAGTTTCTGAGGTCAAAAGACGAAGCACCAGGTACCATCATCACCTTTCTGAAGCGTATCCAAGTTCTACTTCAAGCTCCAGTAAGGATTGTAAGAACAGATAATGGCACAGAATTTACAAATCAGGAGTTAAGAACCTACTTTGAAGATGTTGGAATCACACACCAAACATCAGTTGTTAGAACTCCACAGCAGAATGGGGTAGTTGAAATAAGAAACCGAACTCTTGTGGAAGCTGCTCGCACAATGCTAATTTATTCTTGTGCACCTCTATTCTTAAGGGCTGATGCTATTGCCACTGCTTGTTTCACTCAAAACCGATCCCTAGTACATCCAAGATTCAATAAAACCCCATATGAGCTAGTGAACAACCGTAAACCTGACATCTCTTACCTTCACGTGTTTGGCGCTTTGTACTATCCGACGAATGACATAGAAGATCTAGGGAAGTTGAAAGCTAAGGGTGATATTGGAATCTTCATTGGATATTCAGAAAACTCGAGGGCATTCAGGGTGTATAATAGAAGAACGAAAAGGATAATGGAGACGATGAATGTGAAGTTTGACGAGATTTCACAAATGGCTTCTGAGAGACTCGCTCTAGAACCCGCGCTTAATCCAATGGCTTCTAATCATAACGGATTAGCACCCGCACCAAACCAGCAGACTTCTGGACACATTAGTTCAGGACTCGTGCCTCAAGGAGCTCAGTCAACAAACACGGACAAACCTTCAGAACAAGAACTGGAAAATTTCTTCGAGTTAATGTTTGATGAATATTATGCTGAAACTTCGACAAATGCATCTCAACTACATTCCGCTGCACCCGCTCAAAATCATCTACCACCATCACAAGATGCATCTACAACAATCGAAGCTGAAGCACCAACTCTCTCAGCATCATCAACATCTACTCCAGCAACTCCAGTTATTGAAACTGATCTACCAAGAGTTGATGAGCAAAATCAAAACACAAATTTTCAAGAAGAACCTACATATAATTCAAACGATGTTGCTTTAGAAGAAGAAGAAGTATTTGAAAACCCATTTGCAACAGACTCTGCTGAATCTTCTTCAAGGTTACAAGAACCATCTAACACACATTCGTTCTACCCAAGGTACCCTTCTACATTTAAATGGACAAAAGACCATCCAATAGAACAAGTTATTGGTGAACCTTCAAAGCCAGTTCAAACAAGGAGACAACTTGCCACCGATCTCGAATTGTGCATTTACATTTGCTCAATCAGCCTCAAAGAACCAAAAAACATTCGGGAAGCAATGGCAAAAAACCCTTGGATAGAAGCAATGCAGGAGGAAATTCTTCAATACCAGTTACATGATAGTTGGGAACTTGTTGAACGATCACTTGATATACGTGTTCTTGATCTCAAGTGGTTGTGGAAGAACAAACTGGATGAGGAAATGATTGTTATTCACAACAAAGCTCGTCTCGTGGCTAAAGGTTATCAACAAGAGGAAGGGATAGATTTCGAAGAATCATTCGCGCCTGTAGCTAGACTTGAAGCAGTTCGGATTTTCTTAGCCTATGCAGCTCACAAAAACATCACAGTCTATCAGATGGACATTAAGACAACTTTCTTGAATGGAACTCTGAAAGAAGAAGTGTATGTGAGTCAGCCAGAAGGATTCGTTGACAAAGAACATCCAGACTACATCTACAAGCTTAAGAAAGCCATTTATGGTTTAAAACAAGCTCCAAGAGCGTGGTATGACGAACTATCATCTTTCTTGCTCAAAAACAATTTCACAAAAGGAACGGTTGATGACACCTTGTTTACCAAAAAATTCAAAGATGACATTTTGATCGTTCAAATTTACGTGGACGACATTATTTTTGGATCAACCAATCCTAACCATTCAAAACATTTTGAAAATCTCATGAAAAGCAAATTTGAAATGTCCATGATGGGGGAACTAAAATTATTTCTTGGTTTACAAATACATCAATCCCCTCGTGGTATTTTTATCAATCAAGCTAAATATACAATAGAGATTTTGAAAAAACATGGAATGGAAAACTGTGATTCTGTTAGTACACCAATGGTCACTTCACCAAAAATAGGTGTTGATTTGTTTGGGAAACCCATCGATCCGAAGAAATATCGGAGCATGATCGGTTCTCTTGTACCTAACTGCTAGTCGACTCGATATTCAATTTGCTGTTTGTTTGTTAGCACGGTTTCAGGCAAAGCCTACCGAACTTCACCTCAAAGAGGTGAAACGAATCTTTCGGTACCTACGAAGCACCATTAACATGGGACTTTGGTATCCGAAGGATCCAGGGTTTAATCTAACAGCATTTTCAGATGTCGACCATGCCGGTGATCAAGTTTCAGCAAAGAGTACATCAGGTGGAGCACAATTTTTGGGTGAAAAGCTAGTAAGCTGGTCGTCAAAGAAACAGGATTGTACTGCGCTATCAACCGCCGAAGCCGAGTATGTGTCTCTATCTGCGTGTTGTGCCCAAGTTCTTTGGATGAGGACACAGCTCACAGATTATGGCTTTACTTTTGACAGAATACCTATGTATTGTGACTCAAAAAGTGCCATAGCCATCTCGTGCAATACCGTACAACACTCAAAGACGAAACATATCAAAGTCCGCTACCATTTCATCAAAGAGCACGTAGAAGAGGGTACTGTTGAATTATTTTTCGTTAAGACTGATTACCAACTCGCCGATCTATTTACTAAAGCCCTTTCAAAAGAACGGTTTGACTATTTAGTTCGACGAATTCGCATGCGAAGCCTAACTCCTGAGGAGCTAGAACGTCTTCTCGAATCTTCTTGAAAAATGTTTTCAAAATCGCTTCGCTGTAAATATTTTTGAAAAAACAAAATACAAAATTTGAAAAACCAACAAAAACAAAATACAAAAATATAAAATTTTCAAAAAATACAAAAACAATATAAAATAAAAAAAAAATCCAAAAATATTCTTCTCACGACATGTCTCTCGTATAAATTAATATTCTGTACGTTTCTAGAAATGTCATTCAACAATGATACGGACATGTATAGATGCTTGAACGGGAGTTCTTTTAAATGTTTTTCTAAAACATGTCGTTTCTCAAAAAGTTTCTTCACTATGGCTTTCGTATACTTCAGTACGAAACCCGGACCCTAATGATGACTTCTGATTGTTTCAAATCAAGGAATCGTATTTTCAAGGACGAAATCTTTTTCAAAAAGTTCGAGTCAAAACAAACGAAAAAGACTTCAAACAAAAACTCGTTTTCAAAACAGAATTCTTGAGCACTTTTTCAAGATTGTTCAAAAGATTTCTCAAATTCTCTCAAATGAGTGCTCAAGATAACTCCCTCCAAACCCTTAATTGATTTAAAATAAGCTATCATTAAGGGGGAGTATAGAAAAACAAATATGTCTATCTCTCCAAAAGCTTTTTCTTAATCAGTTGATATCAAAAATATCACGATATGCTATTTTTGAGGGGGAGAAGATATGATTAAAATGTGATCAAAAGTGCTTAAAGATTGTGACTGAATCTTAAAAGAGCTTGACTCAGAAAGTACCAATGAATTGACGAAACTTTAAAAGTCAGTAATCGAAAAGACTTGTCCTGGACGGGTAATAATTTCAAGCTAGTCTAACAAGTGATGTAAGTGTGTCTCGAATTGGACTTGTCTGAGTAGAATGTACCGTATCGAAAGACTTTCTTTGGACTTGACCAAGACGGGTAATAATTTCAAGCTAGTCTAACTAGTGATGTAAGCGTGTCTCGAATCGGTCATGTTCACTGAAAGTGGATCAATTCAAAAGTGCAAACTCCTCCCACATGTGCAAATTTCTTAAAAATCCATCAGCACATGTCAAGGGGAAGTCCTTCAAAAGAAAATGCAAAACTCTCGAAGTGTTAACAATGTGTTTTATATTCATAAACACTTTGAGAGATTTTCACAAAAGGTTTTATGGCATGTGATCAATTATAGGATACTCATGGAGTTATAAGGTGACTAAGGTTAGGGAAAACCGTCCTATGATCCGCCAGAGCCGGAGGGATCTACCCAAGGACAATTCCAATAGATTAGAATTAGAAGTCCTTAGGTATGATTGAAAAAAGGAGAAAATGAGAAAGGAGAAAGAAGGGGTTGAAGAATTAAAAAGAAAAGTTATGAAAAAGGGTGAAAAGAAATAGCCCTCCATATGTTCAACCTTAGGGCAGACACCGGGTTCAATTCGTATGCTACTGGTTGTTGCTAAAGTGACACCGGCATTGAAGATAAAGACGTCATGGACCCAGTGACGCACTGCACTAAACCTTCTTAACCACTCAAGTTCTCTCAAAAGAGCTTGTTTCATTCTCACGGGGAACCTGTATAATCTATCGACCTGTCTCTTAGAGATGGTTGATATTGAAGCAGGAGACCTCTCCCTAATCTCCGCATAGGAAACCTAATGAGCACTTATCGAGTCTAGAGCCCCGAGATTCATCAAAAGATCTCATAGGAACACATGATATTTCTACACTGGTTGTTCATCATTAAGGACGCCAGATGTAAAATTAAGAGTCCTACGCAGATCTTAGCAATCTGCCAGAACGTTTATGAGAGGATTTACTTATGTATTTTCTCAATGATTGAACGGAAATTCCTGCCAGGGTCAACATTAAGCAGCCCTGACAGCAGGTCACTTCGGTAATTCTTTATGGGTTACGCTTAGTGTTCGTGGTGGTTACAAACGGTCTACAGTCGTGGAGTGATCCCCAGCGACTCACCCATTCGTTGAGCTACTTAGTAGGTCTCGTAAGCTCCATTGGGAGTATCCGAAATGGGAACGGCCTTGGTAAGGGTTAGAAGGAGTCTTCACACTATGTTGTTGACGATCTCTAATTCCGAACCTGTAAGTACCGGTTGATTTATTGCTAACTGTTTACCTGCAGCTATACATCATCTCCATGGCGACAGATTCCGCATGCTCATACATACATCTGGAAGTTAAATAAAGCTCCCTCAAAGATCTATACAACACAAAGTTCAAAAAAGATTCTACGCTAGAAAGAAGAATCTACAAAGTATAAAGACTAAAGATCAATGTGAAAGAAAGGGAACTACGTGCATATGAATATCTAAGTCCAAAGATGTATGAGCATGTTGGAATGGTGAACAACCACCACTGACACAGAAGTGACAAAAGGCAGATTGCTCCACATCACAAAAGAACAAAGAACGATGAAAAGTCAGTCATCAAAGATCACAAAGCATGAAGGAACAAAGACTAAAGACTATTCTACAACGACACACAAAGTTCAACACAAAGAACACGGAAGACCTAATCACGTGGAGCATCATTCGAATGACCACCCCTTAGGGGGAGATTGTTAGCATTAAAATTATGTAATAGAAAAGTGATGGTCATTCTCATAAATATAAACTTTGTATGTCGTGTGGTAGGTATAGTGTTTGGGCTATGGTCTTGGTAATCTAATATGTTATGAGTTAGGATATGTAAGCCTTTTATATATCATGTAAACCAAGCCCAAGCCCAAGCCCATGGAAAGCCTTTAGGGCATCATATCTCATGTACTATATAAACACCTTAAAGGCTCATTTGAGGTGTGTGCTTGTGTGTGTGTGTTTTAAATAAAAGTTCTCTTCATCTTATTACTCTTTTTCATATAGCTAACGCCACACATATATCATATCAAGTCACCATCTTTACTTCATATACTTGCTATATTTGTGTTAAAGTTGATAGTTTTAAGGTCCTACAACAATCATAGTCACTGAAAAATTCCACACCCAACTTCTCTTTAACATATATTAACCTCTTGTCAAATATATGCTAACGGTTCTTACGATCTGTGAAGATAACGCTATTTTCTCCATACAACTATTGTCTCCAAGTTCTACTCCCAAACTCTAAGTCATGCATCACATAGTTCCTTTTATGGATCTTCTACCTCCACGATGCCTACGCAATCTGAAGAATGTACATCTTGAAGCTAAACCTCTCACTTGAACAACTTGGCAAACACCCTCTTCTTCTTCATCGAACAAATTGATAATCAAAACGACAATCTATCCTAAGTAAACGACGCGAACCATGAAACCGGTCGAACTAGAACGTATATCAACGAACTCAAAAGGGGTACGAATTACCGACTTGCGAAGTAACGAACATCAAAATCAAAGCTAGAAAAATACAATTAGAAAATTTTCCCCCAATAAAAGTAGACACGGATAAAATGTTCATGAAAATCCATACAAAGAAAATATAAAATACACGTACCCATAAAACATCCACAAGAGTACCCTCAACGAAAGAAACACTCGATGAACCAAATACATAACAAGTTTGGTAAATGAGAACCATAGACAGTTCTTATTCCCGTACTCGACCTCCCCAAAACAAATGAACACCGTTTTCACAAGACATATCTTAAACTTATACATTTCTTTTATAAAATATACATATAAACCATTTTATGTAAGACATCAACATAACCATTTTTTTTCCACACTTCATTTTCACCATAAAAATAATAGTTTCCAACAAATGACCTTGAAATACCCAAAACAAATTTTAAAATACCATAAGGACTTTAACACAACCCCTTTATTGGATGCGAAAAACACAGAAGAATCACATAATCAAAATAATCATCAAACGAACTCATACCAGTGAACACTCACACAAATACATTGCAAACCAAACGATGAACTTACAGACTCATTCGTACAACGATCAAACCAAAATCGTAGAAAAACACCGATACTAACAGGTCACAAAACATGTCACGAAATTCAATTGGTGTGTGTATATGAGGGATTAAATATCCACACCAACTCGTAACGAACCAACAATACTCGAAGAACAATATAATATTCATTCGCGGAATGAATGCAAGGAATTACCAAAGAAACGAACCAGTATCCAACAAAAACGAATTCAATTACCCAACACCTATCACGACGTCAAAGAGAAAGAATATGACATCTGTACCATCATGGTACGAATAGGAATGTCAACCAAAGAATTAGGTATACAAACGGAGCGTCTAGCAACGAATCAACTTAAATACCACAACATAAGTACCCACCGATAATTGAGGTATCAACATATGATAGGTAGGATGGAATCTTACCACCTACACACCCCAACGTCTAACGACTGCCTAAATGGTTAAGAGAATACTTCTCTAACCATACAGCCATCACCAACATGATATCACATACCATCTACCACAACATATAACAACAAACATCAATCAATGCAATAATGGTCACAAGTCCACGTGTGTGATACCCTTATAATTATGTTCGCGACCATAGTTATAAGCCTATTCCACATACATACTTACTTCCAAAACCACACATCTCAATGATAACGCACATATACCACATAGCACCTAATACACCATGCAATCACTACCATCATACTTGCAAGTCCATTTGTGTTGTGACGCATGTATAATTATGTTGGCCACCATCATTATATATGCCCCCTTTCACAAGTGTACTCCCTCCTATGACAACACATCATGCAAACAGTCATGCAAAAAAAAAAAAAAAAAAAAATGCCACAAACAATCATCTCACATGGAACAATTCCAACGATCACGTAAACTCTATAATCAAAATCACTTGGATAAGGTCGATCCAATATCCAAGAGTAATCACGCTCCAACATGGCTCTAGACGGAAAAAGACAATATACGAATTCCAAAACATAACACAAAACAAAAAACGTCGCACAATGGCTCAAACTCCATTCTCGCACTTGCCTCCCTACTCAAATCGGTTAAACTTACTACTCGCTGTGGACTCCAGATCCGAATCCACATTATTCCTTCCTAACTCCCCTTTCATCTTTACTCAACCACTCATTCCTATTTCCTATACGTTGAGGAAATCGACAACACACAAAACCATCTCTATTCTTTTCTTCCAATTCCACATGATCCACAAGTGCATACGAATTATGAGGTTTGGACTGAACCACCTTTCCTTTACCTGAAAAGTGAGAAAACTTCCCAGGGTACTCGGTAACGGCTCCATCTCTAGAAGTCATTGTGGTTATAAACCTTTTTACTTCTTCTCCACCAACGTTTTCCATAAACGTCCTCTCTTTGTCCGAACATGGATACATGCTGTCGGGAACTCGGATTCTGCGGTTAGTCCGCTTCATCCTACCACTTCTCTTGATAGCAAAATAATAGCCCAACGAAACTTCTTACGCGAGGGAAGATGACGTACTAAAATCCGCATATACAATATTACGTATAGAGGCTCAATAGGCGTCCAAAACTCGATAAAAACATCTCATAAAGTTAGAGAAAATATACGTATAAAATACCATACTTATACATAGGCCCTAAATGCAACTATATGAGGGACTCCTAGGTTATAGTCTAGGTTCAACCACCTAATTCTCTATAACCAAGGCTCTGATACCAATCTGTCACACCTCGCCAACTCAGAAACGCGAGTGTGTAACTTCAAAGATATCATCACAACACATGGAGTCTATATAGAGAATAACTACATGAATAAAATAGAGCAAGTACATACACGAAGTGTCGTAACAATACGCCAAAACAAAGTAACCAAAACATAATCCAAAACAATACCTAGAATCCAATCATAGATGATAAACCACTTCCAATGCAACTAAGGTCTCGTCTAATCACATCCTTCTATCTTATCCTTAGAAAGCTCACCTGAAAATGATGCTTAAAACGTCAACATAATGTTGGTGAGATTCATACGTTTAGACACACATACACTCTCAAGGCAACCAGTTCACTATGATCATAAAATATAGCTGGACAAATAATTTATAGTTATCATATAAGCTACATGTATTCGCAAACCAATAATCACACACAAAGGCAACCATCTGTACGGACGTGTCCACCGATCCCATATTGGCATCAATTAGGTCGCATGCGCGAGCAACAGGATAAACATCCTCCTACTCGAATCACGTATATATCCACACAACACTTGGCATCAAATGGGTCCCCAAATGAATCACGTATAATCTCACAATCAAATCATCACCGCATAAACATCACACATAGCATACATACGATAACATTATAAGTCCAAGCTCTTTGACACATACATAATCACAGTAACCCAAACCATTTAAGACAAGCATCATTCCCATCCCAATTTTAAAACAAAGTAAGAATATGGGACTATGAACTCACCTCAAACCTTGCATCTTCCACAAAACCAAATCACAATCTATAACACACAAAATAAATCCACATTACACATGGCCAATCTAAAAGCTAAAACCCATGTAATACGCATATGATGGATGTCTAAGATTCATATGACCCACCATGGATCTCCTAGACCCCATACTAATCATCACCATAACCTAATACTCACTAAATCCCTTGCACTATTAAAATCAGAAAACGCAGAATTTTAGGGTACATTCGCCCACATGAAATAATAACAATTAAAGCTCAACAACTCACACCAAATATTCACCATGGTCTCTCATAAGCATACAAGCTAATCCCAGAAGGCCATGGTCTAATAACATACTTCTACAACTTTTTATTACGAATCCTTTTCGTGGTAGTCTAAGATAACCTAAAACTCAACTTTTCAAGAAGGGTAACCTTCATATCACTTTTTCACCCACAATTCACTATCAAACTTTTACCCAAATTCTGTCCCGATTTAACAACTTTGACACCTTATCAAAGAAAAATCAAAAGACTAACTTCCAGACCTTGAAATCAATCATGGCCGGACTTTTTGGAAAGCTCTTTCATTAAAATTCAATTTAGACTAAAAATTCATGATCTAACTCTTCACCATCTGTTAAATACACTCGTATCTTTACAGCCTTACAAATCTGTCAAAATCCTAACTCAATAACTAGCATGTTTTACGGTCAATTCTCTTAACCAATCACCATACTATTATCATTAATTGATCCCAACATGTTTAATAACATTAATTTACAGAAGTTAACACAAACCCTAATCCATCATATCATTATTACATGAATTATATTAATTAATCAATTAATTGAACATAGGGTTTAAAGATTTTACCTTGATTCTTGATTTTAGCCTCAAAACTGTAAACCCTAATTTTTCTCCTCTTCTCTTGCCCTTGTGATCCATTCAAATTTGCAGAAAAATGGCTTTAGGGTCGTTGGTTATGATTATATGGGTAAGGGTTGGGCTTTTTTGGGTTGGACTAGGATTCCTTGGGCCTAAGAGTCATATTTGGACTCAAATTGGGTGTCTTTTTCCCCCCTTATCCCCTTCTAGCCGAATTTATATATATATATATATATATATATATATATATATATATATATATATATATATATATATATATATATATATATATATATATATATATATATATATATATATATTATTAAATTAATTTATTACACTCAAAACCTCATACTTCTTATATTTTATATATACCCATATCGAATCCTAACGTCTTACGCGATAAATATTAATTTTACGATAAACCGGAAAAATTATCATTTTCAAAACAAAGTTTCCAAAAATAGAATTTCACTCTTTTTGAAATATAACTCATAAAAACAAACTCCTCGTAACTCACTAACGCTCAAACACTTGAACGAAGACTCGTTACGCAAAAACACAGAAACACAAAAACACCAAAACTACACAAGTCATTCCTACACCACAAAGGTGATCAAAATGAACTTTCCCAAATTCCATACTTTTCAAATCACAATAAAAACCATTTACGCAAAGGGATTTAGTGCTAAAACTCACCTATATCACTTTAAACACCTAAGAAACAGCAAACAAACGTCAACCGAGACAAGACTATCAGTCAAACTGACATGCTAAAACCACGGTTATTACATTTAACAAAACTCATTCATAAAATGATACGACCCGGTTAGGGGTTGTATCGGGATAGGGCACCACTTTTAGCGTGTGCGAGCTCCGTAAGAAAATAGAGAGAAAAAGACTAGAGAATTACTTGACAAACTTGATTTATCCATTCATAATAATGATTCGGTATATATAACCGAATAACCCTAGCTTGTAAAACAAGCCAAACATAAAGACATATCTAAACAATGACACTTTCCTAATACGACACAAAGACATATCCTAAATAAATATAATATGACATAAAGCCCGGGGCGTATCATTCCCCACTCCTTTGAAATCACCTAGTCCTCAAGGTGTTGTCTTAAAAAATTCTCTTGATTCCGGGATCCCATATCCTAATCCTAATCCTAGTCATATCTTCAACTCCCGTAGTTCTCCTGCCTTCCGCTACCGCAACCAACACCTTTTTCCTCTTCCGCCTTCCACTACCATGGACATAACACAAAACCATTCTTCCGCCTTTCGCTACCCATGCCGTAACACTCCCCACTCCTTCAAAAATGTAGAGTACTCATAATCTTAAACACGTATGGTTTTGTGTATAATGGATCGAATATGAAGAAAAGAAGTAAGAAGTTAGAGAGAGAAACTAGTGAATATTAGATTAAGGTTGTGAAAGGTCCAACCCTCTCCCTTGGGTGGGAGAGGGTATTTATACTACAATACTTGGTGCTCCATGAAACGAGCTGTAGAGTGAGCTGACAGAGGGTAAAGACCCGACCCACTCTACGAATACTATTTACATATTTAACTACTAATTAACTACGTACTAACTATAATAAGGATAATTCTACGAGCTACATAATGCTTAGCAATACTTGGGGTGACCGAGTCTTTAACTGAATAATCTTATTCCTAACAATCTCCCCCTAAGGGAGGTCACCCCAGAAGATAAGTACGGAATTCTTGCATCCATGAAATCTTGTAGCTCATAGACTTTGATCCTTCAAACATGTCTTTGTACATACAGCAGCAGACTCTAGATGACTTGTTCAATGAGTTGGATGATCTTTGGCATTACTTCGAGTTCATCATCCAAATAAGTATCTGCAAGTCATCTTTGAGTAGTAATGTCTCAATGTGATTTGAACATCTTTGAGTTGACATGCTCACACTTTTCTGGATCATGATCTTCTACATCAGAGTTGTGGAAGCATAGATGTGGCCCAATCAATGATCATGATTTCTTAGATTATAATGTTGAAGTATGAGCATGTGGTGACGGATCAGCATCTTTTCCGCAATCAACTGCAACCGTCCGAAATTCCTGCAAGCAAACAGTTAGCAACAAATCATCCGGTACTTATAGGTTTGGAATTAGAGATCGTCAACAGCATAGTGTGAAGACTCCTTCTAACCCTTACCAAGACCGTTCCCAATCGGCAAACCCTGAAAGGATTCACACGACCTACCTAAGTAGATCAACGATTGGGTGAGTCGCTGGAGATCACTCCATGACTGTTGACCGTTTATAACCATCGTGACCACTAAGCGTAATCCACAAGGAATTACCTAAGTGACCTGCTTTCAGGGCTGCTTGATGTTGACCCTGGCAGGAATTTCCATTCAATCACTGGGAGTTACTATAGCAACGTCCCTTGTAAATGTTCTGGCAGATTGCTAAGATCTGCGTAGGACTCATAAGTTTACCACTGGTGTCCTTAATGTTGAACAACCAGGGTAGAAGTAGCACGTGTTCCTATGAGATCTTTTTATTTATCTCGAGGCTCTAGACTCAATAAGTGCATTTGGTTTTCCTATGCGGAGATTAGGGAGAGGTCTCCTACTTCAATATCAACCATCTCTAAGAGGTAAGTTGATAGATTACACCGGTTCCCCATGAGAATGAAACAAGTTCTTTTAAGAGAACTTGAGTGGCTAGAAGGTTTAGTGCATTGCGTCACTTGGTCCATGACGTCTTGTCTTCAATACCGATGTCGCCTTAGCAACCATCAGTAGATTATGAATTGAACCCGGTTTCTGCCCTAAGGTTGAATAATTGGAGGGCTATTTCTTTTCACCCTTTCTCATTTCATTTCTTTTTAATTCTTCAACCCCTTCTTTCTCCATTCTCACATTTCTCCTTTTTTCATAATCATACCTACGGACTTTCTAATACTATCTATTTGGTATTGTCCATGGGTAGATCCCTCCGGCTCTGGCGGATCATAGGATGGTTTTCCTAACCTTAGCCACCTTATAACTTCATGACTATCCTATGTTGCCATACACCAAATCATTGAAAATTCTCTCAACGTGTTTATTATTGAGAAACACATTTTGTTAACACATTGAGAGTTTTGTCATTTTCAAATGCTCCCCCTTAACATGTGCTCATAAGTTTTGATTTGAAAATTTACACATGTCTAGAAGAATTGCACTTTTTGAATTGATCCACCTTAAGTGAATATGAGCGGGCATTCGAGACACGCTTACATCACTAGTTAGACTAGCTTGAAGTTATTACCCGGCCCGATAAGATTCACCAAAGGTTTCTCGAAACGGTACATTCTACTCAGACAAGTCATTTTCGAGACACGCTTACATCACTCGTTAGACCAGCTTGAGGTTATTACCCGTCCAGGACTAGTCCTTTCGATTCATGACAATTATTGTTTCGTCAATTCATTGGTGAAGTCTGAGTCTTGCTCACATGAGATGCTAAAGATCCTTTTTCACAAACCATTTGCTCCCCCTCAATATGTGCATCGATATACAAAAAAGTTTAGCACATATAAGGGAGCGTTTGTTTAAGTCCAAAACAATCACATTTTATATCAGATTTCATATTTAAATCACATTTTCTCCCCCGATCAAAAATTTCAAACCATTTGAGATTTGTGATCCCAAGTGATTTAAATAAGTTAGAAAAGTGCAACTCTTCCAGACATGTGTAAATTTTCAAATCAAAACTTATGAGCACATGTTAAGGGGGAGCATTTGAAAATGAAAATTCTCTCAACGTGTTTATGATTGAGAAACACATTGAGAGTTTTGTCATTTTCAAATGCTCCCCCTTAACATGTGCTCATAAGTTTTGATTTGAAAATTTACACATGTCTGGAAGAGTTGCACTTTTTGAATTGATCCACCTTAAGTGAATATGAGTGGGAATTCGAGACACGCTTACATCACTAGTTAGACTAGCTTGAAGTTATTACCCGGCCCGATCAGATTCACCAATGGTTTCTCGAAACGGTACATTCTACTCAGACAAGTCCTTTTCGAGACACGCTTACATCACTGGTTAGATCAGCTTGAGGTTATTACCCGTCCAGGACTAGTCCTTTCGATTCATGACAATTATTGTTTCGTCAATTCATTGGTGAAGTCTGAGTCTTGCTCACATGAGATGCTAAAGATCCTTTTTCACAAACCATTTGCTCCCCCTCAATATGTGCATCGATATACAAAAGAGTTTAGCACATATAGGGGAGCGTTTGTTTAAGTCCAAAACAATCACATTTTATATTAGATTTCATATTTAAATCACATTTTCTCCCCCGATCAAAAATTTCAAACCATTTGAGATTTGTGATCCCAAGTGATTTAAATAAGTTAGAAAAGTTTAGGAGCAAGATGTGGTCTGATTAAAGATATTCTGATATTGAGACGATTCATTATTCCCCCTCAATTAATGAGGGAGAATGTCAGTGTCAGTAATGATGAGTTTATAAATGATTTAAAGTTTAACGAGAAACTCATGAAATAAAAAATCATGTACTGACACATAACATTTGATACCACACTACTTATGACGCATAAGATAACTGGTGGTGGTGGTGAAAGAGTTGTTGTCGTTGTTGCTACCGATGTTGTTGTTGTGGTGAAATCAACGCCAGTCAATGAAGTTTGAACATCTGATCAAATGGTTAGAGCAGGAGCAGGCACATTCACATCAGCCATGGAATCTGCATAAGAGTATCAACAAGGATATGCATACATACAGATTCACTCTTAATTAATTGCTACCACGTAGCAACTAGCCTACTCATAATACCATATTCATATCATGAACAAAGAATATTCAAGCAACTCATCAAAATGCTATCTAGCATGAAGAGAAACTGGCAATCATGAACATTCATTGCAAGTTTCTATCAGACATAAACAACAATCACTAACATGGCAATTCACGCATATTTTCAACATTCAAATCAGGAGCTTAGGAATAAGATTCTAACCCGGTAACTACATACCTAAGCAAATCCTGAGAACACGAACACATAATCAGCAACAATCAAACAATTATCATCAAACAGCAAACGAAACACAATCAATCAGATTATACGAATGCAGAGGAGAGAACAAGAGCATCAAACACAATGGTTTTCTAACATCATTAAAATTATGGATTTAAACGTATTTAGGGGATTAAGCGAGGATACCAACGTGAGACAAATGGACCTTTTAGTTACATAAAGCTAGGAAACTATACGCAAATAGCACATAATGCCCTAATCTTTCTAACGACTAACACATTTGGCCATTTAAGATAAATCTTAGTAAGTTCCTCTTTAACTAATACCCCATTAACTACAAAACCTTTTCTAACAATTATGAGACAACCAAGAAATCCGTTTGATGATATAAAATTGGAAATCACTCTCCCCCTCAATTGATGACCCATTGTCATTAATTGAGTGACAAATTTGATGAAGTATCTAAGATTGATTGATTTACAAGCAACATGTTACCATCATGTATCACACAAATAATTTTCCGAAGAATCATAAAAGAAAATTATTTATTTTGATAAAAAGAAGACTTCTCTTCTTAAACAAGAAATAATGCACTGAAACGTACATTAGATCGGAAAGGCACGAATATAAAGTAATTCATGCCTTTGTTAGGAACAGTCGTCTTTTTGGTGACGAACTTTCCCCAATATTAAGACCGGGTTGCTATCGGAAGTAATAGCAAACCATTTGAAAGAATATTTTTAGAAACGACATGTTTTAGAAAAACATTATTAAAAAGAGAAACTCTTGCTCAAGCATATGTATGTTTCTGTGTCATTATTGAATGACATTTCTAGAAACGTACATAATATTGATTACACAAGAGACATGTCGTAAGAAGAATATTTTTGGATTTTAAGATTTTTAAGATTTTTATGGTTTTTATAGGTTTTATATTTTTCTATTTTCCTTTTTGTATTCAACTATGTACAAAGGATATGTGAAGTAAAGCCTTTTACTCCTCATTCTCTTCCTGAAGGCTTATGAGAGATTCTGGCGTAAGACTCTTCATTCCAAGTCGCGGAAGAATGAATAGAAATCTTTCTCGTGGAAGAGCCTTTGTAAAGAAGTCAGCCAGTTGAAATTCTGTCCTCATGAAGTAGAGTTCCACTACCCCATTCTCATCTTATTCCACCATACCTTAGGAGAATCCGTTTCGCAGGAGAAACTTTGACAGTGTATCAAACCATGCCCTAGGCGTCTGTTTTAGGCCAAAGAGAGCCCTTTTCAGACGATAGACATGGTTAGGACGATCAAAATATACAAATCTTTCCGGTTGACTGAAATAAAGAACTTTATTCAGCTCGCCATTTAGAAATGCAATTTTCATATCCATTTGATAGACCGTCATGTTCTGACTTGCAGCATTGGCGAGAAACATTCTAATAGCATCAATACGAACATCCAGAGCGAAAGATTCCTCTAAATTAATGCCTTCCAGTAGACGATATCCCTTAGCAGCAAGCCTTGCCTTGTTTTCAGAATGACATAATGCTCATCAAGTTTCACTTTGAAGATCCACTTAGAGCTATAATCATTGCATAGTCTGGAGGTAGTACCAATTCCCATACTTCAAGTCGATCGAAAGTGGGAGCTTCATCTTGCATCGCATTAGCCCAACAGTCTTTAGAGATAGCATTCTTGAAATCTTTGAGTTCGACTTTGGATAGTATGGAATTATAACAGCACCACAAGGCATGGGTGGTAAGTTTCTGATGAGTGCTCAAACACTCATCATTTTTGGTCAAATCTGAAATGTAAAACATACAAAAACACTCAGAAATGCATCAAAATACTAAAAATAGTTCAAAAATTGTGTTTTATATGTTTTAGATGCAAAATGCGCAAAAACAAATGAAAAACGCACAAAGTTTGCAAAATTGGCAGTTTCAGTCCCCCAACTTTCACAAAATTACAAAACTAGTCCCTGGTCATTCAAAATATGGAAAATTATCACCAAAGGTCCTTTTGAAATCATAAGTTGTCATATTTTGTCCTTTGGTAAAAAATTGGAAAAGTTTTGGAAATTTACAATTTAGCCCCTGAAGTTTCAGATTTTGTCAGATTTGATCCCTGGTGGGATATTTTTGAATGAAAAATCAATTTTGGTCTTTGAGAAGTCACAAAAGTCATTTTTGGTCCTTGGGTAAAATGTTTGTGGAAATTACATGTTTGGTCCCTGGACTTTTGAAAAATGACAATTTTGGGCCCTATGAATTTCAAAATGAAAATTATCACTTTTTATCCTTGGACTAATGAAATTTGGCAGGAATTATCCCTTGTGAGCACTTTGGAGTTTGTACATAATCAGCCCTCAAGATTGGATAAATTACAAAGATGGTCCTTGTTAAATTTATAAACCAAATTGGACCCTTTTGTAAACCAATTACCCAAAACCAAATCCAATAAACAAATCCATCACCCCAGCCCAATCCACATAACGACCCGGGAAAACACTATACTTCCACGGAGCATTGACTCTAGGCTGTCTGACCTTGTTGACCATTCCTTGGTCAATTTAGGTTGACCGTTCGGAGCCAATCAAATTTTGGCGCCGCTGCCGGAGAGGTGTGCGCGCTATTCTAAACGGTTTTTCTGATTAATGATTTTGGAATTCGTTCCATTGTACATTTATCCATCCTTTGTTCATATTTTCTTATTTTCAAAACAAAACCGTTCCCGAAAACATTTTAAACTCAGTTTTCAATGAACACAAAAACACAAAAACATTTCCTTTATCATTTGTACATAATGTTTATCCAAAAATCCAAAAACATTCTCCTTTACCCTCTCACATCTTTGATTCTTCATCCCTACCCCTCTGTAAACCTTTGATTCTTGCCTATGTCGTATCCACAACATTTTGGTTGCCAATGGTGTGGTGGTCCTCATAATGGTGGGAATTGTCCCGGCTGTAGCATGGTAGAGTCAGGAGATGGGTCTGTCTATAACCAAGCTCCCTATCCTTACCATGATACATCTGATTCATCCTACCAGCCACCACATCATGAGATACTAACATATCTATGTGAGTTTTGTGGTGGTCCACACCATGGATTTGAGTGTCAATCCGGAAACACGTTTGTCTATGAACAGTTTTCCGGGGATGCTCAGAACTTTGGTTATGACCAATACCCATATGACTCACCAGTCCAGACTCAACAGTTTTACTGTTACGAGTACTGTGGAGGTCCACACTTCAGCTCAAATTGTCAAATGGGGAATCCATATCCTTGTGACAATTTTGACACACCTTATTACGACCAACATCCACAGTACGATATGAATCAAGCACTTCTTCCAGAAATGCAAAATATGATGAAAATCGTTGATGAGCTTAAGGGTTTAGTTAAAGACTTTGCCCAAAGACATACTCATCAAAAATCCATGGAAGAATTGCTGGCTGAAGAGCAGGCTGCTAGAATAAATTCCCAAGATGCCTATGAAAAATCTATTAGGGAATCAATTGCTAGAGAAAAAGCAGCCAAAGCTAGCTCTTAGTTCCGTTTCATTCCTGATGACAGTGATGATGAAGATACACTTGATATTCTTCAATTTTATAAAACTTCATCAAGTTCATCAGTTGATATCCCAGCAGTTGAGATTCCATCTCAAACAACTGCTATCACACCCGAGGTTCCCACTCACTCTTTGATCATGGGGGACGAGCATCTTGACACTGTTCCTAAAAAGGAATCAGACGAATTCATAAAGTCTAGTGTTGAGAACCTTGTCCCAATCCCAAGAGAGTCACAGGGAACTCTTGAGCATATGTGTGATCTTCCTTCCCCTCTTGAGTGTTCAAACGATCATTTTGAGACTTTCTCAGATTTTAATGATGATTGTACATCTCATGGAGACATTGAGTATATTGAGGCATCACTCCCACAGTCTGATGTTGATCCTCTTCTTGAGGAGTTCGCTGATGAACTTACTCACATCAATCCACTTTCACTGGAAAGTGATGATGGTCTCCTCGACTTTGAAGCCGATCTAGGAGAAATTGAAAGTCTCCTATATCATGATCCGCCACTCACTTCTTATCCCGACAGTCCAATAGAGAATGTTAATCACTTTGTTCCCGAAACATTCAATACTACTCTCACCAGTCCTCTATTTGAATTCGAATCTGAATTCGCTTTGATTTCTGATAATCCACTCTTTGATATTCAGAATGAGGATTGTGATGAGTCTATTCTGGAACATGAGTTCACAGATTTACATCTTGTGAATAATTCTCTTCATGAGGAGTTCTCCGGTGAACTCACTCATCATATCATGACTCCTTCGGAGTTTGATAGCCCAGGGGGAGATGCTCTCAATCATGAGAATTTGAAAATCCCCACCCACCCTCCCGGGATGTTTACGAGCTTAACCCTTGAAATCCAAATTCAGGCTACGGAGCCTGATCTCGGGGAAGAAAATCTTCTCATGATTTTCATCATGGTTTTCTTCCTTTTCTTCACCTATAGGGTGACTTCTCTTATTCTTCACTCCTTCGGGAATGAAGATACCATCTTTGATCCCGGCATTTTCATGTATCATTATCTTGAGCCAGATACATATCTCATCAGTGTGGAACTTTCACGTGCTTCAAATGTTTGTCCAAACATCTTGAATGAAAGTCCGATTGAGATTGTTTCTTCCACATCATGCTTCCCCAAGGACAAATGAATTCGGGGTCGAGTCAAGCTAGCGACTCGGTAAACAAAAACAGTAGCATATACTTAGGGTTTTCACCCTAAGTGTGGGGGAGTTACCCCTCTGTGGTTACAAATAAAGTGAAAAAAAAAAACAACAACAAACAAAAAAACAAAATGGTGTTTTCCACGCTTAGCTTGTAATGTTGCCCTTTTACGTTCAAAATGTCGGCATAATAGCCGGGACTTTGAATATTGAGGACAATATTCATTCTAAGTGTGGGGGGTATTTCGCTATTCTAGCGAATTTTATCACATTTTACTATCTATACCCCCGTTTTTTTCCAAAATTTCAAAAATTTTGAAATTTTTTTCACTAAAGTTTCAAAAATTTTGTGGTTATCAGTCCGCCATGTCTAAACGACAAAAGGATTGGCTAATCCAGGAGCAAACGGCTCTTGGTAAAGATATATCAAATCCGTTTATGGCTTGCAATTTGCCCAAAATTGTATGGTACCTCAACTCGCCATATCCCATAAAGCGAATGAGTTGGCTAGCCCACAAGATTATGGCTTGTGGTAAAGGCAGTGGAAAATCCATAATTGGTAATCAGCTCACCAAGATGTTGACTTTGTCCATCAAGAGTTGGCTAGTCCAGAAGCAAACGGCTTTTGGTAAAGACTAATCAAATCCGTTGACAGCTGGTGGTTTGCTCAAAATCACACGGTTATCAGGTGTGCCACAGTTCTCACACCTGGCTACTCCAGAAGTGATGGCTTTTGGTAAAGAGTTTAAAATCCATCAAGTTTTCAAAACAGTTTACTGCTAGGGACTAGCAATAGTTTAGTGTGGGGGATTGATGAGTGCTCAAACACTCATCATTTTTGGTCAAATCTGAACTGCAAAACATACAAAAACACTCAGAAATGCATCAAAATACTAAAAATAGTTCAAAATTGTGTTTTATATGTTTTAGATGCAAAATGAGCAAAAACAAATGAAAAACGCACAAAGTTTGCAAAATTGGCAGTTTCAATCCTCCAACTTTCACAAAATTACAAAACTAGTCCTTGGTCATTCAAAATATGGAAAATTATCACCAAAGGTCCTTTTGAAATCATAAGTTGTCATATTTTGTCCTTTGGTGAAAAATTGGAAAAGTTTTGAAAATTTACAATTTAGCCCCTGAAGTTTCAGATTTTGTCAGATTTGGTCCCTGGTGGGATATTTTTGAATGAAAAATCAATTTTGGTCTTTGAGAAGTCACAAAAGTCATTTTTGGTCCTTGGGTAAAATGTTTGTGGAAATTACATGTTTGGTCCCTGGACTTTTGAAAAATGACAATTTTGGTCCCTATGAATTTCAAAATGAAAATTATCACTTTTTATCCTTGGACTAATGAAATTTGGCAGGAATTATCCCTTGTGAGCACTTTGGAGTTTGTACATAATCAGCCCTCAAGATTGGATAAATTACAAAGATGGTCCTTGTTAAATTTATAAACCAAATTGGACCCTTTTGTAAACCAATTACCCAAAACCAAATCCAATAAACAAATCCATCACCCCAGCCCAATCCACATAACGACCCGGGGAAACACTATACTTCCACGGAGCATTGACTCTAGGCTGTCTGACCTTGTTGACCATTCCTTGGTCAATTTAGGTTGACCGTTCGGAGCCAATCAGTTTCCTTCGTGTGAACACCGATCAAGAAGGATTCCCATAATGTTGTTAATCGGATAATCATTGGTCCGTTTCATGAGATTTTTGATGTGGTTGAGGATAGGAACCGGAACACGCCGTGTTTGTATCCCTTGAAGAAGATGTCTTAGTAGAGGATTCAGAAGCAAACATGTTTTGAACGGAGCATCTTCACGAGGAGCAAATGAATTCACTTCAAAAGAATTGTCGACTGCAGTGCCTTGATGTACTGAAGGATGAGCATCTTGATCAATTCAAGTAGACACTGATGGACCATTTGAGTTATACAAAGCTGGAGCAGCAGCGGCTGGTGGTATCGGTGTATCATCAGTAGGTATCTCAAGGTATTCTTCAAACATTGGGTCAAACAAGATCTTCAAATGCTCATTTGTAGGTGGTACATAAGGTACACGCAGGAGTGGGATTCTTTACAAGACCTGAACTAATTGGTTCAAGAGACAAAAGTTTAGACGCGGGTCCTGCACTGATGTGTAGAGGAGCCGTTTGCTCAGTCGGCTCAAAGAATGTGACATGAATGGTTAATAAGATTTTTCGGGTTTGATTGTTGTAGATTCTGTATCCTTTACTATCTGGAGCATAACCAATGAAGAATCCAATATCAGCTTTAGCTTTTAACTTTCCCAGATCTTGACTGTCATTCATAGGGTAGCATAAAGCACCAAACTCAAAATAGAAAAGAGAGATCCGGTTTCTTGCCATGAATCAGCTCATTTGGAGTTTTGTTGTGAAGAGTATGTATCAAGTATCGGTTTTGGGTGTAACAAGCTGTAGCAATTGCTTCCGCCCATAGAAACATCGGTGCGTTGGAGAATATTAGCATGGTTCGTGCAGCTTCTACAAGAGAACAGTTTTGTCTTTCAACAATTCCATTCTAGTGAGGAGTGCATGGGATACTTTACTGATGGGTGATGCCAATACTTTCGTAAAATTGGACGAGTTGTGTGATGATAAACTCCGTTCCATCATTTGACCGGATGATTCCGTTGGTTTTGTGAGTCTTACTAGCAGTTGTTTGATGAGTTTTATGATAACTTCTGGAGTCACGTCCTTGGTTCTCAAAAACTTTACCCATGTAAACCGAGAGTATTCGTCGACAACAACGAGTACATATTACTTCCCACTTATACTCTTCATACTCATTGGTCTGCCTGGGTCCATGTGAAGGGTGTAAAGGACATCCATGTTGGTGTTGACAATTTTAGGTTTGTGAGCATGCTTCTTTCGTTTACCCAGTTGACAAGCCGAATGAAGAAGTTCATTTTCGAACTTTAATCTGGGTAGACCTCATACAAGATCATTGTGAGCAAGATCATTGATGGTACCAAAGTTCAAGTGATAAAAACTTTGTTGCCATAGCCATGATTTGTTCTTTGAGGCCTTTGAGAGAAGGAAAATTGGAGAGGACCGTATCATGTATTAGATAGAAAAGGTGTATAGATTTGTGCCATGATTGTCTTTAAGAAGATCAATATCATCCAATTCTGATACGAAGCATGTGTGTTTTCTGAAGGCAACTTCAAGATTGGAATCAAAATATTGACCAAAAGAGAACAGATCATGCCCAAGTCCTTCCATGTAGTATACCCACAAAATTAGCTGTCACCAGAAACATAATCTCCATAACCCATAATTAACCCAAAATGATAGTTCCCGAATCTAACTGTCCCGATAAACTTATTCACGAAATTCTCGAGCCCTGAGCGATCCCCAATCATAGGTTTAGAGCAGCCTGAGTCCAAATATCAAAGGACGAAATGTACGCCTGCATTTGGAAACAGACGAGAGCAGAAAATTTGGAGCGTCGGATCCCCAATTTGAGTTGGGTTCCAGTTGGTTAGTGCAAACAAGTTCTTTAGCTACTAAGACCTTAGGTGCATTCGTTTCAATGGTGGAAATTTCACTAGTAGATGCAATGGGCTTATTTAAAGGACATTGGGTCTCCAAAGGGAAAGTTCTACCAGTTGGCTTCCATTCCTTAGTGGGCACTACTTTAGAGTTGGTTATCCTAGTTAAAGGGCACTGTTCTCCTAAAGTGAATTTCCTTCCTGTGGACTTCCATTGATAACCAACATTGGCAAACAGTTTACCTGTTGCTTTCCAAATTTGCTTACTTTGTTTAGCTCTCCAAACTTTCTTAACTGGGGTTTTGTAAAACGACTTCAGAAATTTCTCAAAACATTTATCATGATTACTCGAAATTATGCATTCATTACATGTTTTGCAACGTGAATTTGGTTTTGAATTATAACTCATTTTGCTCAAGTTGGACTTAATGTTCCTCATGTGGTCGTCTACTTTCTTTTTAGGAACACTTTTAGCAGGTGAAGTCCTATAATTCCTTCTACTTCTCCTTGGTTTGGACTCTCTAGCTTTAGTGTTACTATTTACTCCTGTAGACGGACTAATGGGAATTTTAGTCTTTTTCACTTCTGGTTGCTGAACATGTTTTGATGTGTTGGGATCTGAAGTTTCCAAGGGTACCTCAAAGGTAACATGCTTGTTCTTAGTCATAGATGATGATGCAGTAGACCTATCTTGCTTGCTATCAATTTTAGGACATGTACCAATAGCATATTCTAAGAGTTCCTGAGATCTATTAATGAGAAAGCAGGCACCTACAATAGCATCATCAAGTGGTTTTGCTATCCTATCCTCTTCAATGGTTTCACGAAGCAAGTCAAGGCACTCCTTAAGATGTTTAAGATAGTCTCTATGAACTAACTTATTATTCCTAAGGGGAAGAGGAATATTCACAGCATCAATTGCGTACTTCTTACAAGCAGAAACCTTTTGAACAACATTATCACAAGTGATGATTGGCATTTTCCCTTTCACCTGAGTCTTTAGATTCTCAATCTTTTTAAGCAAATAAGTTATCTTTTCATTGTTTATACCACGTGTGATCTTAATTGAATCATATAACTCTTTGTAATGTTGTTTAACTTTTGAATTTTCAGCACGAAACCAATCATTTTCATGTTGCAATTTATTAATGGTATCATGAAATTGAAAATTCTGAGAATCTATAGACTGTGGTTTTTGGGTGCTAATCACATCACTCTTGTTTGACTTCAATTGGGCAATTTGGACCCTCAGGTTCCGAATCGTGTTAGTGTGAGCTTGAATCTTTTCATCACGTTTGGCTAATTCAAAATATGCATCAAATTCAGGAGCATCCGAAGATGTCTTGGCATTTGAGATTTTAGTTCTTTCTTCTAAATGTTGACACTTTAATTGCAAATTAAGATTATCAACCTCTAGTTTCGACAAATGCCTAACCATGTTATCATGGTCATCGTTTTGAATTTTCTCACGCAATTTTAAATTCTCCCCCTCAAGCTCAACAACACGATTCTGGAAAGCGGTCAATGCAATAGACATCTCATGAAATTGGTAGGAAGATAACGTAGAATCAGTAGCAGTCAATGTTCTGAAAGGCTCAAGGCGCACTAAGGCGCAAAAGAGGTCAAAGAGCCTCCAGTCGAGGCGCAAACCAAGGCGCGGGATTCATAAATATGAGGCGCACTATACATTTAGGTTTTTTTTATAACATATGTGACAACTTATACAGCTTAAATAACATAAAAATATCAATATTCAATGCATAATCCAACTTAATAGTTATTATATCTAACAAAGGCTGCATTTAAACCCAAAATATTAAGCAAGCAGCACATGAGAATCCATGAACTACCCTAAATTCATGAATATACATTACAATATATGAGTTTATGACTTATAAAATTTAACAAATTACCATGTATCAAACTATCAACTATCAACAACAAAAAATCTATAGTTGTTTGGTAACACTTAACACTAAAGAAACAACAATTGTATATGTTAATAAGCTACTATTCTTAGACATTAGAAAAAAAAAAAAAAAAAAAAAAAAAAAAAAAAACATAATTCTTTGTTGATTGTGTGTTTTAGTTATTTTCTAAAATATTAGGGTTATTAGATACTTTATAACTTAAAGGGCCAAATGTATATAACATGTAAGCCCAAAATGTATCTTACTATTAAGGGAAAAAAAAAAAAAAAAAAAAAAAAAAGCCAAAACCCCGTTACATCTTCTAGGTGCACAAATCCCCAAGGCGCTAAAGCGCAAAAATGCCCAAGGCGCTACGATTTTTACGGGATTCATGCATGTCGTGAGCCTCGATCTAAAAAAATCCCAAAGGCTAGAGCCTCGTGGGATTTAGGGAGTAGGCGCGCCTTAGGCGCGATTTTTAAAACATTACTAGCAGTATAAAATACGTCCTGAGCAACACATTTAGTAATCAAATTCTCATTCATGATGAGAATATTTTTTCTCGCAACTTCACTGCGTTTAAGATCAATTGCCAATTGTTTACCCTCATTTTCCACATCTTTAAAAACCTTTTTCATTTGAGTCACATCATCATTAATGGTATTTTTAAGGCCCTCAAAATGTTCTTTGAGAAGTTTGAAAAATGGCATGACTTCAGTTAGGTAACATTGTTTTGTTTGCTCAAAACCTCTTTCCCCTTCAGTAATACCCGTTGGTGTTATTCTATTTTTACGTGTTTTATCAAAATCAGCGAATAATTGACCAAGGACATATAAGGCAATTAGTGTATTATTTTGCGTGGGGAGGGTGAAAGGAACAAGATGTTGTGGTGTGTGAATGGGATATATCGTTGGGCCAGCTATCCGAAAAACTGTACGTGTTTTTCCCACTATTCTTTCTGCTTGCATCTTTTCCATGTCAATGTTCCAGAAGACTTGCTCTGGAGTAAATTTCTTTTGTGGGACAAAGATAGCTAATTGATTATCTTCAGAGTAATCATAATTGTACAAGATTTTATTAGCTATTCACTGGGGATTCCTTAATTTCTCAGCAAGTTTTTCTCTGGTTCTATCTTCTATCTCATTGCCCTCATCATCAGATGTAGCATCAGGTGGGGCATGATTAGGCTCAAGCATAATGTTTGCATCATATAATGCCGGTTGTGCACCTATACCGCTTATAAGGAAATTGGCTTTTGGCTTAGTAGAATCCTTCTCACTATGATCATCACTTAACTTCCTATGTTTATGCATCATTTGAGCAGTTTGAATGGTTTGGCCTTGCGTGTATAACTTATCCTCAAGTTTATTTTTTAGGATTTTAAGACTAGAGAAATCATTTAGGAGTTTTGTTTCATTTTCTTTGAAATCATGTTTGAGTGTGTTTAAGCCTTTCTGAATCTCTTGTTTTTGTTTAACAGTTTGATCCAGTTGTTTTTGCAAAGATTGTAACTCATTTTTCAATGTTTCTCGCTTAAGATTATTTTCAAATATGTATGCACGCATTTGCCATTCCATGTTCTGCTCACGTCCAGTGAGTTCAAATCTAGCACGTTGTTCATACATTGCCACCTGATCCTTAAGGATATTAAATCTAGTGGTCAAGGAGTCATCTGGGTTATAGGCAGTGTTCTCATGCAACACACATTCACCATTTAAAACAGAAGATGCACTACATTGTACAACAGACACTTCATTGTGTTTCATATGTTGTTCACATGGGTCAACATTGCTATTTCCCATGTCAACAACATCTGAATCGACATCGTTTGTCGGTTGTACTTTGTTAGGAATCTTTTGTTCATCAACCATGTTACACAGTTCGAGTACCTTAGCACATGACACATGTTCTTTTACCGGTCTGATATATTCATCCACATCACATGTAGGAGTCATTGAACTGTTCGTTATGTCAAGCTTATCAGTCTCTGATCCTCTGCCTTTGGTGACCACTGACCCAGCATCTGATGCTTTACCTGAATCCACAATATTATCACTTGATTGCTCCCGACATGCCTTCACCTTGTCTTCATGCTTGTGTTTGCGTTGTGCTCTTTCCATAATGTACTCCTTCACATTACCCATGAGTTGGAGTAGTGTGACTTTGAAAACGTCAACTTCAATTCCTGTATGAGTTGCAAAGCTCTTTTTCATCATTTGACACTCATGATCATACTCCTCAGTGAATCGTGAATCAATGAACGCTTGGAGTTGGTTGTTGATCACACAGAATGCAGCCATAGAACTACCTTCAGAAAATTCGCCTGTTTCAAGTTGTTGTTGAAGTTGATCTAAGTGTAGAGTCATTTTGACTGTGAAGGTCTCAACATTTTGACCAAAAAGTGTTGCGAATGCACGATTGACACCTCCCAAGTATCCAGGTTTTGCAAAGAGAACCTTGAGATGCGTATGGAGTGATCGAAAACATTCAATGCGACTATTCTTTGCATTATCGGGCAATTTAATTGGCTGATGAAACACATTATCATTAGAATTCGAGCACGAAGATTCCATAGCAGTGATTGTATGTTAAGAGTAGTGATTGTTTGTTTTGACAAGGTTATATGTTGTTTAGTTGTGATCTTGGTTCGGTTGATGCAAGTTGGGCCTCGAAAGTTTAGTGAAAATTTGGTCTAAAACTTAAAACCTCAATAACTTCACTCCGGAGGTGATTTGGGCCTCGAAAAATTCGTTTCACGACTTTGTGGTGAAACCTCACAATATTCAGCCTGTTCCGGACGTTTTGACAGCTAATTCGCTGAAAACGGAGTTACGGTTCAAAAGTTATGACCGTTTGAAGTTTTGACGTAAAATGGTCAACTTAGGTCAAACTGCAAGTAATCACTCGCTAGAATCACACTTGAACAACTCGCTAGAATTCCAAGTAGCTAAATAACAAGTCGCTAGTCAAACAACTCGCTGGAGGCAACTCTCTAAGATCAACTCGCTGGAATCTGAACAACTCGCTGGAAACCAAATCTCTGGTCAGGCAACTCGCTAGACTGCCAACTCGCTACCAAAACTGACCAACTCGCTACCAGATTCTGATCAACTCGCTAGAGTATATCAACTCCCTAGAATAATAGGACAGAAACGTCACTGTCTAGCGATTTCGCTTTATATCCAAAAATAGCAAAACGCTAAATCTCTGCCTCAACTCTCTAACCAAACCTGTCAACCCTCAACTAAGAATTATCAACTCGCTAGTATGAAATATCACACGAATTACCACTTAACACCCAACAAATGAATGATTCAACCACTCCAAATGCAAACCTAAGTGCATATAACTCTACTAATGAAGAAAGTACAAGAATAACACCACTCTTATCACAAAACAAGATCAAACAAGTGATTTTACTACTAATACCATTCGAACCATATAAGAAACACAACACCAAGCTACAAATTCGAGCACTAACAATCCTAGGATGAAACCATGGCTCTTGATACCAATTGTAGAGTACTCATAATCTTAAACACGTATGGTTTTGTGTATAATGAATCGAATATGAAGAAAAGAAGTAAGAAGTTAGAGAGAGAAACTAGTGAATATTAGATTAAGGGTGTGAAAGGTCCAACCCTCTCCCTTGGGTGGGAGAGGGTATTTATACTACAATACTTGGTGCTCCATGAAACGAGCTGTAGAGTGAGCTGACAGAGGGTAAAGACCCGACCCACTCTACGAATACTATTTACATATTTAACTACTAATAAATTACGTACTAACTATAATAAGGATAATTCTACGAGCTACATAATGCTTAGCAATACTTGGGGTGACCGAGTCTTTAACTGAATAATCTTATTCCTAACAAAAAATCACCTTACCCTCAAGGTCATACGAAGAATGACACAACCTCGCCAATCTATTCAACTCGTCCTTAAGTGTCGATGTCACTCTATTCAACTCATCCTCGCCAATCTTAAGCGCTTCGCCACCACCCACAAGCTCTTCAACTCCAATATACTAATCAACATTCAATGACCCTTCAGCCTTAGGTGAAGAAAATTCACCCTCTAATGGTAGAATGACATCTATTTTCTTTTCAACGATGTGCTCTTTCTCTTCCTTTGCAATTGTCTCAAAACGACCCTCGGTGATACGAGCTTTGAAGAAGTCTTCTCCCAAAGTTAAAGGATTGGACCCCAAAAATTCCCAAATATCTAGGTTCGCGAAGCGTGTTTCCGCTGCACGGGTTAATGAAAAAGCTTCGTCTAGAGTTTTGGGATTTGACCGTAAGAGTAAACATTGTAGATCCAGTTTAAGTCCGGAGATATAAAACGATATAAGTAAAGATTCCAATATCCTTGTTACTCGATATGCAAGTACCACAAACTCACTCTCATATTCGGCCACCGTACCCATTTGCAAGAGCTTAGAGAGTGCATATTCCACGTCCCGATCGCTGCCGCCGGATGCCATGAATAATATTCAAGCGACTAAAACTCACAAAAAAAAATTCTGATGAATAGTACCCGCGATGAACATTACACGATCAACAGTAACGAACAGTACTTTCGATGAATAGGGCTCTGGTGAACAGTACCTACGATGAACAGTGCCGATGAACAGTAACTTTTTTTTTTTTTTTTAATAAATTGGAACCCTAATAAAAAACCCTCTCAACGAGAGCTCTCAATGAAAGCACCAATTGATACGACCCGGTTAGGGGTTGTATCGAAATAGGGCACCACTTTTAGCGTGTGCGAGCTCCATAAGAAAATAGAGAGAAGAAGACTAGATAATTACTTGACAAACTTAATTTATTCATTCATAATAATGATTCGGTATATATAACTGAATAACCATAGCTTGTAAAACAAGCCAAACATAAAGACATATCTAAACAATGACACTCTCCTAATACAACACAAAGACATATCCTAAATAAATATAATATGACATAAAGCCTGGGGCGTATCATTCCCCACTCCTTCGAAATCACCTTGTCCTCAAGGTGTTGTCTTGAAAAATTCTCTTGATTCTGTGATCCCATATCCTAATCCTAATCCTAGTCATATCTTCCACTCCCGTAGTTCTCCTGCCTTTCGCTACCGCAACCAACACCTTTTTCCTCTTCCACCTTCCACTACCTTGGACATAACACAACACCATTCTTCCGCCTTTCGCTACCCATGCCGTAACATAAAACCTGTTATTGACTCAACAAGGATCCTCAAGTCATTGCCTACCTCAAGAGGCTCGAGTCATTAGAATTTTTATTTATTTATTTATTTATTTTTATATTTTCTTTCTCAAATGGAAAAAAATAATATCAAAAGACTTCATCTAACTCCCATCGGAGATGCCCCTCACAATCTTGAAACATTAATAATAAAAGGGGTAAAGCTAACGATATGCAACATATTTTTTCAAATAAACACATCTACGTAATATACTTTCTAAATTGTGAAAGTTACGTCTAGCTAATATGACCGGTTACTAGCAGGTTTACAGGTTACCCAAGATTAAAAGTTACACCGTTAGTCCCCAAATTGGAAAAAATTTGCGCATTTGATCCTATTTAGTTAACGGTTGTTAAAATATTTTTTAAAAACTTTTAAAAAAAATTCTTAAAATCTAGATAAAGTCTTTTTTTTAAATTTAATTTTTTTCATAAAATAAAATAAAATCGATAAACGTTTTTTAAAATTTTTTAAAGTTTTTTTTAAGTTTTTTTATTTTTTTTTACTTTTTATTATTTATTTTTTTTAATCTGGACAAAAATACACTGTTGGTCACTAAACTTTTCACGAAACATCACAGGGCACCTTAATTTTTTTTAGTCGCCCGGCGTCGAAACAGTGAGATTTTGAGGCTGAATGCGTCCCTCAACCATAATTTACTGTTTTGTTTTGTTTTTAGTGAAGGGCATAACAATCATTTCATATATTTGAATTATTACTCATATAATTCTCCTCCTCTACTCTTCTTCTTCTTCCTCTACTCTTAGAAATTCAACTAATATCGTTTTACGTATGCTACAACACCTGCAATCTTTTTCATATATTTTTTTGTAGGAACACTGACGAAAGCTAAAATGCATCTCTAGTATCGAAACGATATAAATACTCACATCTGAAGCAACCTAGTGCTGAATTGCTTATTTGGATCATATTCTGGTATTGGATCTACGCATGTTACTGAATGAATGTTAATTTAAAGCAGTGATAAACAGTTTTTATTTTGTATAGATTATCAGTAGTCTCTTATGATTCTGAGTAACATTGGTAACCAATTCTCTCTTTTTGTCATAATAGGAAAAGAATGTGTGGAAAACTAGAAGGGGGGTTAAATAGTTTACCGCTTTTTAACTTGTTAATCTTTGAAAAGCTTTACCTGTAATCAACGATTCTAACTAATTAACAATAATTGATATGCAAGTATAAAGAAAGAAACGATCAAACCACAACACGATTGTTTATCGTGGTTCGGCTACAAGGACTCTTTTTCCTTGCCCTACTCCACGCCCCGAGTTTCCAACTCGAGAGTTTCAAGCACTAGTTAACAAGCTCCTTTCACCGGTGGAGAAACCCTTACAATCGTCGCTTACACTTTATCCGGTACAAAGCTAAATACCGGGTCATAGTTCAAGGTAGAACCACCCTAACGTCGCCTATCCACTTTTTCCGACACTAAGCTAGATGTCGAGTTCTTTTACAAAGGTACAACCACTCCTATCACTTAATGTATTTTGAGGACTAAAATACTAACCGACCACTTCTTAACAAAATAAACTACAAGAGTTTACACAATAGAAGTCTAACAAGTCTTGCAACGTTGAGTTGAAACTTGTAACTTCTCGAATGAACTTGTGAACTTCCTTTCTACACAAGAGAATCACACAAGTGAGTTGCCACTGAGTTAGATGAGATAAATGAAAGTTTTTATGCAAATTATAGCTTAAAGTGATGAGAGATTTCTTGCAAGTGGCTTGGTATTTATAGCCAACCAAACCAGCAGATTGGCGGATCTGGCGGAACCAAAACAAGGGTTCCGCCCTTGTAACCCCAGGGTTCTGCCAGGTCTGACAGTCAAAGACTACAAGAAATCTTTCCATATCTAGCAATGTCAAATCAAGATTCTACAAGTCAACACACAATAGTTTGAGTGCGAATCCTTCTAAGATGTGTAAGAGATCTTATGGAAAGTCAACATCAAGATTTAGAAACCTTTCCATAAATGCTCATGATGCAAGCCATGATGTCATGTTATATTTTCGATATCTATTCTAACTAATAAAATAGAGTTTTTAGTCCGCCTGCTATTAATTTTTTCTATATATAACTTTTATCCACAGGCTGACACGTGTCCTGGAAAAGAACTAATATCCAGCGCTTCCTTCTAACAAAATAAAAAAGAAATCAGAAAAAAAAAGAAAATAAAAAAACGCTCCCATCTTCTCCAAAAACAAAACTGCACCCACAAAAATTCATTGTCTTCTCCAAAAATCAAGCTTCTATAATGGCTGTTCTTCGCCAACTCCAACACAAAATCATACGCCCAAGATTCATATTGCCCGTTTCAAAAAAAAAAAAAAAAAAAAAAAAAAAAAAAAAAAAAAAAAAAAAATGCAAATTTTTATTATAAACTAATTTTTTGTTTTATAATTTTTTTGAATCGTGTTCAATCAGTTTTATTTATTTATTTTGGGTCTGCGGCTGTGTAACGTTTTGGCTCGATTGTATAGACAGTGATTTTTTTAGATTTGACATTGCATTTGTTTCTTTTCCAATTCGAGAATTATCTTTCTAAATTGGAAGTAGTTTTATAATGTCATTCTTTTATTGCAGCAAGGAACATTATCAAATGGTAACAGTGCCGCAATCAAACTTTTGAATGAATTGAAAGGTAATGGGGAAGATTTAGTTAATGAACTCGCAAGCATTAGCAAGACTTGTCATGTTAAGATAGTAAATTTGTTAGGATTGTGTTTTTAGGGTCTGTCATCGAGCCCTGATTTATGAATATATGACTAACGGGTCGCTTGAAAACTTCATATATAACCGAGTTCATCAGTCACCATTAAGTAGTAGCCAACTAAAATGGAAAAGGCTGTATGAATATATGACTAATGGGTCCCTTGCAAACTTCATCTTTTTATAATCATGAAGGAATGCATTTGGATCCCGTTTTCACCGGCATGCTTTGGTATTCTTATATAGCTTACGTTAAATTAAGTCAATGATATTTATCGTTCTTTGTTTGTTATAGCAGACTATTAAGGTACTTTTTGCTTCAGTATCTTGAAGTATTCAAAGTATGCAACTCCTCGCATATATTTCCTATCTTCTACCTTTATGTATAACATTATTTGTAATATGGTTTGCAAAGTAAAAACAGATAATAGGACTATTTGATTTCTAATTTTAAGCATGTTTTTTCTGCATAAAAAAATTTTCTCCAAAAGTTCAACGTTTTAATTGTTTGCATGGTTTTGGCACAAGGAATTTCATGTGAACCTCTCTTAGGTTTTCATATCTTGCAGTGCACAATGGTTGAATGGCTTGGGTGATGAATCAAGATCTCTTCATCTCTGAAGGCACACAAGGAAAGAAAATTATGAAAACTTTAAGCGTATATAAAATAATGGTGGCTTTGACATCCGATATTCCCATCTACATCGTCTTTCGGGTTCAGGAATACACTTAGAATTTCTTTTCCACATGCAACACATGATCGATGTCATATAGAAGAATATATTTTTAAAAGTTGATAAATTTTCTTTCTCAAACTTTGAAAAATAGCTATTGCTTCACTTGGAGTTTGAGTAATGAAACTTGTCATCTTATTGTTACAACACAACTGATATATTTCTCATGTTATCCAAAGGATTATTACCATTTCCCTTTGACGAGGCATGATATTAGTAGTCAAATGAATGATCAGTACAAGTGGATAATCTTTCAAAACTAAGTCCAAAATGTATCTGGTCGAATGCATTCATGGATGGTGTGTTATTCACCGGCGTTGGACACAGTAAATGTTTTTAATAGTCCAAAATGTATCTGGTCGAATGCATTCATGGATGGTGTGTTATTTACCGGCGTTGGACACAGTAAATGTTTTTAATATAGATGGTGTGTTGGCAATAAAAGGCCTCTCAGAGCATTGAGTATTGTGGCGAGAGGGCTCGCCGAATCCAACGTGGAGGCTCGACGGACCTCGCCACAAACCCGCCACCACACCACTAGTGCTTGCCATTTGCAAGGTTGCCGAGTATTCGAAGAAGAAAACGACAAAACTCATTACTTTTTTTTTAAATTGTGTTTTGTGTTTCAGTGTGTGTGTGTTTAGAAGGAAGAAGATGAACCAGTTGATACAACATTTTTTAAAACCTTTTAAATATATATAAGTTTCAATTTATACCCTTAGATATTTAAAAAGTTTCCATTTATGCCCTTAAACATTTAGAAAGTTTTAGTTTATGCTCTTAACATTTAAAAAGTTATAATTTATACATTAAAATATTTAAAAAGTTTATTTTTTAGTTTACATAATTTGTATTTTATTTCGTTTGGAAAAATAAAAATAAAATAAAAGTAGAATTGGTGGTGGGTGGGGATCAAATGACTTTAGTTGTGTATTATGAGTGAGGGTTATTTTGAAGTATGAGTTTTAAAATAATGTGTCATCCGGTGGGGGCTCAAATGAAGAGCCAAAGCTCTCCACCACACTTAATGCTCTTTAGTATTAAATACATTATTCGATAAAATAACACACCTTTAATTCACCGGTGTTTGTCCACGGGCCTATAACTATCGCTTATACAAATCGCATCTGCTGTGTCCAACACGATTATTCATAGGTTTCGTTCCCCCTCTTATTACGCAAGGTATCAACAAGTACTTTTTAGCTATCCTTTAAAATACCCGTGAATTTTACGGGTCTTTTAGCTAGTTTGGAAATATAACAATGTTATGTTTAATATGAAATATAAAGTCTAGTTATACAAGACTAAAACTAAAATCATGTTTTACTAAAAACTAAAGTTTACACTTTGTCATTAACAAAACTTAGCAAATATCGTAAAATATAAATAACGTTTTTAGGCGATATTTGTATTAAAAATCTCTCCCTTTTTGTTGATGACAAACACATAAACTTTATTTTTAAGTAAATCACTAATTCTAGTGTTAGGTCTTTAAAAGTTTGTATTTAAACTTGTTTTACTCAATTGATGAAAATCATTTTAAGTTTATAAGTTTAAATATATTTTCTCCCCCTTTTTGTCGAAACAAAAAGAAAAGTTGCATAGCGGAATGCTCCCCCTTGAACAATACTCCCCCTAGGTGGGGTGCCAAGTAAGGATTCATAGATTTTGAACCTACAAAAAAATTAGTTGGCGATAATGACACATGATAAATTGTGTAGCCATATCATAATATGAGAATATAAGCAGTCACAATCTCAACTTATATATGACCAACCAACAATGCAAACAAGATAGTAGAAAAGATGTCATTCTAAGTAAAATTTGACTTTGTAAAAGTCAAAGACAAGAGATGAAAAATTCCATCCTACTTTTAGAAATATAAAGTAAATTAAATAAAAAGAAAAATAACTAAGAAAATAAAAGTCCTACTTCTAAAAATGGAAGTCTCCCAACAAATTCTTAAATGAGGCAAAGCCTCCATAAAGAGTTCTAAACTTGAGGTGGATGAGAGATGGCATTTAGACGCTCCAAAATGTGGTTTAGGATGAACCTGATTTCGTATGTTAGCTCACGAATGTCCTTTTGATACCGTTCACTTATATGAGCGGTTCTCTCACAATGTCCACAATTATAGCGGGGAAAGTTGGGTGGAAGAGGAATTTCATTTGTTGTTGGTGGATCATTGGTGGTTGATGGAGCAAATGTGGATGGTTGAGAGGTGTTTTGATTACCTACAATAGATGAGTATTGTGCCATTTGGGAATCTATGACATGGTTCAGATGAGAGTCAACCATATGCTTGAAGGCTAAAGGTGGTTCAAACGAGTTTTGAGTTCTTCGTGAGGATTTGGAGATTTGGCCCATATGGATGCTTCTATTTCCTCATAAGAAGGAAATAGGGAATCGAAGTGTTGGGAATGCTCTTGAGGTGGTTTTTGTTGTTGATCATGATGGTGGAAGCTTGGTTCTCCGTAAGGAGGTCCATGAATGTCTTTGTAAATGGGGTGAAACAACAAAGGTTGTGGTTGTGTTTGATCTTGTGGAAAAATTGAGGGTCTAGCATATCGGTAAGCCAAACGCTCTACCAAAGATGGTTGACGAGGTTCATGATCTAATGTCTCACTTGGTTGAAACCTTGGTTGTTGTTGGGTTTCCATTTGAGCAAATGGTGTCAAAGAGTGGCAATGGTGGTGGGTTTGATGATCTAGGTGGTAGGTCTACTAAAGTTTCCAAAAATGGATGTGGTGATGCGTTTGGAAAAGTTCCATTGGTGTTAATTTTGGTGATTGAGGTGATGGACTTTTTGATGGTTGAGTTGGTGTCGAAGGTGGTGTTGGATCACTTGGTGTTTTAGTTGGTGGCGGAGTAGTGATTTCGTTGGTATTACAAGGTTTTGGAGATGGTGTTGGAGTAGCAAGATTGAGGAAGTTTGCATCTTGGATGGGTGAGGAGATGTTGAGTGATGAATCACTTGATGATGATGTGCTTAGTTGGATGGTTTTGTTGAAGCAACATGGTTTTACATTAATCCTAGCGGTTGTCCTGATAGGTCTTGATGATTCGGATGAGGTGTTGGATTTAGTCATCTCAAGGCATTGGTTAGCTAGAATTATAAGGTTAAGAGAAGTGATGGTGATGGTGTGAATTTGAAGTATGAATGTTGGTCAATTTATAAGAAGAACATGTTTTGGAAAGGATGGTTTGGATTTGATGGTAATCATTTGGAAGAGTTCCAAGAACTTGTCAAGTTATTGGAAGTCAATCCAATGGAGTTGGGTGGAATGAAAGACTAACTTATGCACTAAATGCTATGTGATCATGTAAAGTGATTTGGTTAGGAAGCTCCACAGATTACAAGGAACCTTATGGAGGGTTTCTTACTTTATGAGGAAGGGTTCCTTGGATTGATATTGTTTGAATTGGAATTTTAGCGGGAAGAGGCTTCCTAATTGTTTTAGTGAGTAAGAATGATCCTAATGTATTTATTGGAAGTTTGGGAAGATGTTTCTTACTAATAAAAATGATTTGGTTCTAAAGAAAGTTTAAATTTAAGAAAAATAAGAAAAAAAATCAGCAGGTGACTGGCGGAACCAAACGCATACACGGGCGGAACCTTGTTTTGGGTTCCGTCTGATCCGTTGGGTCAAAACTGGGTTACCTAGAAAAATGCACTAGCGGATGATGCGTGGGAATCGCAACAGGCTTTACCTCTCGAGGGATCTCGAGAAGCTTACAACCCCCACCAGGCAGTGTACCTGATCGTTGTAGTATAGTATAGTGACAAGTACCGGGGGATTGATCGTTCAGCTTAGGAATAGTGTCGCTAGGATTAGAAAGCCTAATTACTAGTTTTAAGGGTGAGGGATGATTATTTTTGTGTTTTTATATTTTTATGAAAGCAAGTAAAATCTCGGGTTTTGAAGGATTAGGCGGAATTAGTTGCTATTCAACTAACCCAAAACTAATATGTAATCAAAATAAAATACTGAAAATGAAAATAAACTAATTATACTAAAGTTGTGAGCAGTAATTGGAGAAAATATGTTTACTTAGACTTTACTACTCCCTAGATATCTTTTACACATTAATTACTTGTTATAATTGTATGGATGACGGATTGTATTCCTTAATACCTGATAGATGCGTTTTTGCGCGTATCAAATTAATATACAAGGTAGACGTGAGTGGAATTCACCAATCAACCTTTAGGAAAAGGAAGACTTGCGAAAACTCGTGAATACAATATATATGTGATACCGGGTAAGTGATTACCCGGGTCGTGTCCCAACGAGGTGTGAATGGGCAATATCGTGTGAGATTTGGAGATTAAAATGCTTGTATGGATGATGAGAGATTATTTGGTATTGTGGAATTACAAGAAATTAAAAAAACAACGTACGAAAATAAAATAAACGCAACTAAATCATGAATACAAACAAGGAATGAAAAATGAAACTTAAACTACCTAAAAATCTACGGGAAACATGATAGGGAATTAGGGAACCTTAAAACGCAATCTAGATTTAAAAACGTAAAAATTAACTTAAATAAAACGCGAGTGCGCGAAATAAAACGTGAAATTTAAGCTACGAAAGTCCTACGAGTTCACAAACAATTTTCTTACGCACTAAATGACAAAAGAAAATTTTAGAAAAAAGAAAATTAATTTTTCAATAAAAATTTAATTTATTACGAATTTAAATCTAATTTACTCTAATTAAATTCTAATAAATATTACTACTATTCTAAAAATTCTGAAAAATTTTTGGTAATTAAATAAACTTAGAACTAACCTAGGAAAAATAAAAATGTTAAATAAGCAGTTGGGAAAAAGCAAGAAATTAAGCTAACAGCAATTACACTAGTAATAAGCAATTCAAAATCAACATTATATTAAATAAGCAACTAAGGGACTTAATAATCAAAAGAATGAGTAGCACAGATGGTTGAGTCTGTTTGTTGGTTTGTCTGTGTGAGGCAGAGGGGTCAGGGGTTCGAATCCCTTTGCCCTCCCTTTTTCCAAAAACTTTTTTTTTCCCCGTTTTGCAAAATATTTTAACAACAGAACTGAACAACTTTTGTGAAGTGATTCCTTTTGGAAAGCTACTCAAACAGCTTATGAAAGCTTAAAATCCAAGCAGTTGTGAGATTTTTGCGAAAGTAAGTTTCAATGAGTAGCAGCTATAACCAATAACTAATAAACTAACAACAACTTTAACCAACTAAGTTAATCTAGAAAGAGCTGAGTACACAGGCAGATAACACTAGAAACTTAAATAAGCAGTTTACTTCAACCAAGAGGAATTAAGAAAAACTACACATAAGCTATAAGATAAATTAAAGGGAAACATGCAAAGAGAAATCAGGGGAGTCCTAAAAAGCTAAGGGGAATGGAGAATAACCAGTTAACTTAAGCTAGAAAGCAATAACTAAGCAAAAAGCAAAAAAAAAGAACTAAAGCAAAATCAGCCTGAGGGGCTATGTTTGAGGCTGAAAAAAGCTGTCGAAAAATAATCGTAAAAATAAATTAAAAATATTAGCGTAAAGATGAGATGACAAATAAGCTAGAAACAAAATTTTAGAGCTATACGACAAATATCGAATAAATTAAAAATGCCACAACCAGGGCTGTTGGGCCATGATTTGGACCTGTTGGCTGCTGTTGCAGCGGGGTACAAAATGGGTCGAATGGGTGACTTATCGGGCATGTGAGCTCAACAACTAAAACCGTGCACTACTAAATGATTGTAAAACTAAATTCTAAACCTAAATCCTACTAGACTCATACCTAGAACATGATCAAAAGGGCTGTTGAGTCCTATGTTATGACAGTTTTGCATATTTCAAAGTGGGTCAAATGGGACTTTTGACCTTCAACCTGTGGATATCAGATTATATGCAACTAAATACCCTATTTTGAACTATTGTGAACTAGAAACAACCACTAATAGGCCTCAAAATGAATTCAACCTAGGCTACTTATGGGAAACAGTTTTAAAGAAAGAAAAAAAATTGGAAAAACTAATTAAAAGCTTTTGAACTCAACTGCAAATGTTAGAATCTACTTCTATTCTATTGACTACATCATTCTAAAGCTAATTTGAATTGATATAAGGAACAAAAAAATGGCCAAAACTATAGAAGACAAGTTAACCCAAACACCCCTTATGATCGAATCTGTTCTGAAACTTCAAAGTTAGGGACCAATTTATACCTGGTTTTAGAAAACAACAGATTGACTAAGCCAAATAAATCACAAATAAGCAACTTGAATGAAAATTAATCAGTAAAAAAAATCTGAGGGAAATACGTACTAATAATAAAAGTAGACAGTAAAATGAAGAAACTGAATTTAAATAAAATTAGAGATTTTCAAGTACAATGCTCAGAATAAAACTAAATAGAAGCTAAACTAAAAACTATTACTACTACTACCTAACTGCCTCATAACATTGGCTACAAATGGTAATTTATACAACTCAGTTAAGGAGGGGTCTTCCTTATTCCTTGTCTTCTTGTGTTTGTGTTTTTCTTTGTGAGACAAGATAATCCTTGGACCATTTGTGCTTTCTCCAATTCAATTCTTAGCCTTTGATCATAATTTGGTGCCAAAAGGTTGAATCACATTCGTTGGATCAAATAGTGGGAAGTGTGGATTGCCAAGGTGGAGTAGACACCCGTGAGGGGTTTGGCATCATGTGAAGGTGAGACTTTTGAGGTGGGGGTGGATGGTGATATGTTTGGCGGTTAATGGCAGGGAAGGGGAAGGTGAGTTTGTTGACTGTGTAAAACGGGTGAGGGGGGATAGCTGTGTTTGTTTAGGGTTTTATTATTAACATGAAAGTGGGCTTGGTGTTGTGAGTTGGGCCACAAGGGGAGTTGGGTGGGCTTGGTGATGGTTTGGATTGGTTTTGGTTCTTTTAATATCAAAGGTCCGTTTGGTTTGTAACAAGTGACAACAAGGACCATTTTTTGCAATTGTCCGAAAATTAAGGGACCATTCATGTCGTTTTTCCAAATTTATTCCAAGGACTAAACTTGCCATATTTGAGTTACCAAAGGACCTCATTTGATTATTTTCTAAATTTAAACTTCAAGGACCAAAACTGCCAATTTTCAAACTTGGAGGACCACATATGTAAATTCTCCAAACATTTTACCCAAAGATCATTTTTTTGTAGTTTATGATTTCCAAAAGACAGTTGTTGATTTTTTTTTTAAAATAAACGCTCAGGGACTAGTTTTGACAATTTTTTGAAAGTTGGGGGACTGAAACTGCCAATTATGCAAACTTTGTTCGTTTTTCGTTTGTTTTCAATCATTTTGCATCTAAAACATATAAAACACGATCTTTGGGATATTTTTGTTATTTTGATGCATTCTTGAGTTTTTTCACGTGTTTTGGCAGTTAAAATATGGTAAAAATGATGAGTATTTACACACTCATCAATACCATTCATGGGGTGGCATACATAACTCCCCAATTCTATGAGCTCTTATCTCCTCCTACACCATGACCCAGCACATCTATAGGGATTGTAAACAGTGGCTCATGCATTAAATACAACCAATAAAGACCTAGTACGCCTCGGTTCATGTTTCTTAAGACGTTCAAGCATGTTACCATTTGGAGATCTGCCAGTTTTCTTAAGCCTAACATATAAAATCATTCATCCAAGACAAGAATAAACAAGTAATCAACACATAATCAATATCTAGGTTTCATTAGATCTAAGCAAACACAAAAGAGATCTAGCCTAGCATAATGGAATTGAGACTAGAACAAGATATAGACAACCAACACATAGACATATTGGTTGAATTAGAAGAACACTTATCTCAATTACAATGCAAGGTCTCAAGGGTTTGGAACCCTTGAAAAACCTGCAAAAGTTGCACCAAATTCGTCTTTAGGGTTTCACCAAAACTTCTCCTTCTAAATGTAAAAAAACTAGAAAACTATATATAGGAAAATCGAGGTGACGGCGTCAAGAGCAATGGTGTGACGCCGTCATCTCGCCGCCAAATACTTCCTCGGACGGCCTTGATCTACTTATGACGGCCTATGTGACGTTGTCATCAACCACGGTATTTTATTATTGGGACTTTGACGCCGTCAAGAGCAACTCTTGACGCCTTCATGCACTGTTCCCAGCATAGAAATTTGAGACTTTGCCGTTTTCTTCACTTTTAGGCTCCAAAAACGTCCAAAACGGCTCCTTTTCCAGAATTCACTCTCCAAGTACCTAAAATCACAAAAGGAACGATTTAGGGCAATATTTGATCAAATAAAGTCGGATTCGGGCTTAAATGAGCCCCTAAAAACGGATCATTTTTTGCCTCATCAGCGGAACCCTGTTTTTGGTTCCGCCAAGTCACAAAAACGAGACAGAACAGGTGTACGGGGGTCGAGATGAAATCCAAATTTTCCGAAAACTCTTGGAACATAAAATTTAAGGTATATCTGATTAGGAGATGCAAAAAGTGAATGTAGAAACACTCTTACCGATAGACATTGACCGGGGGCTAGCGAATCTCACTATATTTAGTGAAATTCTCATAAACTAGAAAATTTGACAACATTTCAAATATCGTCGTCCTGCATAAATAGTTAAACCAATACATTGTCCAACAATAATAATAGAGCATAGAAGTACAAAAAAACATAAACCACATAGTTTAATGACTACAAAGTTCTAAAACTTAATTATGCCAAACGCTCCTTAAACGCACATCTCACAAGCGGTCCAACTTCTTCTTCATCTTTCCAATGTACCTTCCAATGCACTTCCACGTTCCTTTCGTTTGCTTGAATTCTTTGGACTCATTTTTAATGGTGGGAAGTTCTTGAAGGTATTCGAGAGGAGCTAGCTTAGAGTTAGGAAGACCATCGTCTTCGCTCATTGGTGAGGATGAGGATGAAGGTGAAGGAGAACAAAGACGTTTCCCTTGAGTCTTAAAGACTCTCTTACCACTAAGAAGAAAAAGGTGTGAGGAATGAGAGAGTAATCAAGGCGTACACCCTTGTCATTTGGTGGAATAGGCGAGACCGCTCTAAAGAGGCGGGTGAGAAGCATCCCATATAGGAGAGCGGTTTTTCCATTTAGAGGTATATCGGCCATTCTTTTAGCCATGTAGTAAGCCAAATTGAAGGGTTCTCTAGTGGAGATACTACAGAGCATATAACTTAGACACGTGTTCACATGATCTCTATTTCCTACGGAACTTATGACATTAGCCCTAAGAACCTCTTCCCACTTCCTAAATTGAGGTTTGAGTTCATTAAGTTCCATTCTAAACGGGTCTTTGTTCACTTCACTTCCCGAACGATTTTTCCTAGTGTTGGAAGTTCTTACGAAGAGATGGTCACGAAGCACTTCCTTACTAACAAGAAGAGTGTCATAAGAGGGATCCCGTTCAACGGTGTCTAGAGTAGAGAGTGGCCATTTTTCCGTGTAAAGACAAGTGCCATTGTTTGGAATACCAAGGATTCTAGCAAATTCATCTAGAGGTAAGATAGTTTCGTGTTGATTGATAGAAAATTACACGGATATATGACCATCTTCATCACTAGTGAGATCTATGGTAGCATAGAATTCTAGAATAAACCTAGGACAAATCGGCACATCAATATCTAGGAGATAATCAAAGTTGATGGTAGCTAATTCTTGGTGAATGGGGTTTCCTTCTAGGAAGGATGGATCAATGGTTCTCCCCTCATGAACATAACGTTTCTCTAATCCCTTAAATACATTGACTCGGTGTGGAGTAAGACCTTTGGTCATATGGTGTTTGGGTAGATACTTGAGGGTGCCTTTGTGATCGAAGAATGTTGCGGGAGGCATGTTGATTCCTAGAAAGCATAAAATTTTACATTTTAGTTAAGATCAATGACTATTATAATGAGAATGATCTAGTGTGTGTCTTTATGCAAGCAATGTGAAGATGTGGTTATCTTTGATACATTTTGATGCTCAAAACGTTTTTATGATGCAAATTTTGTCTTGAAACACATGATGACCCTAGCGCTTCTAATTCAATGTAGTTTTAAATGTACCCAAAAATGCATATAGGTTATGCATTCTTTTTATCATTCAAGAGTTTTGTGCAAATGATGTTTACCTAATGTTTTTCATTTGTTTTAACAATATGATGAAGTGTTATATCCTAATTGTGAAAGTGATTTTCAAAAGGGTTTTATAAGGGATGTTTGGCTAATTATGATGTTGCTTAAATGATGCAAGAACATAATCAAGGGAAAGCGTGATTAGTTTTGTTTCTAACTAAGGTTTTACAAACTTTCACAAATAGTAGCATAAACCCTAAGATTTTAGATATTGTGTGTAAATGAAAATGTTATACTTAGATCGGGAATGCAATTATGTTAGTAATACTTACAATTTTGCTTGGATTAAAGAATGATTGAAGAAGAGCCTTAATTTTCGTGTGTGGTGATGTTTTGGTCGTGAATAGTGGCAGTGAATGAGTTATAGTTGTGGGTTAGGGAGTGTTTGGTTTAATCCTAAAAATAAATTGATCTGCAGAGTTGGCGGACCCGGCGGAACCAAAAAGAGGGTCCCGCCTGTTTAGTCTAAGGGTTCCTCCATATTAGCAGAGATGAAAAATGTTTTGATTTGTTTTGATTTTTGTGATTTTATTCTAATGTTCCAAACTACAATGTAGGTTCCATAAGTCCTAAGCCAAGCCTAAGAAGGTTGAATGGTTCTCGTTTAAGAGGTTTTGTGAAAGTGTCGACAATGTGGTTTTCATATGAAACTTTCTTGGTTGAGATGTCCCTAAATGAACATTCTTACCAAGGCGATGATGATGAATTCCAATACGTTTAGTGAGAGTACATTGGATTGGATTATCACTGAGGTCGATGCTTCCTTTGTTGTTGCTTAAATGACGAAGATGACATCAAGCGAGAATATGAGGTTGACGAGAGCCTTCTTGATCTTAAGGAACTTGTTGACATGCTTTTCAGCCCATCTTGGCTTTAGTATGTTGAGGTAGCATGAGTCGTTTGTTTCTTAGAGAACTATGAGGAGAGACAATGTCCAAATAAAAGTTATGCTTTTTCTATCAACATAGTCACCGGCATAATCCAAGTTGGCATACACTATGGTGTCTACTCCCATTCCTTTGGGATACCATAATTCTAAATGTGAAGTAATCTAAAAGTTCGTTTAATGGCTTCAAGGTAGATTAGGATCTTCTTGAAAACGAGCACATAGACCAACACTAAACATAACGTCCAGTCTACTAGCCGTGAGGTAGAGTAGACTTTCAATCATATCTCTTTATTTAGTGTTATCTACGGATTCACTTTTCTCATCCTTGGTGAGACATAGAACACGTAATTCATTGTGTACTTGTGAGGAAATAGGAATGTCTTCTAAGTGATTATTCCTTGCTTTTTGGAGCTTGCGAAAAGTCTTTCATAGTATTTTTATCTTGACTTTGTTTATTTCTTTCCAACATCTTTATTTATTTCGTAAGATCCAATTATGATTTTACTCTTCGATTGAGATGCTAAGGTCAAAACTTCATTTTTATCAGATTTTTTTTATTTATACCCAAGATGCTTGTTTTAAACCAATGTTTGACACGAGACAACATATGTTAATTTCAGTTTCAGCTTATGTCTTTACTGTTCCTTTTATTAATGTTTCTAATGACACTAATCCACTGAATGACTCTTACATCCATTAGCAAATTCTCTATTTAATAGTTCATCTTCCTTGTTATTTCCTAAGCTCTCTTATCTTACCATTATTCGATTTTTCACTAAGTCATCATCTACCGAAGGTGATGTCTTAAAGAAAGATGGTTATTAGTTGAATGTTATGTTTAACGATTTCTCGATTCATTAGGTTTCTTTGTTTAAAATAATATAACATTTGTTATTATAAAACCATCCAAGAGGTATGTCTCCATAAAACTTAGAGTTGAATTTTTATGTGCAAAACCTTGGTGTTTTAGAATACAATGTTTTCTTCAAACATATTAAAATGTTTTGATGTACTCTATTTCTTTTTGTATGCTTCATGTGAATATTTATTAAACGAGAGTTTAAGATATGATTGAAAATTCAAGTCTTTGATTTTAGATGATATTATCTCATAAACTATTGTGGAGCATTTTATTTATTGAATTTGCAAGCATAAAAAAAGTGTTGGTCATCTTATCATTTAGGAGATTCTTACTTACCTCACTTATAAACAAGCATTAAGTGAGACTCACTCAAGAGTTCCAATTTTCTATGTCCGAGGGCTAAATAAAGCGAAGCACCTTATGTCTCCCATTCATTGTTATGTGGAAATACTTCGACCACAGAGGATCCAATCCTCGTTATAACTTACTAAAGAAAGAACAACTTAAGGTATGAACTACTAACACTACACACGATAAATCATAAGCTAAAAGCATGAGACAACAATAGGTAAGTTGAAATAAGGCGTACCTTTTAAGTTCCATAGAGAAGCTACCAAGAAGATAATCATTAAGCGTCTTGACTTGTAGGAAAGCTTGGAAACTCAAATACTTATGAATCCAAGGAGGTTAGACAAACATGTAAGAGCATAGAACATGATATCCTTAATCCTTTTATCGTAAGTTTCTATTAGAGCTTGAGTTACTTCTAAACCTCTCTCCTAGGCTCAACAAACTTTACTTGCTTTGTTTTACTTGTTGATGATGCATTCGTGTTAAATCCTAATCCGGTTTTATCTCTAAATGACTTTTGACTTTTCAACAATCTTTCAAGAGATTTTGAACTTTCTTCAAATTTAACTAACATTTTTCCTTTTTCATTTTGTCTTTTAGTTTCATGTTTGTAATTTTGACATATTTTGCATTCTAGATCAATTTCAACATTACTCTTAAGTCTAGACATTTTATCTTCCAACATGATTTCCTTTTCAAAATTGTTCTCGACAGATTTTGATGGTTCATTGTTAAAGATTGTTTTTAGGTTCATGTTACACAAATGTTTGGACTCATTTTCTAGTTTAGAGAATTCTAAGATGAATGTGTCAAAGCAAAAGTGTTCAGTTTCAAGTTGTACCTTGTTTGTAGTTTTATCAAATTCATAACTACAAACCGGATAGTCGTCTTCATCTTCATCCGTGTCACTCGATGATTCGTAAGCAAGTCCTCTTTGAACTTGACACAAGTTTTCATCCTCACTTATACCTTCATTTAAAACATTTAGACTCGTAGCACTTGTATTTATTTCAACTAAATGTCTATCTATTAGTTTTTCTAAAACTACCAACGCATATGTAAGATCAAGTTGATCATCTTTGACTTGACATATTTCTTGATGAAAATTTAATATATTTTTCCAAATTTCATTAGCCGTTTGGCAAAAATACACTCTTTCATATTCAATCCTTGGTAAAACTTTATAAATCATTATCTTAGCTTTAGTGTTTTTATCAAATTTAGGATAATCATCTTGATTTTCAAAACTTGTTTTTGTTGGTTTAAAATCACCAATGGAAATAATATGCCAAAGATCTTGATCAATTGATCTCACATAGTTTTCAAATTTACTTTTCCATTCAAGGAAATTTTCTGTTTCAAATAGCCGTGGCCTTTGAATACATTGCCCTTCTTTGAGATTTTCAAAATCCATGGATCGATCCAAGTTTTAAAATACAATATATTTTAAAGATCTTGAGTAACGTAGCTCGTGATGCCAATTGTGGAAAACTAGAAGGGGGGTTGAATAGTTTACGGCTTTTTAACTTGTTAATCTTTGAAAAGCTTTACTTGTAATCAACGATTCCAACTAATTAACAATAATTAATATGCAAGTATAAAGAAAGAAACGATCAAACCACAACACGATTGTTTATCATGGTTCGGCTACAAGGACTCTTTTTCCTTGCCCTATTCCATGCCCCGAGTTTCCAACTCGAGAGTTTCAAGCACTAGTCAACAAGCTCCTTTCACCGGTGGAGAAACCCTTACAATCGTCGCTTACACTTTATCCGGTACAAAGCTAAATACCGGGTCCTAGTTCAAGGTAGAACCACCCTAACGTTGCCTATCCACTATTTCTGACACTAAGCTAGATGTCGAGTTCTTTTACAAAGGTACAACCACTCCTATCACTTAATGTATTTTGAGGACTAAAATACTAACCGATTACTTCTTAAAAAAAAAATACAAATGAAGTATAAACTACAAGAGTTTACACAATAGAAGTCTAACAAGTCTTGCAACGTTGAGTTGAAACTTGTAACTTCTCGAATGAACTTGTGAACTTCCTTTCTACACAAAAGAATCACACAAGTGAGTTTCTACTGAGTTAGATGAGATAAATGAAAGTTTTTATGCAAAGTATAGCTTAAAGTGATGAGAGATTTCTTGCAAGTAGCTTGGTATTTATAGTCAACCAAACCAGCAGACCGGCGGATCTGGCGGAACCAAAACAAGGGTTCTGCCCTTGTAACCCCAGGGTTCCGCTAGGTCTGACTAGGGCTGAGCATAGGTTTGGAACCGACCCGAACCGAAAAAACCGAGAACCGAATTTCATGAAAAACCAGAACCGAAACCGAACCGACGGGCCGTCGGTTCGGTTCGGTTTTCGTCGGTTCGGTTCAGTTTTGTCGGTCTAAGTGTATTTTGGTATGATTTTGTCGGTTTTGGTCCGAACCGGACCGAACCGAACCGAACCGAAACCGAAATCATGTAAAACATGAAACCGAAACCGAACCGACGGGCCGTCGGTCCGGTTCGGTTTTTGTCGGTTCGGTCCGGTTCGTCGGTCCGGTTCGGTTTTGAACCTTCGGTGCTCAGCCCTAGGTCTGACAGTCAAAGACTACAAGAAATCTTTCCATGTCTAGCAATGTCAAATCAAGATTCTACAAGTCAACACACAATAATTTGAGTGAGAATCCTTCCAAGATGTGTAAGAGATCTTATGGAAAGTCAACATCAAGATTTAGAAACCTTTCCATAAATGCTCATGATGCAAGCCATGATGTCATGTTATATTTTCTATATTTGGAAATATAACAATGTTATGTTTAATATGAAATGTAAAGTCTAGTTATACAAGACTAAAACTAAAATCATGTTTTACCAAAAACTAAAGTTTACACTTTGTCGTTAACAAAACTTAGCAAAGATCGTAAAATATAAATAACGTTTTTAGGCGATATTTGTATTAACAGAATGCATTTACACGAAAAAATCTGGATGAGATAGCTGAAAAGCTTGTTTTAAATGATCCATACAAAGGATACCGGACGCCTTTATCAGTCATCTTCAAGCCTCATCATAACTCATTTACATGTAATTATGATATAAACGTGTTAATATCTGCAGTGGAAGGAAAGGGAAAGAGGGTAGTTTGGCATGATCGGCGTAATAAAGCTTCTTCCATTAATCTTGATGAACCTGAAAGTAAATTGATGGGTATTGTACTCAATATACCTGTGAAAAGATACGTCAGGATATGGAAGGGCCGCCATTGGGTTTCTTTAAGAAGGATTAACGGGGTTTGGTATAATTAGGATAGTGATTTTTCATCTCCGTACCCGTATGAAAGTACTGAAGATTTAAGGCTGTTTTTGGATAGTGCCATTGATTGCGGTACTGAAATGTTGCTTGTAAAAGATGACTAGGTGGCTACAATAGAGGTTCAATACTTTTAGGTCCTCTTTTGTTGTTATCGTAGATTCGTAGTCATAGAGTGATCAAGTTTCTGATTCTCGTTGTCTGATGCTGCTCAACTTGCTTCTTTTGTGTGAACCGTGGTTGCTGGTTACTGGGACCTTTTAAGAATATAAAAATATACATCATAAGATGTTGCTTTGATCGTGGTTGTGGTAATTCTTTGAGATTTTGTATGGGAGATGTCCTTAATTGTTTGAAGGATGGAAATCGACCAGGAGTGCTTGCTACTACGTGCATGGATTACCTTGACTAAAAATGTTCGGCTTCCAGGCAACACATTGTCGGCTTAATTCTTGTGAGCTTGTATAAACTTGAGCATTGATCCTGATTTTATGGATGCAGCCAGTAGGGCTGTAGGGGTCATATGTCATACAGAGTTAAATGAAATTAAAATGGTCCAGTGTGCTGTCTAATTATGTTTCCTATTGTTCTGTTAATTAAGAATTGTTGAACCTTGTCTATAAAATACATTTTAGTCCCAACTCCTATTGAAGATACATCTTCCAGATCATTGTACAAATCGTTCTCAAATATATGAAACAGATTGCAGGTGTTGTAGCATACGTAAAACGATATTAGTTGAATTTCTAAGAGTAGAGGAAGAAGAAGAGTAGAGGAGGAGAATTATATGAGTAATAATTCAAATATATGAAATGACCGTTATGCCCTTTACTAAAAACAAAACAAATTATGGTTGAGGGACACATTCAGCCTCAAAATCTCACTGTTTGGACGCCTGGCGACTAAAAAAAATGTTAAGGTGCCTTGTGATGTTTCGTGAAAAGTTTAGGGACCAACGATATATTTTTGTATTTAATCTGGATAAAATTTTTATATATATGTTTTTTAAATCTTGAAAATTTTAATTGAAAAAAAAATTAAAAAAAATGTATAAAAAAGTTTATTGTTTTTTTAATCCGGATAAATTTTTTATAAATATATATTTTTAATATTCAAACTTTTAATTAAAAAAAAACTTAAAAAAATGTTTCAAAACGTTTATTGATTTTTTTTTTTGAAAAAAATTAAATTTAAAAAAAAAAAAAGACTTTATCTAGATTTTAAGAAGTTTTTTTTAAAAGTTTTTTAAATTTTTTTTTTAACTACCGTTAACTAAAAAGATGCGCAAATTTTTTCCAGTTTGGGGACTAACGGTGTAACTTTTAATCTTGGGTAACATGTAAACCTGCTGGTAACCGATCATATTAGCTAGATGAAATAATATTTGAAAGTATGTTACATAACTTTGACACTTTAGAAAATATATTACGTAGATGTGTTTATTTGAACAAATATGTTGTGTATCATTAGCTTTACCCCATAATAAAAGTATAAGATAAAAGCTTTAGAAATACTTTTTTTGCATTTGGGTGTATTTGCAATAATGAGAATGGATCCATTAAGAATAAAAATAAAATAAGAAGAATGAGAAATGTTTTGAATCACACATTTTAAATGAAGAAGGAGAATTTCATGGGAGATACATCTCTTTTTGTGGGTGCATCTAAAATGTGCGACTATGATTATTTCTCATCTTTATTATTTTACTTTTATTTCTTACTAGTTATAATACCCGTGCACGCATGGGGTTTTTCCAGAAAAATTTAATTATATAGTATTATCGTTTAAAAACAGAAAATCTTATGTATATTTTAAAAGTTAGGGCACCAACATGTGCGAAAGTAAGAAAAATAGTTAGCAAAAATTGTAAATATAACCGTGGCATCGACCTTGTATTGGATTCTTGAGCATGTTTCCTTATAATGTTATTGGGCCAAAGGTTCTTTGATCACATGTGTTTACACATAAATCAAATTTATTTTAAAATTTTTGTTTACTATATGGATATATAAGAATTTACCCGTGAAAATTATGATATAAGTACAACTAATAAGTATGCATGAGTTTTTCATTATGCATTAATATCAATTAATATTTGTAAAAATTTTATTAGATGAAAGATTTAACTTTGTTTAGCTGACATAGATGTTAATGTTGAGGTTGATGTTGTTGTTTAACTTTAACTATTGATATCATGTTGTACAAAATGTGCGAGTTTAGTAGCATATAATGAGCGTTGATGAAGTTTTTTAAAAATGTTTTTCCAGATATCCGTATATAAACTGTAAATAATAATTACATGAGTCGTTATAAGTACACTCGTGTATATTTATTTTCATATCACAACAACTCGTACTTACCATTTGATATTTATATTACCGTTAATAATAATTTAACTGTATTTAATATTCAAACCCGTGTATGTATAGATTAAACTTTTAAATATGATAATATGAGTTTTTATTTATATTTAACATAAATAATAAAAAGATATTTTAATATATGAAAGTTTGAAACTAATATTTATTTTAAAAGTATTTAACGTATATTAAAACTAATTCGTACATTTATAAAATTTATAAAATTTGTAAGTTTAATGGATGGAAGTCTCAAACCAATACTAATAAAGTAATACTCATGTAATTGTAAACAAAGTTCATATTATAATGTGTATGAGATATAAAGTGTAAGGGTTATTTGTTTATTATCCAAAGTTATCAAAAAACATGGAAATTTATAATTTTACACTTAACTCCACATAATATATTTAAAATTCAACCACTAATGTTTTATTAATTACCTCATCTTTTTTAAGTTTTTATTTGTATAAATTTGACACTTATATTTTTATTTGTTTTTTTTTTCCTCAATTAAATTTTCAACCAAATTTATTAAAGTTTGACCAAAATTAATTCAATTTTGACTTTTTATTAGCCAATAATATAGCTCAATTTTGTCTATGTGTCAAAATCGAGCATTCCTATTAGTCCAATTTTTTTCCACTGAAATTGTTTTGTAAAAAAACTAAAAAATGATGTAATTCTTTTATTATATAAAAGATTTGATATTTACACTTTGTGATAATAAGTAAAAGACAGTAGAAATATGCAAATATGGATTCGCAAGACACCCAAATAAAAAAATAAAATAAACAAAACGCCATTGAAAAAAAAAAAAAAAAAAAAAAAAAAAAAAAAAAAAAAAAAAAACAACGCCATTGAGTTTTTATTATAGTAAAGTGAACAAAACACTTCAACTAAGAAAATAAAACAACAGCCAGCATATTGGGATATCTAAACCTGCATAGGTCAAATCTGAAGTCACTTCTTAAAATCTACTAGCTTGTCGTTGTTATATATTGGGATATCCAAACCTTCATATTGTTCCCTCGTGATTTTATCCAAAATCTGAATCATTTCATCTGTAAGATAATTTACCGAATCTCCGACTACACCTTTTCTAAAAAAGATATTATTAGATATAACATTAGGTGTCGCATCTCGAACCTTACTCGCCTTGCTTAACTTGTCGAAACTGCATAGCTTTGTTATCTCTTCCACTTCTCCTTTAGCTTCCTCCTCTTCGGTAAAAGGATGACCTATAAACTTGGCCAGCTTCTTAACCTCATTCTTTGCATCCCTTTTCATTTCCTCGTAGATTAAGAACAAAACTTTATCTGGCCGTTCAAGACTAGCCCTACGATACCCTATCACATGATCCCAAGAAGACCCAAATTCGAAAACACCTTTACTAAAAAACTCAAATGCTTTTTCCAACATAATTAGATCCGTAGATGAATCATCTATATGCGTCATCCTGAAGTGCCAAAAGGAAATGAGCACATCTTTAGGGTCTCTACATATATAAACGATACGAGAACCAGAACTAATGATGGATTTTGGCAATGCAGTGTACGGAATATGAGTGGCCAAGAGCCCATTAGCGTATGAAGGGTTGTTTATAAAAGCCTCCGATTCAATAAATGGGACACAATCATGGGGGCATGTAGTGGCTAATGGGTGAGTTGGACCATAACTAAACTTGGTACGATTAGTAATAGCAAAGGCAAGTGCTTTAAGCCATGTTGTGCCAGATTTTGGATAACTTGCTAAGAAAACATCAGTTGGTTGAGCATGGAAATCATCTTGCGACGCCATAACTGCTTCAAGTGAGAAACTAGCATCTGACTGAAACCAACAGCCTTGGTGATACCAAAACCCTTCATACTTGTACAAAGGAGCGTCTGTCCATGCTTTCTGCATGGGAAGGGTCGCGACTGTGGTCTTATATCGCTCAATGATAATTGACATTTTTGCCTTCCGTGCTCTTTCTTCATCTAGTGTTGTAGCTGTTATAGGTGAATAGAAAGAAATAGGGGACTCCATTATGAATTTTTACGAATAAAGGTGCTTCAAATGTGTTCAATATAGGTTGCTTTGCGATAGATTGATATCTAGTACTTACATATAAAGGTGTACAAGACCGGTTTTTTTAAGAACCAGGTCGGGTTTAAAAACCAAACCGGTTTTCGGTCAACAGTTAAGAACCGGTTTTGGCCATAAACCGGTTCGGTTTATCTGTTAGGCGGGCACGAGTATAAATGAAGCTAACAATGTAAGAAACAGTTTGAAAAAACCTGTTACAAACCCTTAATTTTAAAAGAAGTTAACAATGTAGAAACGGCCCAGCCAGCTGCGAGTATAAAGATAGATCAGAAAATGGGGCACCTGGATTTATGAAAATAAAAGAGGGCCATACTTCACGTATTATCTGGATCGTAATTATTGTACTCCCAATTTTTTCCCTTGCCGACATATCGGAGTGTTTTTTAGTTTTTACCTTCTCTACTGTTGTTTTGTGTTTTCTGATTCACCCTACAGTTTTAAACTTTTGATGGTTAAAAAAATCAAAAGGCCTATAACCAAAATAAAGAAACCAAACCCATTCAATTAATATTATTTTTGGATTCGACGGCTGTGTTTGGTAACACAGATTATTGAGAGATTATGAGGGCTACAATTTTTTTTTTTCATAAAATAATCTATTGTCCAAAAAGTAGTGTTGTTTGGCTGTCAAAATTAAGAAAGATTGTAGAAAAAATAATCTCTAAAATTATAAGTTGATCCAACCAACTTTTAAAAAAAGGCTGGAGATTATTTTTTATATAATTACCTTATTAACCTTAAAAAAAAAAAAAAACCCACGTTCTCTAAAATTATAAGTTAACTTTAGTCATGCCTTGTCTCTGCTTCAATTCTTTACTTGGAATTTAACTATATCTAATTCTAGAATTTAAACTCACCAATACGAGAGTGCTTTGGTCAACATTTTAACAGATTTTGTACTTATATTTTCAAAATGTTTATTATCAAAAGTTTGCTACTAAAGGGGCACTGAACCATATAATAGTAATATAACTTATATCAAACACTACTATTTATGATTTATATAAATAATTTTATTTACTATTCTTATTCATATAGGGTTTGTTATTTGTATGTCCAATTACGTCATTTTACACTTTTAATTTACAATTACAGCTAGTTTGCCAAACACCACTACTACAAAAAAGCTACATTTTTAATATTTTTCAGCAACAACACCAGCACCAGCAACAGCAACAGCACCAGCACCAACAACAGCAATTTTTGCCAAACACACCCGACATACTCAAAACGAAGAATCAATCTATCAAAAATTATTAAAAAGCAATTAAAATTTGTCACGCACATATGCTGATTCTGCCTTACTATTAAACAACAATTAATAAATAACTAAATAACATGTTTTGAGTATGAAATCTAAAAACAAAAACATAACATAACTAATAACCATGATTCTGAGTTATAAACATGAAACTTTTGAGGAAAAAAAAAAAAAAAAATTGAACAAACACTCACTATAACAAATTTGTCATTTCTACACACTTTTTTCTTCACATTTTATAAAGTGTGAGCTTTTTTCTAAAGACTAGGCAAGTACCCGTGCATAGCAACAAAAATTCCTAGCGGCAAATAATTAATAATTTGCGATATTGTGATAAGTGTTTTGTGTAACGTTCAAAATGTAATTGCAAACGGTTGTATTATGCAATAAATAAACTCTAGAAAATATTCTTAACATGTATCAACATATAATGAAACTGAAAGTAAAACAATACATCAGTTATGAGATAAAAACTAACAACACACGTTACTTGTTGCGTAAAACTTTTTGATACACGATTTTCTCGTGGATTAGTCGGCAAAAATATATATATATATATATATATATATATATATATATATATATATATATATATATATATATATATATATATATATATATATATATATATATCAGAAATCATGGTTATCGAGAAAAAAAAAGGGGTCTATTTTCCTGGTTGCATATTGATATTCCCATTATTCACAAGATAAACGATAGTTAATTTGTATATATTTTTAAACACTTTAAATATATATAATTGGAAATAATTTAATATATTTGGTTCTTTTTCAATGCATTACCGACATCTTTCTAAAAATACCTTCATTTTTTTTTAATAAATCATTGTATCATTTGGGACCATGTATAATTTGCCATACAATTTTTAGTGCATATACAGGAGCGCGAAATAAGGAAACATTATTACTTTGTATTTAACTCTTACAAAATAGTTTTAGCCAAAGACAAAAGGCTCAGTGAAAACAGTAAACATCATTAAAATTAAAAGAACAATTGTTTGATTGTTATCTCCGACACCTATAAGTAACAGCCATTATAACATTACTCTTAAATCACAGTAAAAATCACCTTCAAAAGAATATTCATAAAACAACTAGAGAGCAAGTACTTCACTCACTATGAACTCATGTCTATAGTATTGGTTCCTAATCACAAAATTCGATGCGCTACAAATTACACCAACTTCATATCAGCCATGCCTCACTCCTCATCAGCCTCATCGACATTAACAAGTACTGCGCCATCTATAGAATCATTAGCCATTGCAGCAACCTCTTCTTCTGGTTCATTTTGAATCGCCTCTTGACCATCAACATATTCCTCGCCATTCTGTTCCACATCCTGACAAAGCCGACAAGAAGAATGTAAAAACAGAAATGGTACATAATCAATTCCCTTAATAAAAAAATAAATGCATTTTTATGACGTCAAAGCATCTCTTTTTGAGCAGAAACAATTAGATATAAATATACCTTGTGATCTAACTCTTCATTTTCGAAAGTTTCCACCAGGTTGAAATGCGCTCTATCAACATAGTTCACATATTCAGCTGTTGGAGGATAAGTACGCCAAAAATTATAATTAGAGAAATGTTTTTTTCGATAGGGGTCGAATTCACATAAATTATATCATAGAAATGACGAGAAATTAAACCTTGTCTCTGCAGCCTTTCCTTTAACCTCAAGTACAATTTGCCACTCCTCAAACATATTTGGGTACTCTTTGGGATCTGCTAAAGATTCTGCAACTTTTTGGTTAACCTGCAATAAAACCATGTCAATCCACCTGCCAAAAACTGTCATGGTTTTGATATACAAATACTTTATATATGTTGATAGTACTCAGTGCGAACCACAATAGCATATAACATTAAAAACTCAACGGATACCAAAAAGAATAGGAGACAACAACGTGTAAATGGTATGAATTGAAGAATTAACCTTATTAAGGTCTTTTGTCCAAAGAGCAACAATTTCATAAACCTTGCTGGGAAGATAAGATCGTACCATTAGAGCAACTTCAGGTATCCGATTGCTGCAAGGACAATGAGTTTCAGAAACTGCATAATTTGAAGAAGTCCAAAGGAATGTTGGTTATATTTATGAAATGTGATGACAGCAAATAAGTTCGTGTTGCAAAAGAAGAAAATAGAAAAGAAAACCATTTATAACCTCAAGATTGTCATCCCAATTCCAGTTTATCAAGTTAGGGTTGTAAAATGGAGGATGTGGGGCACGATTAGGAGGGGGATGATGCTGTATGTTCCATGGTAATTCATCAAATGCTATATCAATCTGCAAAAGGAAAAAAAAATAGAAAATAGTTAGTCTTATGGAGTGAACAATATTTAGGCAAGAAAAAAACTGTGCATGTTATATAAATGCTTGAAATAGATGAGATAAACTTCTTGTGTAAGATTAATATTCAAATTACTTTGATTGTTTGTTACCAAAATTGAATGAATTTCCTTTATTAACTCATTCATTTACTTTTTTCATTGACTTGCCATTTAGTATGTGTCGCATGTTTATATAGGCAAAACCCAGGTACAAATTTGAACATAAATGAAATAATTTTCCCGCCCCATTGATTTGCAATTTGCCAGACACTGATTTGCAGTGATTACTTTCCATCAATACTTCCCCGCCCCATTTTGTTTCGAAGCACAAATTTGACAGACATTTTTCCATTCATTACTTTCCATGAATACTTCCCATTTATTGACATGAATTGTTGCCATTTTTCACATTTGCAATTTCGGTTGACATTAATTCACCAGGCAACGATTTACACATTTTCACAACGGTAAAATTGTGATTGACCGAAAATTAAGTTTTTCACATTTTCACATTTTCACTTTGACCATTTCTCTATTATAAGTAGTTAAGATATTCATACTTAAGAGTGTGAATAATTGTTTCAAAATCCTCACACTTAAAAAGTGTGAAGAATTTCAATCTCACACTTAAAAGTGTGAAGAATTATTTCAACATCAAATCATCACATTTAAAAGTGTGAAGAATTATTTCAAAATCAAAATCATCACGCTTAAAAGTGTGTAGAATTATTTTAAAACCCTCACACTTAAAAGTGTGAAAAATCTTTGTAACAATTAACACATAAAAGTGTGAAAATATTTGTTACATCCAATTGGTTCACACATATACTAGTGTGAATTTTTTGATTCTTCACACTTTAACGTGTAGCTACATGCTCTAATAAATGTGGGTATATTACTATTTTGTAGTAGTGAAAACTGCACATACAAAATAGAGTAAATTACAAGAATCGTCCCTGTGGTTTTCCCAAATTGCAGATTTCGTCCCTGAGTTTTCGAAAGTGCAGTCGGCCTCCCTCCGGGGAGATTTTGGTTCCATTTTGGTCACTGGCCAGGGACTAAACTTGCAATTTTGAGCAAACCACAGGGACCATTTCTGCAATGGTCAGAGACCAAAACGGAACCAAAAACTCCCCACAAGGAGGTTGCCTGTACTTTTGAAAACCCATGGATGAAATCTGCAATTTGGGCAAACCACATGGACGATTCTTGCAATTTACTCTAAAAATACAAGGATAAAGATTGAACCTTAATATCAAAGTATCAGAGATAGAGATTGATGTTGTTTCTTCACTTTTTCCGTTGAAAGAATTTTCAATACATACCAAAAACAAGGTGTAGGCGCGGCCAGGTATTTTCCCGTCAACAATAAAAAATGGTAGCGGTAGTGAATCACACTGACGGTGTTTATGGCATCAGAGGTGATTTTGTGGCTTGATGTATGAAAGATGATAATGGTGGGCTGGTGGCTATGGTAGTGATTAAGTTTTTTTTAGATACAATAAATATTGTTATGAACTCACCATGATTTAATCATGGTTCTAAAAGGCGTACTATGGTGGCGCTAGGAATGGCAACAGGGCGGGTTTGGGGCGGGACGACCATCTGATGACGTCAAATAATTTGATATTCTAAGTATCAATTACCCCTCCTTATGGACCATTTTAGCTTGTTATTGTCTTTGTTATAGTCTTATTACTTCATATTTCGTTTCAGGACTGTTAATAGGGTATGGAGCGACAAATGAACGAAGTTGGACGTAAACGTTTACTACAAGAAGACTACGGCGTAACTAAGTGATGAGGTTACGCCGTAATTATTTGATGACGTGGAATTATCCACATTTGAAAGACTACGCCGTAACTAGTGAATGTTACGGCGTAATGAAGACTTCGAGACTAAAATTGGGATTTAATGAAGACTACGGCGTAGCACCACTTATCACCTACGACGTAATGATGTTACGACGTAACATTCTCTCCAACTATGTCGTAACAAACCCATGGATAAGATCTACTTAAGATAACGTTGGCTACGTCGTAACTAGTTATAGCGTTACGCCATAGTAGTTTCCTGGCCTATATATACCAGCCGAATTTGCTACTTTTAGGTCATCTCCCCTTTCCCAAACCTTTCTAGGGTTTGGGGAGCACCCACAGAAAAAGATGATGGAGTTAGGAGCTAGAAGATGGAAGCTTTCGTCTACATCAATCATTTGTATTCGAGTTTGGATTCTCTTACGATTTCATTTGATGAATTCTTATTATTAATTCAAGTTCATTTCAGTTATTTGTTCTCTTTTGTTGCTTCGTAGAGATATCTTCTTTGTCCATTCACGTGAACTATTTTCGGTAGTATTATAAGCTTGTTTGTATCTATTACACTTTATGTGATTGACTTGATACCTCAGTCCATTTATTAGGCTAGAAGAATTGACCATAGGACACTAGCTTGATAGATTGCGAGGAAATGGGAGGGATGACAATTGATCATACTGCCTTGTGTGAGAATTGACCATAGGACCACCTTACAAGTGGAGGTACTTAAGAAGTTAGAGAGATCTAAGATTCCGAGAGGCTGGATCCCTACCAAATGTGATCTATTAGATTTGGCGCTTAATGAATCAACCAAATATCCAACCTCGGCTTACTAGCATGGGGTAGTGCATGTGGTTCCTGAGGCGATAGGAAGGAAAGATAGACTAGGATGACTTTACCCTATGACTTCTAGTGATATTTATGCCACTGTACGATGTTTATGATTTTGAACTATTACTTGAATGGCTTGGATTAATGCTTTATCTCTTCCTTCTTTCTCTTGATTCCAATATGTGGATTGAATTGTTACATTTACTATTCAAACCTTCAAACTATTATTTCAGTTACTCTTTATTATCACATAACAAATTTTGATCTCTTTCACAACAGCTCTTAAGGACGACACTCGGATTTACCTAGGCTTTACTACATGCGACCGGGTTCTCTGCCCGTTAGTATGTGTTTATCCTTGTACTTCTTAGTTTATAAATGTAAAACAGGATGAAAATACGCATCACCATCCCCATCCCCAAACTCGATTACCAAAGTTCTCCCCAAGCCCGCCCCTATCCCCATCGGGGATCTAATCAAGGTGCCTCGTTGGGGCGTGATAGTCCCCCAAACCTGCCCCGTATTAATCGGGGATCTTATCGGGGTGTCCTCTTTGGGTGCAATTCTCGATTAAAACCGCACCATTTCACATTTATTGTTACTTTTTGACTGTTAGCAATAACGAACCTATTAAGAATCAATTACAAACGATCCTTATCAAGTTTTCAACGATAGTATTATACATAAATAATAATAAATTATATCGCCAAAAATTAAAACTTAAAAATATGACACTAAACGAGTTTCTATAATCACAATTTTTCATTCTTACAAATATTAAAAAACTAATAATATTAGAGTAATATTTTTTATTACGTAAATGCTAACAAAATACTACTACGTATATAGGTATAGAGATATTTGTATATGTGTATATATTAATCGGGCGGGGCGGGGCGAGGATTCCCCGCTCCCCGCCCCCCGCCCCAAACCCGATTAAAATCTCCGTTTAATCCCCAAACCCGCCCGGTAACCCGATTAACATGCCCCGCCCCTCCCCAATTAGTTCGCGTTTTGGGTTTCCCCCTCGGGTTCGAGTTTTTTTGCCATCCCAAGGCGGCGCCAAGGCGTGAGATGTGACATTCACGTTACGAAATATATTAAGGCATCGACTTTAGACGTGGCGTGAGATGAGGCGAAAAAATGCGCGATAAGGAGTGAGGCGTGACGAGTTTTTTTTTATTCAACTCCGATAATTTTTTATTTTACATATAAGGATAGTTTCTCAACCTTGTTCATTATGTAAAACGATTTCTTAAACTCGATATATATGAAATATGATATAAATATTTTCATATTTTATGCCGCCAAGTCACTAAAGCGTGAGATGAGGCGAAAAAATGCGCGATAAGGAGTGAGGCGTGACGAGTTTTTTTTATTTAACTCCGATAATTTTTTATTTTACATATAAGGATAGTTTCTCAACCTTGTTCATTATGTAAAACGATTTCTTAAACTCGATATATATGAAATATGATATAAATATTTTCATATTTTATGCCGCTTTAAAAACGCAAAAGTTTTGCTTTGGCCACTAAAGCGTGAAGCTTGGTCATGCCGACAAGCCATGCCTCGCGTTATTTAACCTTAGGATTAAATGGAATGGGAGATTTTGATTGTATTTAATTTTACCTACATTTATGGGACAATTAATAAATGAATTTATAAGAATTACCCTAATTGCCCTTCACTCATTTACAAAGTTTTTTCTAATCTTTCATTTAATGATACAAATGGCACACATCATCTCAACCATTGATGAAATAATCAAATGGTTTATATTGGTCCTGTCAGTTCTCACATTTAGATGAGTTCTAAAAATAACTTAGTAATTTTTGCTAGTAAAACAAATTTTCATATATAATATTAGCACAAATCTGAAAGTTAATATTCTTTTAGTACACGTACCACAATGACACGTCTAAAAAAGTTAATGTTTATTGTATAGCTTAACATTGAGGGTGCGTTTGGTTTGTAGGTGGGATTGAAATTGGATTTGAATTTGAGAAAGGTTTGAAAGAAAATTAGGAACGAGAAAATTAATAATTATTTAAAGTATGTATTTGTTTATATATAAATTAAGCTATTATAAATTAGTTTATAAACAAATACGTGGTTGAAATTATTTTAAAAATTACAATGTAAATTTTGATTGATTGGTTTCACCAAGAGTCACCAAGTGGGGCAAGAATGGATCTATGATTGAAAGTGATATGTCAAGGGAATCAAAAAAGAACCAAACAACTAATTTTATTATTCTTTCAATCCATACCCTCTAATACCCTTAAACCAAATAGGCCCTGAGTTGTGCAAAAGTTGCACAAAATCCTACAATTAACCACATTGTACTAGATTTACACCAAATCAATCACTTTCCTCTTTATTATTTGAAAGGGTAGAACATATCTTTCTCGAGACTATTGTTATGCAATCCCTCTTACACCACAGCTCACTTATGTCTTTTATTTTTGAGAATTTATTTGCACACTCTTAATTTTTATTGGCACACCGTACTTTATTGTATGCATTAGCAGGGCCGGCTTTAAGAGAGTGTAAGAGGTGCTATTGCACAGGGTCACCGCTTAATGAGAGCTACAAAATTCCATGCACTTTATTATATGTATATACATAACATGAAGCTTGAGTTTAATTTGTTCACGCACTAGTGATACATGTGTATTTTGTATGTGTGTTTAAGGGCCTTTTTGTGGTGATAGCACAGGGCCACCAAAATCCATGTGACGGCCCTGTGCATTAGTTAGTAGTATTTTGATCATAAATTGATTTAACTGCCTGGATAATAGAGTATCTTAATAAAAGCATAGAGTGTGTCAATCACTTCTCTTTATTTTTATGCTTGTATTACATCCCAATAAATAGGTCACTAAATATGCTACAAAATTAAATAAATCAAGAGCAAAAGTTCACATTATTTGTTTAATTTTTTTCTAAACACTTGAGTTTATTTACCTTGAGACAATAATACATGTTTTGACAGGGATTGATATCCTCTCAAGTTCATATGAATATGACCAGTAATGTTTTCTCACAATTAAAAAGAAAATTGGGTCCCTTAATAGACCCCACTGTTATGTTTGTGAGAGAACATTACCGATTATGTTCATATGAACTTGAGAAGATCTCAATCCTTTTAAAGTATACACGTCTGACATACTCGAAACTTGATCTCTTGTTCCCCAAGCCTAGCTCTCTCAGCCTCTAAACCTACACATTTTGATTCAAGAGTAGCAATCCTCTCCTTCTGCCCAGCCATCTTTGCTTCTTCAAGCTTCAACCTGCCATGCTCTGCTTGACCTTCTTTGAGCTGCTCTTTGATACTTTGGATCTTTCCTCGATGGTCTTGCACAAAGGGTTCTTTTCAAAGTCTTCCATGGCTTCATCACACTTGGTTTTAACTCAGCATACTTGAGGTCCCTACTCTTCTCCCTAGCCAAGATAACATTCATCTCCTCCCTGGCATTCTTCACAGTCCATATTAGCTCCCTCGTATGGGTGTTGAGATCAAAACAGCTTGCCTGGTGTAGCTCTTGTCATGGAGATTACAAACTTTCTCAATAGACATGTTGTCTAGAGTTCCTTTCCAGCTTGCAGGGGTCACTTGCTCAACCAGCAGATGGCAAGCAAGAGAGTTGGGATGCTCTTTTGTATTGGGAAGGCCTGTGACAAAAAAAGGGGTACCTCAAGTGCAGATTTTCCTATCGTCTTTCCCTGCGAACCTTTCTGCCTGGTGATTCTGGGGGGAAGGGTAGGAGCAACAAGCTTCCTCCTGGGAGTTGCCTTCACAGCTTTGTCACTGGTTTCTTTCCTGTTGCGAACCCTGCCTATAATGCCGGAGGACCCCACGACAATGACCTACTCACCTTCTGAGGGAGGATCATCAGAATCTGCAACGTTCTCAACAATTTGTGTAGCCTCCTCTGACTTCGCAGGTTCAGAAGGCCATGCTGATTCAAGTGGTTTTGCAGCTATAGTATCCACATCATTGTTCACATAGACTGAGGGCGAGCCAATCCCATAACTGCCTTTATTGGGATTCCTTGGAATGAAGCTCATGTCCTTGTCATTTCCAGCCACGACAAAGTTTCCCAATGTCATTTCTGCAACAAGAAAGGAAAAAGATAAATATCAACAGATAAGTTATTTGATATAAGTAAATAGGAAAGTACATACTTTGTCCACAATGTTCAATAACAGGCTCTAATGGAGACCCAGCCCATCAATCAATGATGCCGACCATATACAAGATGGGCTCAGGAAAGGTTTGAACATCCACTGGGTAACGAGAGAGACACTGATACAGAGGGTCCCTTCGTACTTTGTATGGCAGAGGATCATTGAAGCACTTCTTATCAAACATATACGCCTCATTCAATAGTTCAGGGTATTGTGCATGTACAATTGTGTTTTGAATGTAAAAGAATTTTCCCTTCCAATCCCTTATGTTTGTAAAAGTTTTAAGGACCAATTTGGGACATCATGCCCACCCCTCTTCGCTAGGGTAAGCTAGTCCCCACCAGGATAAAGGTTCAGAAAGCTCATAAGCATTGTCAATGTTGGCTCAAACCCATAAGCTTTGCACATTAATGTAGGTGGTCATTTAACTAGGCCAAATGGGTTAAACCTAAATATGCGAACCTCATAGCTGATGAGGCGAAAAATGAACCACTTTTAGGGGGTCATTTAAGCCCGGAATTGAATTTATTTGATCAAATATCGCCCTAAATCGTTCCTTTTGTGATTTTAGGTACTTTGGGAGTGAAATCTGGAAAAGAAGGCATTTTGGACGTTTTTGGAGCATAAAAGTGAAGAAAATGGCAAAGTCTCAATTTTCCAAGCTGGGAACAGTAGGTGACGGTGTCAAGAGTAACATTTTGACGGCGTCAAGAGTACTTTTCATGACGACCCAATGCTGAAATGAAGGCGTCAAGAGTAAAAGTGGTGACGGCCTGGAAACACATAACACTTGACGGCGTCAGATCTGGATCAAGGCAGTCCGAGATTTATTTTGGCGGCGAGATGACGGCGTCACCTAATTGGTCTTGACGCCGTCAGCCCCTATTTCCTATATATAGTTTTCTAATTTTCACACAAAAAGGAGGAAGTTTTGGAGAAACCCTAAGGCCGAACTTGATACGATTTTCACAGGTTTTTCAAGGGTTTTCAGCCCTAGAAACCTTACAAGTGTAATTGAGATAAGTGTTCTTTTAATTCAATCAATATGTCTATGTGTTGGTTGTCTATATCTTGTTCTTGTCTTGATTTCACTATGCTAGGCGAGATCTACCTTGTGTTTGCTTGGATCTAATGAAACCTAGATGTTAATTATGTGTTGATTACTTGTTTATGGTTGTATTGGATGAATGATTTCGATGTTAGGCTTAAGAAAACTGGCAGATCTCCAAATGGTAACATGCTTGAACGTCTTAGGAAACATGAACCGGTGTGCACTAGATTTTATTGGTTGTATTTAATGCATGAGTAATTTCTAATGATCCCATGTTAGGAGCTTCTTAGCCGGCTCGACATAGGAGTGAAGTAGGCACTCATAGGATTGGGGAAGTAAGTGTGCCACCCCATGAATGGTATTAAGGAATACAATCCGTCATCCACGCAACTATAACAAGTAATTAACGTGTAAAAGATGTCTAGGGAGTAGTGAAATCTAAGTAAACACATTTTCTCCACTTATTGCTCACAACCTTAGTTAATTTAGTTTATTTTCATTTCTAGTATTTTATTTTGATTGCATCTTTAGTATTGGGTTAGTTGACTAGCAACTAATTCCGCCCAAATCCTTCAAACCCGAGATTTTACTTGCTTTCATAAAAATATAAAAATACAAAAAGAATCATCCGTCATCTTTAGCACTATTAATTAGGTTTTCTAATCCTAGCGACACTATTCCTAGCTGAACGATCAATCCCCCGGTACTTGTCACTATACTATACTACAACGATCAGGTACACTGCCTGGTGGGGGTTGTAAGCTTCTCGAGATCTCTTGAGAGGTAAAGCCTGGTGCGATCCCCACGTATCAAGTTTTTGGCGCCGCAGCCCGGGGAATAGTTATTGTCTAGGTTAGAACTTCTTTTTATTAGGTCTACTTGCTAGAATCCTTTCTAGTAAGATTTTATTTATTTTTTATTTTTTTTTAGGATTTCTTTAGTCTATCTTTTTCTTTGTGTGTTTGTTCGTAATTTCCATTGACTCTTCCGTTCACCATTATTGAGTACGCGAATCCACCATACCACCAACCACTAAGGCCATTCTACCCTATTGACATCTCGAATTTCAAACAATATCGAGATGAACCCATATATGATGCATGGACTCATTTTAGAAATTTACTCCGAAAATTCCCTCATCATAGTTTTGCTTTAGCATCCCTAACCCGAACCTTTTACTATCGTGTTGGCCAATACGACCAAATGCGCATTGAGGATTTTTCCAATGGGGACTTTAGGGAATTAAGTGCTGAAGAAGCATGGGATACCATAGAAGATTGTGCCCAATATTATTATAGGGTAGACAACCCAAAAAACGTTAGTACAAGTCAATTGAATATAAATTTCCAGGATCATGAAACAAGTTTGTTTGGGGATGAATATATTAGTGTTGAGATACCTAAGTGGTTGTCATGTAATGCCATAGTACAAGCTGAACACATAGGTGACCTTGATGTGATGGAGGATGTAGCCGAACATGATCACTGATGAGTGCTCAAACACTCATCATTTTTGGTCTAATCTGAACTGCAAAACATACAAAAACACTCAGTAATGCATCAAAATACTAAAAATATTTCAAAATTGTGTTTTATATGTTTTAGATGCAAAATGAGCAAAAACAAATGAAAAACGCACAAAGTTTGCAAAATTGGCAGTTTCAGTCCCTCAACTTTCATAAAATTACAAAACTAGTCCCTGGATATTCAAAATATGAAAATTATCACCAAAGGTCCTTTTTAAATCATAAATTGTCATATTTAGCCCTTTGGTGAAAAATTGGAAAAGTTTTGGAAATTTACAGATTGGTCCCTGGAGTTTCAAATATTGGCAGAAAAGGTCCCTGGTGGGATATTTTTGAAAGAAAAATCATTTTTGGTCCTTAAAAATCATAAATTATCAAAAATGATCCTTGGGTGAGGATTTTGAGGAAATTACATGTTTAGTCCCCAAGGTTTGGAAATTTACATAAATGGTCCCCCGGAATTTTGAAAAGTACAAAAATTGTAAAAATGGGTTTTTGATATTTAAGCTATGCATGAATGGTCCCTTATGATAACTTTGGATTTTGTACATTTTTAGTCCCTTAATTTTAAGGACTTTACAAATATAGTCCTTGTGATTTTGAAAGTTACAACCAAATGGACCCTTATGTTACTAAACCTAAACCAATCCAAATACAAACCAAACCCCTAGCCCAACTGCTACCCCAGCCCACCAAGAAGCCCACTCCCATCCGTTTAATATTATCCCAGTCAAACCACAGTCAAACCCCAAGCCATCCTACTGTTCATCATCCCTAACCTCTATTAACCCCCCCCTAATTACCAGGTTCTTGTCTCCCCCCTCCTCACCAACTATCATAAATGTTCTCACCTACATTTAACCCCCCTCCTCTCCTTATTAAATTCCCACCAAACCCACTTTACCTGCCAAACCCAAATTTGCCGCCAAAAAACAGTTTGAATGGCTGGGATTAATTCAAGGCCATCCAAGGGCCAAGAGTGAAGTGGGAAGGTCAAGGACACCTCAAGGGCTTATAAAAAGGAAGAAAAAGAAGGAGGAAGCAGTTAGTTTTCAGTTTTAGTTTTAGTTTTTAGTTTTTAATGTAAAATTAGGTCAAATTAGTTTAAATTAATGTAATATTTAAGATTCAGCTTTGCAATCTCTTTTTATGTACTAAATTTACCTTTTTAATAAAAATAATTAAGTTCTTGTTGCAAATTGTTAATTGTTGAAATTCATTACTTTAGCTCAAAAACTCAACTGTTCAAAAGCTTCTAAAAACCTTACCCCCCTGTTCACTGAGTTCATAAAAGCTAATGATAGCTTGTTGTGAGCTCAGTCAAGTTTAAAAGCTTTGTTTCATTATCACAAATCAAAAAGTCAACATAAGTCAATAGATAAGCATTATTGTGGCAAAGGGATTCAGCAGGGTGTTTGGGATTATTTTATGTCTCATTCAGCTTGGTAATAAGCTCTTTTGAGCTTCATGTTGCTAATTTAAGGTGTGTATTTTAAACTTCCATCATAAACCACTCTTATGGTTCACAGATTAGTTTAAATTAACCATTTGTGTTTATGCTTACTTGTATGCTTGATTTCTGTTCTAGTGAGTTTGTATTTGATCTCCATAGCTTATTTTTTCTTAGGTAGCATTGGTAGGGTAGCTTAAGTTCATCAACTGCTTCACAAATTCCTTAACAGACTAGGATAAAGGGGTGTTTGGTTGACTTGTGTTTTGGATGCTTTCTTTGTTTTCTGGCTTGTTCCCCTGCACAATTAGTACTCTTAGGTCATGTGGGAGCTATTCAAACCATAAAATCAAGGTTGTGTTGTAAAAAGTCAAAAATCCCACCCAAGGACCATAGCAGTCCACTGTTGGAACTTTTGAGTTCCAATCTCACCCATTTTAATCTAAAAGTTGTTGTTGTAGCTTAGTTAAGTCTTATTGTAGCTTATTACATGCATCTCAGTAATTTAGAACCAATCAAAATCCAAATAAGTCAACATTAGTAGTTTTGCTTAAAAAGTCAACTTGCATAGTTTCTGATTTTTCCTAAAGTTCAAGCAATTTTAATGAATTTTGTGGTATGATTCATGGAATGAAACTTGTTTTTATTTGTTCTCCCCCACCTCAGCTTCAAGTTTCCATTGTCCTATTATTTTTGTGATTTTCTTGCTGGGCCCCACATCACCTCAAACTCACTTGCAGGGCAAGGTCTGCCCTGCTGCAGCAGAACCATCACCCACCACCACCACTTGGTGGTGGTTTTCTGACCACCATAGTGATCCTCAGCCTTTGTTTTTGGTTCCCCTAAACCCCCCTCCTACCAGGGAAGTGAGATTGACCTTGGGTTTGACCTAGATACCACTGGGACCCACCTAAATCAAGGCCTCAAACTTGTCCCTCTTTCTGAGTCAGATTTGGTTTTGGTGTTGCTTATTTTGTGCTTATAGCTTATTCTAAGATCCAATTGTGCTTTTTCCAGCTTATTCAAGTTAACTTAACTTATTTGGACAAGACTTACCCTTTGTGGGTCCCACTGTAGCCCAATTCAGCTCATTTTACCATTTGGTCAAACAAAGTCAACTGTCACAACTTATTGGCTTATTCTGGCTTATTTTTGATTTCCAAAAAGTTTGTTTTTACAAAAAGTGTTTGTTTTTAAGTATTAAATAGGTTTGTAAAAGAAAAATCAAGAAAAACAAATTTAAAATTAAGTGATAGTTTCTATTTAATGTAATTTAATTTTAATTTTCATTTTTAAATTTTTATTAAGTACTTGTCATTTTTATATTTTTATTAATTATATCTTATATTAAAGTATTTATATTAATTTTCTCAGATTTTTATTTCATCATTTGGTATTTATTATATTTAATATTAGTTTTATTAGAAATTAATTAATATTAAGTTTAAAATAGCATAATTAGTTTTTATTAAGAAAAACCTTGTTTTCATATTTTTCCTAGCTTTTATATGTTATAAAATAATTTTAGAAATTTTATTAGACTTTTTACTGTTCATTTAGTATTTTTTTTAATTTAAAATAGTTTAATTAGGTAATTAGTATTTAATTAGTTATTAATTAATAGAAAAAGCACAAAAAGACAAAAACACTTATTTTTAATTTTAAAACTTATTTTTAGTTATTTTATAATTTTAGAAATTTTATTTTCACCTTTTTAGTATTTAAATAATATTATATTGTATTTTAGTTATTTAAGTATTAATAATAAGTATTAAATAGTTTTAATTAATATTAAATAATTAAATAGTGTAAAAAGTAATTTTAATTTTCTAAAAAGTTTCTTTTATTATTAGGATTGTAAAAATGTGATTTTCACTTTTGTAAGTATTTTATTTTGTTAAAACTCGCGTTTTATTTTGTACGTTCACGTTACTTAAAACTGAACGTACGCGTTTTTAAGTTTTAAACGTTTTTGGGTTTTCAAACTTTCCCGTCTTATTCATATAGCTTGTTTAAGCTATTTCATTGTAAAAATCCTTAGTGTAACCAATCTCAAAACCCCTTTTCCATCCAAATTCACCCGATCACAAAGCCGTTTGTTTACAATTCACACCTCGTCGGGACATAACGACCCGGGGAAACCTTATACTTCCGCGGAGCATTGATCTAGGCTATTTGACTTTGTTGACCATTCCTTGGTCAATATAAGTTAGGTGGTTTAGCATCAATCAAAATTTGGCGCCGCTGCCGGGGAGGTTGTGCGCGTTTATCTAAACGGTTTTTCTGATTAGTGTCTTTGGAATTCGTTCCATTGTACATTTATCCATCCTTTGTTCATATTTTCCCATTATCAAAACAAAACCGTTCCTGAAAACTTTTTAAACTCAGTTTTCAACGAACACAAAAACGCAAAAAGATTTTCCTTCTCATTTGTACAAAATGTATTTCCAAAAACCCAAAAATATTCACCTTTACCCTCTCGCACCTTTGATTCTTCATCCCTACCCCTCCCAAACCATTTGATTCTTTCTATGTCTCATCCACACTTTCTGGTTTGCCAGTGGTGTGGTAGTTCTCATAATGGTGGTAATTGCCCCGGTTGTGGCATGGTAGAGTCAGGAAACGGGTCTGTCTATAACCAAGATCCCTATTCTTACCATGACACCACTGATTCATTCCACCAGCTACCACACCATCAGTCTCAGCAGTTTTACTGTTGTGAGTACTGTGGTGGTTCACACTACAGTTCTGATTGTCAATCGGGAAACACACTTGTCTATGAGCAGTTTCCTGATAACGGTTATGACTCTAGCACGTACAACCCACAGCCTCAACAGTTTTACTGTTGTGATTTCTGTGGAGGTCCACACTTCAGTTCAGATTGTCAAACGGGGAATCCATACCCTTGTGACAATTTTGACACACCTTATTACGACCAACCTCCACAGTACGATATGAATCAAGCACTTCTTCCAGAAATGCAAAATCTGATGAAAATCGTTGATGAGCTTAAGGGTTTAGTTGACGACTTTGCCCAAAGACATACTCATCAAAAATCCATGGAAGAATTACTTGCTGAAGAGCAGGCTGCTAGAATAAATTCCCAAGATGCCTATGAAAAATCTGTGAGGGAATCCATTGCAAGAGAAAAAGCAGCCAAATCTAGCTCTTTGTTCCGTTTCATTCCTGATGACAGTGATGATGAGGATACACTTGATATCCTTGAATTTTATAAAACTTCAAGTTCATCAGTTGATACCCCAGCAATTGAGATTCCATCTCAAACAACTGCTATCACACCTGAAGTTTACACTCACTCTCTGATCATGGGGGATGAGCATCTTAGCACTGTTCCTATTAAGGAATCGGACGAATTAATAAAGTCTAGTGTTGAGATCCTTGTCCTAATCCCGAGAGAGTCACAAGGAACTTTGGATGATATGTGTGATATTCCTTCCCCTATTGAGTGTCCTAAAGATCAATTTGAGACTTTCTCAGATTTTAGCGATGATTGTACATCTTATGGAGACATCGAGTATGTTGAGGCATCAGTTCCACAAATTGATGCTGATCATCTTCTTGAGGAGTTCGCTGATGAACTTGCTCACATCAATCCACTTTCATTTGAAAGTGATGATGGTCTCCTCGATTTCCAAGCCGATCTGGGAGAAATTGAAAGTCTCCTATATCATGATCCGTCACTCACTTCTGATCCCAACAGTCCACAAGAGAATGATAATCTCTTTGTTCCCGAAACATTTGATACGACTCTCACCAATCCTCTATTTGAATTCGAATCTGAATTCACTATGATTTCTAATAATCCAATCTTTGACGAGGATTGTGATGAGTCCACAATGGAACATGAGTTCACAAATTCACATCTTGTGAATAATTCTCTTCATGAGGAGTTCTCCGGTGAACTCACTCATCATGTCACGACTCCTCCGGAGTTTGATAGCCCGGGGGGAGATGCACTCAATCATGAGAATTTGCAAATTCCCACCCACCCTCCCGGGTTGTTTACGAGCTTACCCTTTGAAATCCAAACTCAGGCTATTGAGCCTCCTCTTGAGGAAGAAGCTCAAATCATGCTTTTTATCATGATTTTCTTCCTTTTCTTCACCTACAGGATGACTTCTTATCTTCTTCACTCCTTCGGGAGTGAGGACACTATATTTGATCCCGGCATTTTCATGTATCATTATCTTGAGCCGGATACTTATCTCATCGGTGTGGAACTTTCACGTGCTTCAAATGTTTATCCAAACATCTTGAATGAAAGTCCGATGGACATCACTTCTTCCACATTCCCCAAGGACAAATGAATTCGGGGTCGAGTCAAGCTAGCGACTCGGTAAACAAAAACAGTAGCACGCTTATAGGGTTTTCACCCTAAGTGTGGGGGAGTCCCCCATGCTATGGTTACAAGAGTGAAAAACAAAATGGTGTTTTCCACGCTTAGCTTGTAATGTTGCCCTTTTACGTTCAAAATGTCGGCATAATAGCTGGGATTTTGAATATTGAGGACAATATTCATGCTAAGTGTGGGGGGTATTCGCTATTCTAGCGAATTTTATCACATTTTACTATATAATACCCCCGTTTTAGCCAAAATTTCAAAAAATTTAAAAAAAATTTCACTGGTGCTTCAAAATTTTTGTGGTAATCAGTCCGCCTTGTCAAACCGACAAAAGGGATTGGCTAGTCCAGGAGCAAACGGCTCCTGGTAAAGACATCTCAAATCCGTTTATGGCTTGCAATTTGCCCAAAATTGTGTGGTTCATCAACTCCCCGAAAACAAATGAGTTGGCTAGCCCGCAAGATTATGGCTTGTGGTAAAGGCAGTGGAAAATCCATAATTGGTAATCAGCTCACCAAGATGTTGACTATTCCATCAAGAGCTGGCTAGTCCAGAAGCAAACGGCTTTTGGTAAAGACTACTCAAATCCGTTGACAGCTGGTGGTTTGCTCAAAATCACACGGTTATCAGGTGTGCCACAGTTCTTACACCTGGCTACTCCAGAAGTGATGGCTTTTGGTAAAGAGTTTTTCAAATCCATCAAGTTTTCAAAACAGTATTGCTAGGGACTAGCAATAGTTTAGTGTGGGGGATTGATGAGTGCTCAAACACTCATCATTTTTGGTCTAATCTGAACTGCAAAACATACAAAAACACTCAGTAATGCATCAAAATACTAAAAATATTTCAAAATTGTGTTTTATATGTTTTAGATGCAAAATGAGCAAAAACAAATGAAAAACGCACAAAGTTTGCAAAATTGGCAGTTTCAGTCCCTCAACTTTCATAAAATTACAAAACTAGTCCCTGGATATTCAAAATATGAAAATTATCACCAAAGGTCCTTTTTAAATCATAAATTGTCACATTTAGCCCTTTGGTGAAAAATTGGAAAAGTTTTGGAAATTTACAGTTTGGTCCCTGGAGTTTCAAATATTGGCAGAAAAGGTCCCTGGTGGGATATTTTTGAAAGAAAAATCATTTTTGGTCCTTAAAAATCATAAATTATCAAAAATGATCCTTGGGTGAGGATTTTGAGGAAATTACATGTTTAGTCCCCAAGGTTTGGAAATTTACATAAATAGTCCCCGGGAATTTTGAAAAGTACAAAAATTGTAAAAATGGGTTTTTGATATTTAAGCTATGCATGAATGGTCCCTTATGATAACTTTGGATTTTGTACATTTTCAGTCCCTTAATTTTAAGGACTTTACAAATATAGTCCTTGTGATTTTGAAAGTTACAATCAAATGGACCCTTATGTTACTAAACCTAAACCAATCCAAATACAAACCAAACCCCTAGCCCAACTGCTACCCCAGCCCACCAAGAAGCCCACTCCCATCCATTTAATATTATCCCAGTCAAACCACAGTCAAACCCCAAGCCATCCTACTGTTCATCGTCCCTAACCTCTATTAACCCCCCCTAATTACCAGGTTCTTGTCTCCCCCCTCCTCACCAACTATCATAAATGTTCTCACCTACATTCAACCCCCCTCTTCTCCTCATTAAATTCCCACCAAACCCACTTTACCTGCCAAACCCAAATTTGCCGCCAAAAAACAGTTTGAATGGCTGGGATTAATTCAAGGCCATCCAAGGGCCAAGAGTGAACTGGGAAGGTCAAGGACACCTCAAGGGCTTATAAAAAGGAAGAAAAAGAAGGAGGAAGCAGTTAGTTTTCAGTTTTAGTTTTAGTTTTTAGTTTTTAATGTAAAATTAGGTCAAATTAGTTTAAATTAATGTAATATTTAAGATTCAGCTTTGTAATCTCTTTTTATGTACTAAATTTACCTTTTTAATAAAAATAATTAAGTTCTTGTTGCAAATTGTTAATTGTTGAAATTCATTACTTTAGCTCAAAAACTCAACTGTTCAAAAGCTTCTAAAAACCTTACCCCCTGTTCACTGAGTTCATAAAAGCTAATGATAGCTTGTTGTGAGCTCAGTCAAGTTTAAAAGCTTTGTTTCATTATCACAAATCAAAAAGTCAACATAAGTCAATAGATAAGCATTATTGTGGCAAAGGGATTCAGCAGGGTGTTTGGGATTATTTTCTGTCTCATTCAGCTTGGTAATAAGCTCTTTTGAGCTTCATGTTGCTAATTTAAGGTGTGTATTTTAAACTTCCATCATAAACCACTCTTATGGTTCACAGATTAGTTTAAATTAACCATTTGTGTTTATGCTTACTTGTATGCTTGATTTCTGTTCTAGTGAGTTTGTATTTGATCTACATAGCTTATTTTCTTAGGTAGCATTGGTAGGGTAGCTTAAGTTCATCAACTGCTTCACAAAATCCTTAACAGACTAGGATAAAGGGGTGTTTGGTTGACTTGTGTTTTGGATGCTTTCTTTGTTTTCTGGCTTGTTCCCCTACACGATTAGTACTCTTAGGTCATGTGGGAGCTATTCAAACCATAAAATCAAGGTTGTGTTGTAAAAAGTCAAAAATCCCACCCAAGGACCATAGCAGTCCACTGTTGGAACTTTTGAGTTCCAATCTCACCCATTTTAATCTAAAAGTTGTTGTTGTAGCTTAGTTAAGTCTTATTGTAGCTTATTACATGCATCTCAGTAATTTAGAACCAATCAAAATCCAAATAAGTCAACATTAGTAGTTTTGCTTAAAAAGTCAACTTGCATAGTTTCAGATTTTTCCTAAAGTTCAAGCAATTTTAATGAATTTTGTGGTATGATTCATGGAATGAAACTTGTTTTTATTTGTTCTCCCCCACCACAGCTTCAAGTTTCCATTGTCCTCTTATTTTTGTGATTTTCTTGTTGGGCCCCACATCACCTCAAACTCACTTTTAGGGCAAGGTCTGCCCTGCTGCAGCAGAACCATCACCCACCACCACCACTTGGTGGTGGTTTTATGACCACCATAGTGATCCTCAGCCTTTGTTTTTGGTTCCCCTAAACCCCCTCCTACCAGGGAAGTGAGATTGACCTTGGGTTTGACCTAGATACCACTGGGACCCACCTAAATCAAGGCCTCAAACTTGTCCCTCTTTCTGAGTCAGATTTGGTTTTGGTGTTGCTTATTTTGTGCTTACAGCTTATTCTGAGATCCAATTGTGATTTTTCCAGCTTATTCAAGTTAACTTAACTTATTTGGACAAGACTTACCCTTTGTGGGTCCCACTGTAGCCCAATTCAGCTCATTTTACCATTTGGTCAAACAAAGTCAACTGTCACAACTTATTGGCTTATTCTGGCTTATTTTTGATTTCCAAAAAGTTTGTTTTTACAAAAAGTGTTTGTTTTTAAGTATTAAATAGGTTTGTAAAAGAAAAATCAAGAAAAACAAATTTAAAATTAAGTGATAGTTTCTATTTAATGTAATTTAATTTTAATTTTCATTTTTAAATTTTTATTAAGTACTTGTCATTTTTATATTTTTATTAATTATATCTTATATTAAAGTATTTATATTAATTTTCTCAGATTTTTATTTCATCATTTGGTATTTATTATATTTAATATTAGTTTTATTAGAAATTAATTAATATTAAGTTTAAAATAGCATAATTAGTTTTTATTAAGAAAAACCTTGTTTTCATATTTTTCCTAGCTTTTATATGTTATAAAATAATTTTAAAAATTTTATTAGACTTTTTACTGTTCATTTAGTATTTTTTTTTTTAATTTAAAATAGTTTAATTAGGTAATTAGTATTTAATTAGTTATTAATTAATAGAAAAAGCACAAAAAGACAAAAACACGTATTTTTAATTTTAAAACTTATTTTTAGTTATTTTATAATTTTAGAAATTTTATTTTCACCTTTTTAGTATTTAAATAATATTATATTGTATTTTAGTTATTTAAGTATTAATAATAAGTATTAAATAGTTTTAATTAATATTAAATAATTAAATAGTGTAAAAAGTAATTTTAATTTTCTAAAAAGTTTCTTTTATTATTAGGATTGTAAAAATGTGATTTTCACTTTTGTAAGTATTTTATTTTGTTAAAACTCGCGTTTTATTTTGTACGTTCACGTTACTTAAAACTGAACGTACGCGTTTTTAAGTTTTAAACGTTTCTGGGTTTTCAAACTCTCCCGTCTTATTCATATAGCTTGTTTAAGCTATTTCATTGTAAAAATCCTTAGTGTAACCAATCTCAAAACCCCTTTTCCATCCAAATTCACCCGATCACAAAGCCGTTTGTTTACAATTCACACCTCGTCGGGACATAACGACCCGGGGAAACCTTATACTTCCGCGGAGCATTGATCTAGGCTATTTGACTTTGTTGACCATTCCTTGGTCAATATAAGTTAGGTGGCTTAGCATCAATCAATCACATTGATCAAAAAGACCTAGGTTTTATGATCGATGATGATGAATCTCAAGAAACAGATGATGAATCTTTTGGGCAATTTGTATATAGCAGTCAGAGTACTGAGGATGATCCTTATGATTCGGATATAGAAGTTGAGATGCCTAGAGAAGCACGTGAGATACTTGGGAAAATGTTAGGGTTAGATTATAATAAAACACATGTTGAGGATATAGGTGATCGTGACACAGGGAATGATGAAGTAAATAACATAAGCTCACTAAGTACCCAACAAGTCTTACCATCATTTGAGGCACACATACCACCTGTAACTTACCCGGAAGAAGTAGAAGAGACTATAGGAACCCCAATAGAGGTAGAACCTTTGAACCAAACACAACTAGAGGATATAGGTTTGAATACTTATAATGATAACCTTACTCTTAGTTCTAGGGAAGTTCCTAGTTTTGATGAACCGGAGCCTCAACCAAAACCGTTACCTAATCTTCCATCCTTGGAAGAAAATTTAGGAATTGATATAGTCCGGGTAGTCTTAGGATAAAGGTAGTGGACTATAAGCCTTGTAGAGAGGAAGCCAATATAGAAGTGGAAAATGACCTTACATGCTTACATCACCCATTTATGATTGATCACAAGAAACATTATGGGTTTAAACCGGGTTTATTAGGTCAAGATGGATTCCCAACTAGGAGTCTCTCGAAGTTGTTAGAAAATGATGCCTTTCTAGGAGAAAACCTCAATTCGCCCACTAACCCAATTGAATTAGGTAAGGTTATGTTGATAGGAGCACACCCCTTTGAGCATATAATTCATCCACCACTCTTTCCTCACGAGGCATATTTACACCCTAAGGGTGTGTATCGCTACTTCCACCTGCACTTAATCCTAAGTGTAGGGAAAACCTCCCCTATCTTTGTTAAATAAGGGTAGAGTCAGGCTCGTGACTCGAACAAAAACAAGCGCTCCTTGGGAGGCAACCCATGCTTTGTGTGTTTTTATTTGTGTGATTTTATTTGTTTGATTGTTATTTGCTTCCGTATGCATGCTTTATTTTTATTGATTGGTTGATCATGCTTCAAAATAAAATTATGAAAATACTTTACCTTGTTGTTTTGGCTTAGTCTTAACTCCACCTAAAAGTATTTTTGCAAAAGATAAGTGTAAGGGGAAACCCCAAATATGTTTTTAAGAAACAAACCGATCATGATTCTCCACAATATTAAATGAACATGTATATTCGTATTTGTTAGAGTCAAATGCTTGTATTGAGTCATAATGAAGTTTTGCAGGATTTTCCAGGAAGTAGGACCAAGTTTTTCCAGAAATATTCCGGAAACTTAACATAAGAATTTCTGCAGGTCAATCCTGACGGCGGCACGTGTAAAAACCTGGAAATTTTACCAGTTTTGTTTTTCTAACGGAGTCTTAAGGTTTTTGTTAAATTATTAAGTTTTATAATCTCCAGGAAATCTGCAAACTTCATTCCACAAGCATTATATCTTACTTTGTTTTCTAGGATTTAGAAACTTATATAGGATGCCGCCGATTTTATGCGAGGTTATCTTGTTTGTTTTCTCAGGATTTACAGGTTATGTATGACAAGAAGATGATTTATATTCTGGAAGAGAAGCTTTGATTGTTCATTTTCTTGGAGGAAGATTTAACCTGGCCACCTAATTATCCATACCGAGCGAATCAGGGGAGTATTTGATTTCATTTGTTTTACTTATTTCACTTTTACATTCTTTACTTGAACATTGGGGACAATGTTCATCTTAAGTGTAAGGGGGGGGGGGGTAAAATGATGATACCTTACAAATACACTTTCGTTTGAGTTTGCTTTGTTTAATGGTAGGTGTGTAATAAAACTATGAGAAATACTTGTTAGTGCAATTTTAGCGCCAAATTTAAATTTTTTTACAACATTTAGGAGTGAAACTTTAGCCATAGCAAGCGTCTCATGGATAGGAGATTGTATGACTAGCACACAACCGTACTTTCAGAAAAAAATTTTCACCCAAATATGTGAGGTTCGCCTTTAGATTTGATAGGAAAAGCATTTACTATTAGTGCTTATGAGTGTACCGGTAGCATTTAGATTCTAGAACTTGCGTTAGTGATGCATCCCGAGACCGCTAGTGAGACTACATTCGTGTAGTAGGATTTACTACATGATAAGAGGCATTAGGATCACCCTTGTGTTAAACCCGTGTTATAATTACTTGACCATTTAAGTCATATTACTTGACTACTTAAGTCAATTAATTTTTCCCACACCCTTAGCGTTGTACTTATTTTTAGTACACGAAACCCCTAGTACACCCCTCCGAGCCTATCTTTTCGTTTCTAACTTTAAGCATCTTACTTAAAGGAAGAATTTGTTACACCCCACTTAAATGTACACCCAAATCGCCTTAGCCTTCCGTGTATGCACTCATCTTTAGTGCATTATTGTTATTTGTTAAACCCTAAGTTAACTATCTAATTGATTACGTGGTTGCTAAGTCGAGTCATATCCGTGTACATATTGTTTTGGGACGATTGGGACTCATGGGTAAAGTACTTATTTTATGGAATAATGGGGAAGAACATCATATTATTATCCCCATATGTACGTTAATTTTAAAAGTGCTACAAGTGTTTTGATTTTCTTAATTCGAGTCATTAGAATAGTTTATTGTAAAGTATATAAAGATTCAAGTGTACGGGGAACGTTTATTCCCTATGATGTATTATTTTGGATGGTAGGGTAAGAGTGTATGCAAAAAAAAAAAAAAATCGAAAAAACAAGAAAAAAGAAAAAAAAATAGAAAAAGAGAAAAAGAGAAAAAAAAAACATACGGACTACCATCCCTTTTTATTCTATGTTTATTTTATGTTTTTGTTATTTTTCATTTATTAGCTTAAATCGAGTCTAGTCTTGGCTTAGCAACGCCACATTGTACATGTAATTAACCAAGATTGTTAACTCGCCACCAGTAAAGACTGCCTATATCCAACAAAACCGTGTATTTCATATCCCTACACCTAACGTTACAACCCTTTAAAAGACCTCTTTGATAGTTTATCCTAGGTGCTTACGCCATGTGGTGGAGGTTTGATCCTTTCCCAAGCCTATGGTAATCTATTTTGCTATGACAGGTAGTGAGAGATATCTTCCGTTTCCATATTGTAATTTATACTTTATTACACCCGAGAGATGTGAGTATCTAAACACTATTTGTGAGGTGCTTGTGTATAACCTCCGTGCTTGTCTTTGGTCTTTAGTGGAACGATTATTTGTTGTAATTACTTTTATATTAGTGTTAAATGACCCCTAATTACTTTTATATTAGTGTAAGGGTATATGATGAGGCGAAAAATAAACCACTTTTAGGGGTCATTTAAGCCCGGAATTGAATTTATTTGATCAAATATCGCCCTAAATCGTTCCTTTTGTGATTTTAGGTACTTTGGGAGTGAAATCTAGAAAATAAGGCATTTTGGACGTTTTTTGAGCATAAAAGTGAAGAAAACGGCAAAGTCTCAATTTTCCAAGCTGGGAACAGTAGGTGACGACGTCAAGAGTAACATTTTGACGGCGTCAAGAGTATTTTTCATGACGACCCAGTGCTGAAATGAGGGCGTCACAAGGAAGAGCGTCTAGAGTAAAAGTGGTGACGGCCTGGAAACACATAACACTTGACGGCGTCGGATCTGGATCAAGGCAGACCGAGATTTATTTTGGCGGCGAGATGATGGCGTCACCTAATTGGTCTTGACGCCGTCAGCCCCTATTTCCTATATATAGTTTTCTAATTTTCACACAAAAAGGAGGAAGTTTTGGAGAAACCCTAAGGCCGAACTTGATACGATTTTCACAGGTTAAATCTAATGAATATGTCTATGTGTTGGTTGTCTATATCTTGTTCTTGTCTTGATTTCACTATGCTAGGCTAGATCTATCTTGTGTTTGCTTGGATCTAATGAAACCTAGATGTTAATTATGTGTTGATTACTTGTTTATGGTTGTATTGGATGAATGATTTCGATGTTAGGCTTAAGAAAACTGGCAGATCTTCAAATGGTAACATGCTTGAACGTCTTAGGAAACATGAACCGATGTGCACTAGGTTTTATTGGTTGTATTTAATGCATGAGTAAATTCTAATGATCCCATGTTAGGAGCTTCTTATCCGGCTCGACATAGGAGTGAAGTAGGCACTCATTGGATTGGGGAAGTAAGTGCGCCACCCCATGAATGGTATTAAGGAATACAATCCGTCATCCACGCAACTATAACAAGTAATTAACGTGTAAAAGATGTCTAGGGAGTAGTGAAATCTAAGTAAACACATTTTCTCCACTTATTGCTCACAATCTTAGTTAATTTAGTTTATTTTCATTTCTAGTATTTTATTTTGATTGCATCTTTAGTATTGGGTTAGTTGACTAGCAACTAATTCCGCCCAAATCCTTCAAACCCGAGATTTTACTTGCTTTCATAAAAATATAAAAATACAAAAAGAATCATCCGTCATCTTTAGCACTAGTAATTAAGTTTTCTAATCCTAGCGACACTATTCCTAGCTGAACGATCAATCCCTCGGTACTTGTCACTATACTATACTATAACGATCAGGTACACTGCCTGGTGAGGGTTGTAAGCTTCTCGAGATCCCTTGAGAGATAAAGCCTGGTGCAATTCCCACGTATCAATAGCATTGAAGCATTTAACAGAACAATGGGTGAAGCATTTGACTTTTTTTTGTAGTATAGGAAAAAGCTAGAACTAGAATATGCAAGTTAATATTCTTATTTCGAGTCCACAATCCTATTATAAGGGAAAGATAAACATAAACATTTATAATGAATACACTAATAACATAATAAAATGCCAACAAGCTATAGTATATAAATTGGCACATCAAGAATTACAATTTACAATATAATAGCTAATTGGTTTGCAACCTGAAATACATACTGTACAAGGATCCTCAAGTCATTGTGTAACTCAAGTCATTAGCAAAAGTTTTTTTTAGCTCAAATGGCAAAAAAAAATATCAAAAGACTTCATCTAACTCCCATCAGAAATGCCTCTCACAATCTTGAAATATTAATAATAAAAGTATAAGATAAAAGATTTAAAAATACTTTATTGCATTTAGGTGTATGGGTAGAGATCCAGTGAGAAGAAAACTTATAATAAGAAGGATGAGAAATAACTATAACCACATATTTGAGATGCGTCGACTTGAATTAGATGCATCTCTATTCATTTAGATGCATCCCAACTTGTTTCGAAAGTGATTTTGAATTGAAAACGATACATAGTAGTACTTGCAACGAATTTGACCCATAAAGGACGAAAAATACATAAGATTTGCCTAACTTGCTAAAATGCATCTAATATATGTATATGCATCCAAGTCTTAGGTGTATTTGCAATAATAAGTAGAAGACAGTAGAAATATGAATTACGCAATATGAATTGCAAAGAAAAAAAAATAGTTTTTATTATAGAGAAAAGTTCATTTGTGAATAAAGTTTTTGTTACATACTGAGGGACAAATCCCCACCATCCATCTAGTTTAATCTAATGGTGGGGATTAACCTAAGATTTAATATGGAAACCTAAGTCCATGTTTTTTTCTTGTCTTTTTCTCTTTCTTTTTATTCACTTATTTTTTCTTTATTTTTTTTATTATTTTTTTTTCTTTTTGTCTTTTTTGCCCTTCATGTGGCTTTTTTTTTTCTTTCTTTTTTTTTTTTTGTCTTTTTCGTTTTCTAGTCAAGGTTTGCTGCTTTTTTTTTGTTTTTTTCTTGGTCCTTCCTTTTCTATTCACGTTGTTTTTTTTTTCTTTTTTCAAGATTTTTTTAATAAACATTTTTTAATTCACTTTTTTTCTTTTTAAAAAAAAAATCATGTTTTTTTTAATTCTCGTGTATTTTTTTTTAAAATTCACGTTTTTTATTTTAATTTAAGTTTTTTTCACTTTCTTACGTTTTCGTCCGTTTTCATACGTTTATACACGTTTTCGTCCATTTTTAGACTTTTTTAATTCATTTTCATCCGTTTTCATACGTTTATACACGTTTTCGACCATTTTCATTCGTTTTTATCCGTTTTCGTCCATTTTTCATACGTTTTTAGACGTTGTTAATACAAATATCGCCTAAAAACGTTATTTATATTTTACGATCTTTTCTAAGTTTTGTTAATGACAAAGTACAAACTTTAGATTGTAGTAAAACATCATTTTAGTTTAAGTCTTGTATAACTAGTCTTTACATTTCTTTTTAAACTTAACATTGTTTTTATTTCTTTAATAAGAAAGTATTTCTTTAATAAAAAAGTGTCACATCTCGTCAATGTGCATTTATGGTAAGTTTATGTGTTTGACTATCCATGAAGTTCTTACACATTTTGGAAGTATTCCATGTTTGGTGCAATGCATGTTGACATAATAAGAAAGGGTCACATCACATTTAGGGCAAGCTTTGTCAATATACATTTATAGTAAGAAATGTGTTTGACTTACTTAGATGTTGCTTGCAAGTTTAGTGTTTGACTTGATATTATGTGATGTGACATTGTTTGGTTTGCAAGAGTAATGAGATGTGACTTTGTTTGGTTTGCAAGATTTATTGCAAAACCAACTGCAGCCCTGGCGGTAACCTGGGGATACACGGGCGGAACCCTCTTGAGGGGTCCGCCGTATCCGCCAGACCTGCAGAATGGTTTGCTATAAATACCAAACCATTTGTTAGTTTTGAGTCACCCCTTTAAGACATATTTTCACATACTCTCTCAACTAACTCAGTAACATTTGACTTGTGTGATTCTCTTATGTAGCAAGGGACTTCACAAGATCATTCAAGAAGTTACAAACTTCAACTCTAAAGTTGCAAGTCTTGGTAGCTTGGTCATGTATAAGCTTTGGTAGTTTATACTTCATTTGTGTCATGTATATAGAAGTAAGTGGTTAGTATTTTAGGCCTCAAAATACGTAGTGTGTCGGGAGTTGTTGTACCCTTGTAAAAGAACTAACGGGAGTGGTTGTACCCTTGGTAAAGAACTCGACATCTAGCTTAGTGTCGGTAAAAGTGTAAGCAACGATGGGAGTGGTTGTACCCGTGTAAAAGAACTCGACATCTAGCTTAGTGTCGGTAAAAGTGTAAGCGACGTTGTAAAGGTTTTCTCCGCCGGTGAAAGGAGCTTGTTGATTAGTGCTTATAACTCTCGAGTTGGAAACTCGGGGCGTGGATGTAGGGCAAGGAAAAAGAGTCCTTGTAGCCGAACCACAATAAACAATCGTGTTGTGGTTTGATCGTTTCTTTCTTTATCTTTGCTTATTACATGTTGTTCTTTAGTTAGAATTTCTAGTTACATATAAAACTTTTCAAAGAACTAAACAAGTAAAGATGTGTTTATATCTTCAAACACAAGTAAAGCTTTTCAAAGAACTAAACAAGCAAAGTTAGGATCATCACAAGCAAAGCTTTTCAAAGTATGAAACTAGTAAAGTTAGAATTGTTATTCACATGAAAAGCTTTTCAAAGAATCAAACATATAACATTGTGTTTATATCTTTAAGCAAACGTAAAAGTTTTTAAAGATATTCAAGTTAAAAAGGATTTTAAAAGCGGTAAATTATTCAACCCCACTTCTAGTTTTCCACAATTGGCATCAGGAGCTACGTTACTCAAGATCTTTAAAATAGAATGTATTTTAAAACTTGGATCGATCCATGGATTTTGAAAATCTCAAAGAAGGGCAACCTATTCAAAACCCACCGCTTTTTGTATAAGAAAACTTACTTGAATGGAAAAGTAATTTTGAAAACTATGTGAAATTAATTGATCAAGATCTTTGGCATATTATTTCTTTTGGTGATTTCAAACCAAAGAAAACAAGTTTTTGAAAACCAAGATAACTATCTTAAACTTGATAAAAATACTAAAGCTAAAATAATGATTTATAAAGCTTTAGTACCGAATATGAAAGAATGTATTTTTGTCAAACGGCTAATGATATTTGGAAAAATATGTTAAACTTTCATCAAGAGATATGTCAAGTCAAAGATGATCAATTTGATCTCACATATGTATTAGAAGTCTTAGATATATTAATTGATTGACGTTTAGTTGAGATAAATACATGTACTACTAGTTTAAATGTTTTAAATGAAGGTGTAAGTGAAGATGATTACTCATGACGAGCTCTTAGTGGACTTGCTTACGATTCATGGAATAACACGGATGAAGATGAAGCCAACCATCCGTTTTGTGATTCTCAACTTGATAAAATATCAAGCAAGGTACATTTTGAAACCAAACACTTTTGCTTTGACAAATTTATCCTAGAGTTTTCTAAAATAGAAAATGAGTCTAAACGTTTATGCAACATGAACCTAAAAACTATCTTTAACAATGAGTCTTCAAAATCTTTTGAGAATATCTTTGAAAAGGAAATCTTGTTAGAAGATAAAATATCTAGACTTGAGAGTAATGTTGAAATTGATCTAGAATGTAAGTTATGTCTAGATTACAAACATGAGATTAAAAAGCAAAATGAAAAAGGAAAAATGCTTGCTAAAATTGAAGAAAGTTCAAAAGCTCTTGTATGTTGTTTAAAGATTCAAAAGTCATTTAGAGATAGAACCGGATTAGGATTTAACTCTAATGAATCATCAACAAGTTAAACATAGCAAGTTGTGTTTAACTTAGGAGAGAATTGTAGGAGTAATTCTATCTCTAGTAGGAGCTCATGATAAAAGGATAAAGATATCATTTTCAAATATTCTTATGTGTTTGTCTAACTTCCTTGGATTTATAAGTATTTGAGTTTAGCTCTTCTATGAGTCAAGATTACTTGCTTAATGATTATCTTCTTGGTGGCTAATCTATGGAGCTTAAAAGGTACACGTCTCTTTAACTTACCTTTCAGTGTTTCATGTTGATTAGCATTAAGATATGTCATATGTGTTATTAGTAATACTCTAAAGTGTTTACCTGCTATTAGTAATAACAAAGATTAGATTCTCTGCAACAAGGAATTTTGTCATTAGTACTAGTAGTATATATAAGGTGTTTCGGTTCTTTAACCGTCAAGGGATAAACACGAGAAACTCTTGAATGAGTCACTCAACTCTTGCTTACAAGTGAGCTAACTAAGAATTTCCTAAGTGTTAAAATGTCTAACACTTTTGTGAAGCTTGCAAAACAAACCTTTGTAAAAAAACATTCTTAAACACCATACTTTGGGTCTTAAATTGTGTTTTACTTCAATCACTCATTTATGATAATTTCACATAAAATATAAAAGGTGAAATAATTCACATTAGCATACATTAGGATGTGTGGAAGAAAATGAGTTTTCAACATCTAGGATTTACACATCAAATGTGACACTTAGTCTTATGATGTTGTACCTCTTGGACTTTTTCAAAACAAACAAAGTTCATAGTGTCTTAAGTAAGGAAACCCAAAGAGTCGAGGAGTCGTTGAATATAACATTTAACGAGTGATCTCCTCCTTCTAAGACATCATCTTTGGTAGATGATAACTTAGTCGAAATTCCAATGATGGCAAGACAAGTATGTTGTGTAAAACATTAAGGATAAAAGTATAAAATAACATCTTCTCACCATGAGTCAAATATTGAATCAAGTAAAATTGACATAAGTTATAAAACTTGATTTATAGGTCATAGTTGTGTCTAAACAAATTCAACAAAAACAATTTTTGGAATTTAGAGTAAAACAACTAGTGAAACAAAATAGATATTTCAAAGTAATCAAGTGAGTATAGTGTCAATATCTGAAAGACTTTTTGATAATAAAAGCAAGCCTCAAAAGCAAGGGATTTTAACTTAAAGACATTCCTAATTACTCTCTTGTTCTCAATGGTTAAGTTATTGATGACTTATCAAGAATGAGATTAGCAAATCCGTAGGTAAAACTAAACGTAGAGAAATGTTCGGAAGACTACTTGTTCTCATAACAATTAGATCCAACATTATGTTTAGTGTTTGTCTATGTGCTCGTTTTAGAGAAGATCCTAATACAACTCTTTAGGAAGAGCTTGTGTGGATACATCAAAAGGTACTACACAACTTGGATTATGGTCTCCCAAAAGAACGGGAATAGAAACCATAGTGTATGCCAAATGGAATTATGTCGGTAATAAGTTGATAAGAAAAGCACAAGTGGTACTTGCACTTTTATACTTACTTACCCAATGATTCTCCAAAACGCGTAAGATTCTCAAATTAGTATCGGATGGAGAAGCACATCAACAAGCTCCGCTTGAACAAGCAAACTCGCATCAACAACGGAATTCATCTTATCAACATTGTTATACCTTCAACAAAGGAAGCATCGACTTCAGCGACAATTCAATCCATTATGTTCTTAATTGACATATTGTGATCCATCATCATCATCTTGGTAAAAATGTTCATTGAGGAACATCTTAACTAAGAAAGTCTTACACGTTAACCATTCTATCAACGTTTTCACAAAACCTCTTGAATGAGAAGCATTCATCATCCCTAGGCTTAGTCAAGGACTCATAAGACCTAAAACCTTAGTTTTGAACATTAGGATAAAACCACAAAAATCAAGACAATCCCTTTTGAATTTTTCCCTGCAGCTCCCACGGTACCCTCAGACCATACGGGCGGAACCCTCTTTTTGGTTCCGCCTGGTCCGCCAAATCTACAGGATGTTTTATTTTTAATTTCAAAACCAAGCACCTCTTTACTCACAACTCCAACTTACCATCAGCCCATAAGATTCACAAAATGGGCAAAACTTCAAGCATATTCCTCATAACCTTTCATCACTTAAACCTCAAACAACCAATGTGAAATGAGAAACCGAGTTATCCTTTGTCCTATCAATATCGAGTCATCCACCATTTCCCTGCCCTCAAAGAAACCAAGAGTCAATATCATCTTCACCAATAACTCCACCTAGTCATCTTCACAAGAAGATTCCACAATGTAACCAAACAAGTGTGTCATCCCCACTATAACCTAACCTATTAAGATTAAACCACCTTTCATGATACATAAACCTATGTTCACCCTTGTGTCACTCTTTGAAACAAAGGGCAATTGTCATATCCATACTCTCATTAACATATTTGTCTATGTCGTCAAAAGTCAAGTGAATTTCATTATGAAATGCGTCTCTTCCACTTTCTAGCAAGTGAAGAACACAAAGAAGATATCCAAGCTTCAAGTGTTGTCAAGCAATCATCACCTCATGTCACATATCCACTCTCGGTCATCAACCATACTTTACCACCGTTCACCACATTGTTAAAACAAATGAAAAACATCATTGAAACATCACTTGCATTATAAAACGTTTTTAAGCATCAAAATGAGTCAAGTTAACCGCACCTCCACATTGTCTTCACATAGGCACACACTAGAACATACACATTACAATAGTTGTTCACTTAGACTAAAATGTGAAATTTTGATTTTCAAGGAATCATAATGCCTCCTCTAATTCACTACGACCACAAGGACACCATCAAGTACCTACCCAAACACCACAAAACCAAAGGTCTTACTCAAACTCAAATCGTTGTTTTCAAAGCCTTAGAAAAACGATATGTCCATAAGGGTAGAACCATTGATCCATCCTTCTTAGAAGGTACAAACCTCTACACGGAACTTGCCACAATCAACTTGAGTGTCTCTTAGAAATCGACGAGCCTATTTGTTCTAGGTTCATTTTAGAATTCTATGCATCCGTCACCAAGGATGAGTATGGTCGCATGTCTATTAACTTTAGGGCTAGTAGTCATCAATACACCTTCACTCTCGAGGAGTTTGCTCAAATCCTAGGTGTCCCAAACCATGGTACTTGCATCTACTCCGACTTGCACTCCCTCTCAACTCTTGACACACTCTTTGACCGCATCCATCCCTATGATACCCCTCTTGTGTCCAAAGATGAACTTCGTGACCACCTCTTCATTAGGACCACCAACACTAGGAGAACTAGAACCGGAAATGAGGTCATCAAGGACCGATATGGAATGGAATTCAATGAACTCAAGCCCCAATTCAAGAAATGGGAAGAACTCCTTAGAGTCAATGTAATTAGCACCATAGGAAACCGGGATCACATCAATGTTTGTCTTTGCTACATGCTCTACTCCTTGTCTGTTAGGCAACCCTTCAACCTTGACTACTACATGACCAAGAGAATGACCAACATTCCCGTGCAAGGCACAACGTCTTTTCCGTATGGAATGCTCTTGACCCATCTCTTTAGGTTCATCTATCCCATTTCATCAACTCCTAGAGGTCTTCACCTAGAATACTCTCTCATTCCACACGCTTTTGTCACACTAAGTGATAGGAGAATCTACAAAGCCCAAGGTAAACATTTTCCAACTTTAGGCTTTGCCTAACTCTAGGCTCCCACCTCTAGAATACATTTTCCAACTTTCGGATATTCCAAATGAGTCGGCAGAGTTCAAGCAACCAAAGGGGATGTTCAAAAACATCGAGAGATTTCTTGGAAAGCGCAAGAAGAATATTGATCGTCTATGAGAGCGGGTGTGTAGGAGTGTTTGGCACTAGGTGCTATTTGAACAATCTGGTCGTTTAAACATTACGTGTTATGTATTTGTGTGTTGGTAAGATATTTAGTACTATTTGGAACTTGTAGGAACTAACAATGATGCTGGAAGACAACATTTGGCATGTTGTCAAATTTTCATGTTTATGATAATTTCACTAAGTATAGTGAAATTCGCTAGCCCCCGGTCAAAGTCCAATCGTATGCGTCCTTACAAGTCCAATTTTTGCATTTCCTAACCAGATATGAATTATATTTTTGTTTTTAGAAGTTTTAGAAAAATTTAAAAATCGTCTCGAGGGTCAAAATGCGGACTGCCAAGTTTTTCAGGTCTGGCGGATCTGGCGGCACCAAAAAATGGGTTCCGCCAGTGTATTTTCCGGGCAATCCAGAAATGGCCCAACGGACCAGCCGGAACCCTCAGGAGGGTTCCGCTTGTGTTATCTCAGGGTTCCGCCAGTCACCTGCAGAAAATTTTTGTCATTTTTCTTAAGTTCAAAAATTGTAAAGTGTCAAATCATTTTCTTTAGTGAGAAACATCTTCCCTTACCTCCAATAATCATACTATGACAACTCTCACTCACTAAAACAATTAGGAAGTCACTTCCCGCCAAAAATTCGAATTCAAACATAACTAACCCAAGGAACCCTTTTAAAGGATCCTTCAAACCATTGGAACATTTTCAAACCAAATCGCTTCCCATGATCACAAAGCATTGAGTTCATATGTTGGTCTTTCACTCCACCCAATTCCATTGGATTGACATCAAATCATTTGAAACCTCAATCTTTGTATGGAACACATCAAATCCAAACACTCCTTCCCACAATTCTTTTTAAGTTTGATCACTTTAGAATACCCTAAAACTCACACCAACACCATTACTTCTCTCAAACCAAAGATTTGAGATGACTTAATCAAACACCTCATCCGAATCATCAAGCTAAAACCACTAGGACTAGTGTTAAACCTTGTTGCTTCAACAAAACCATCAAATCAAGCTCATCACTTGACATTTCTTCACCAATCCAAAACTTCCCTAACCTTACTACCTCAACATCATATTCAATACCTTGCAACATCAACATGACCACTATTCAAGATTTCCTCAATCTTGCTACTCCAACATCCTCTCCCAAACATGGCAATACAAACATATACACTTTTCAACCATCAAAAACTTTTTCAACCATCAATCACAAACACTTACGCCAATGGAACTTTTCCATACACCACCAACATCACCACATCCACTATTGGAAACTTTTGAAAACCTATCACCTAAACCATCAAGCCCTCCATCATTGTCACTTTTTGACACCATTGCCGAAACGGAAACCCAACAACAAACCAAGTTTAGAGCACCAACACCACCTCAAATTTAGAGTCTCCAAAATGAAACAAAACCGTTTCTTTTGGAAAAAGTTTCCCATTTAAACCAACAAACCAAAACCGTGTCATCCTCTCAACCTTCAAAATAAAGCCCGCTACAACCCTCCAACCCACATTTTCATCCTTAAACAACCTTAGCCTTGTTTTTGGAAAATGTTTCTCATTAAGGAAAATGATGATTTCCTTGTAGCTTTTTATGATTCTTAGTTTATTTTTAGTTTTTCTTTAATTTTTGAAGTAGGATGGTGTAATCCAAATTTCTTGTCTTTGACTTTTTAAGAGTCAAAATTTTACATGAAATGAATTTCATTCTACTACAAGGTTTACATTGTTTGTTGACCATTTAGGTATAATAAGTGAACTATACCTTGCTATGGTGGCATACATATATCTTGTGCTTTTGAAACTAACCTTTCTTTTTGTAGGATCATTATCCATGTTTTCCTTCCTTGATACTCCATTTAGGGGAGTAATATTCAAGGGGGAGCATGAGTGGCGTATTATTTCACTTCACAACTCTTAATTGTGTTTTAAACATGAAATGTTTTCATGACTTGTCTTGTGCGACAACTAACCTTCTTCTTGTAGGTTCAAAATCCATGTCTCCTCTCTTGGCACTCCATTTAGGGGGAGTATCGTCCAAGGGGGAGCAAGTATTACTTCCGCTTCGCTACTCTTCTTTTTGTTTCGACAAAAAGGGGGGAATTTATATAAACTTGTGCTTATCACCTCATCTTTGCAAAAACAAGTTTTTAGTGCTTATCACCTCATCTTTGCAAAAACAAGTTTTTATACTAACTTTATATGACTTAACACTAAAACTAGTGACTTACTTATAAATAAAGTTTATGTTTTGTCATCAACAAAAAGGGTGAGATTGTTAATACAAATATCGCCTAAAAACGTTATTTATATTTTACGATCTTTTCTAAGTTTTGTTAATGACAAAGTACAAACTTTAGATTGTAGTAAAACATCATTTTAGTTTAAGTCTTGTATAACTAGTCTTTACATTTCCTTTTAAACTTAACATTGTTTTTATTTCTTTAATAAGAAAGTATTTCTTTAATAAGAAAGTGTCACATCTCATCAATGTGCATTTATGGTAAGTTTATGTATTTGACTATCCATGAAGTTCTTACACACTTTAGAAGTATTCCATGTTTGGTGCAATGCATGTTGACTAGTATTTAGTAGATGTGACATTGTTTGTTTATATGTTTGACTATCCATGAAGTTCTTACACATTTTGGAAGTATTCCATGTTTGGTGCAATGCATGTTGACATAATAAGAAAGGGTCACATCACATTTAGGGCAAGCTTTGTCAATATACATTTATGGTAAGAAATGTGTTTGACTTACTTAGATGTTGCTTGCAAGTTTAGTGTTTGACTTGATATTATGTGATGTGACATTGTTTGGTTTGCAAGAGTAATGAGACGTGACTTTGTTTGGTTTGCAAGATTTATTGCAAAACCAACTGCAGCCCTGGCGGTACCCTGGGGATACACGGGTGGAACCCTCCTGAGGGGTCTGCCGTATCCGCCAGACCTGCAGAATGGTTTGCTATAAATACCAAACCATTTTTTAGTTTTGAGTCACCCCTTTAGGACATATTTTCACATACTCTCTCAACTAACTCAGTAACATTTGACTTGTGTGATTCTCTTATGTAGCAAGGGACTTCACAAGATCATTCAAGAAGTTACAAGCTTCAACTCTAAAGTTGCAAGTCTTGGTAGCTTGGTCATGTATAAGCTTTGGTAGTTTATACTTCATTTGTGTCATGTATATAGAAGTAAGTGGTTAGTATTTTAGGCTTCAAAATACGTAGTGTGTCGGGAGTTGTTGTACCCTTGTAAAAGAACTAACGGGAGTGGTTGTACCCTTGGTAAAGAACTCGACATCTAGCTTAGTGTCGGTAAAAGTGTAAGCGACGATGGGAGTGGTTGTACCCGTGTAAAAGAACTCGACATCTAGCTTAGTGTCGGTAAAAGTGTAAGCAACGTTGTAAAGGTTTTCTCCGCCGGTGAAAGGAGCTTGTTGATTAGTGCTTATAACTCTCGAGTTGGAAACTCGGGGCGTGGATGTAGGGCAAGGAAAAAGAGTCCTTGTAGCCGAACCACGATAAACAATCGTGTTATGGTTTGATCGTTTCTTTCTTTATCTTTGCTTATTACATGTTGTTCTTTAGTTAGAATTGCTAGTTACATATAAAGCTTTTCAGAGAACTAAACAAGTAAAGATATGTTTATATCTTCAAACACAAGTAAAGCTTTTCAAAGAACTAAACAAGCAAAGTTAGGATCATCACAAGCAAAGCTTTTCAAAGTATGAAACTAGTAAAGTTATAGTTGTTATTCACATGAAAAGCTTTTCAAAGAATCAAACATATAACATTGTGTTTATATCTTTAAGCAAACGTAAAAGTTTTTAAAGATATTCAAGTTAAAAAGGATTTTAAAAGCGGTAAACTATTCAACCCCCTTCTAGTTTTCCACAGACGTGTTTTTACGCTTTCATGTGTTTTTGTCCGTTTCATACTTATTCATCTGTTTTCTTGCGTTTTCATCCGTTTTCTTGCGTTTTCATCCGTTTTCTTGTGTTTTCGTCCATCTTCATCCGTTTTCTTTCGTTTTCGTCCTATTTTTCATACGTTTTCATCCGTTTTTATACGTGTTTTTACGCTTTCATGTGTTTTTGTCCGTTTCATACTTATTCATCTATTTTCTTGCATTTTCATCCGTTTTCTTGCGTTTTCGTCCATTTTCATCCGTTTTCTTTCGTTTTCGTCCTATTTTTTATACGTTTTCTTCCTTTTTCATACGTGTTTTTATGCTTTCATATATTTTCTTCTGTTTTCATACATGTTCTTCCATTTTCTTATATTCTCGTCAATTTTCATTCGTTTTTGTCCGCTTTTCAATATCTTTGGCCATTCTCAGACGTTTTCATACGTTTCGGAATATCACAAGTGATATTTTGTGATATTCAGAATATCACCCCAATGATATACTAAATATCACAAGTGAAATTCGGAATATCACAAGTGATTATCTGAATATCACATGTCATATTTTGTGATTTTCTGAATATCACAAGTGATATATTGAGTACCACAATTGATATTCTGTGTTTTTGGCCATTCTCAGACGTTTTCATATGTTTCAGAATATCACAAGTGATATTCTGTGATATTCAGAATATCACTTGTGATATTCACAAGTGATAGATATTCAGAAAATCACAAGTGATATTCAGAATATTATTAGTGATATTCAGAAAATCACAAGTGATATTCTGAATATCAATTGTGTTATTCAAAAACGTATGAAAACGAACGAAAACATATGAAAGTGAAAAAAACGTGAATTAAAAAAATGTGAAAATCACTTGTAATATTCTGAATATCACTTGTAATTTTCTGAATATCACTTATGATTTTCATGTTACAAAACATTAGTTGAAAATCATTTGTGATATTCACAATATCACTTGTAATATTTAGAATATCACTTGTGATATTCTAAATATCACAAGTGATATTCAATTAATGCATTGTAACATTAAAATCACAAGTGATATTCAGAATATCACAAATGATATTTAGAAAATTACAAGTGATGTTCATGTTACAAAACATTAGTTGAAAATCACTTGTAATATTTAGAATATCACTTGTGATTTTTATGTTATAAATCATTAGTTGAAAATCACTTGTGATTTTCTGAATATCACTGGTGATTTTCTGAATATCACTTGTGATTTTCTGAATATCACAAGTGATTTTCATGTTACAAAACATTAGTTGAAAATCACTTGTGATATTCAGAATATCACTTGTGATATTCTGAGTATCAAAGAATAATACTTTCGATATTCAGAAACGTATGAAAACATCTAAAAATGGCCGAAAACATTTAGAAATGGATGAAAACATATGAAAATAGATGAAAACGTAAGAAAATGGACGAATACGGACGAAAATGTTTGAAAACGGACAATGATGTATAAAAATGGACGAAAACGTCTGAAAACAGACGAAAACATCCAAAAACGGACGAAAACGTATGAAAACGGACGAAAACGTATGTAAACGGACAAAAACATATAAAAAAGGATGGAAACATATAAAAACGGACAAAATCGTATAAAACGGACGAAAGCGTATGAAAACGGACAAAAAACGAAGGAAGACCTATAAAAACAGACGAAAACATATAAAAGTAGACGAAAATATCTGTCGAAAACGTAAAAAAGCGGACGAAAACGTATGAAAACGGACAAAAAGGCCTGAAAACATATCAAAATGTATGAAAACGGATAAAAACGTATAAAAACGGTCAAAAACGTATAAAAACAGACGAAAACGTATATAAATGTACGAAAACGGATAAAAACGGACGAAAACGTTTGAAAACGGACGAAAACGTAAAAAAACGGACGAAAACGTATAAAAACGGACGAAAACGTATTAAAATGGACGAAACGTATGAAAACGTAAGAAAACAGACGAAAACGTATGAAAACGAGCGAAAACGTAAGAAAACAGACGAAAACGTATGAAAACGGACAAAAATGTATGAAAAAGAACGAAAACGTAAGAAAACTGATGAAAATGTAAAAAACCGACGAATATGTATGAAAAACGAAAAAAACGTAAAAAAAACGCAAATAAACAAAAAAAAAATTGAATTAAAGGAAAAAAAAAAACTTAAAGTTAAAAAAATACTCCCTCCGTCCCATATTAAATGTCCACTTTCACTTTTCAAAGTCTTTTGTTATAAACTTTGACTTTAAATATTTTTATGTATGTTATATAATACTTGATGCAAAATATATGAATGAATTGAGTTTTAAATATATTTTTGTTAAATATAATTTTTATCAAGTTTTATATAATACAAACAAAAATATTTACGGTCAAAGTTGAAGAAAAAAGACTTCAAAAGTCAAAAGTGAACATTTAATAGGGGACGGAGGGAGTAATAAAAAAAAAGAAAAGAAAAAAGGAAAAAAAAATGAATAAATAAGATAGACAAAAAGGACAAAGAAAAAAGACATGAACTTAGGTTGTCTTATTAAATCTTAGGTTAATCTCTCCACCATTAGATCAAACTAGATAGATGGTGGGGATTTGTCCCTTAGTTTGTAACAAAAACTTAGTTAGTAAAGTGAACACGATTGGGATATCTCATATCTGAACCTTCATATTGTCATTGGACGTCTAAACCTTCATATTTTTCCCTCGTGATTTTATCCAAAATTTGAATCATTTCATCTGTAAGATAATTAACTGAATCTCCAACTACACCCTTTCTAAAAAAGATATCATTAGATACAATATTAGGTGTCAGATCTCGATCCTTACTCGCCTTGCTTAACATGTCGAAACTGCATAGTTTTATTATCTCTTCCACTTCTCCTTTAGCTTCCTCCTCATCGGTAAAAGAATGGCCTATAAAATTGGCCAACTTCTTAACCTCATTCTTTGCATCCCTCTTCATTTCCTCATAGTTTAAGAACAAAAACTTTATCTGGCCATTCTAGACTAGCCTTACGATACCCTATCACATTATCCCAAAGAGACCCAAATTCGAAAACACCTTTACTAAAATACTCAAATGCTTTTTCCAACTTAATTGGAGTAGATGGATCATCTATTAACTTCTTCTTGAAGTGCCAAGAGGAAATGAGAACATCTTTAGGGTCTCTACATATATAAACGATACGAGAACCAGAACTAATGACGGATTTTGGCAATGAAGTGTACGAAATATGAGTGGCCAATAGCCCATTAGTGTATGAAGGGTTGTTTATAAAAGCCTCTGATTCAATAAATGGGACACAATCATGGGGGCATGCATGTAGTGGCTAATGGGTGAGTTGGAGTTGGACCATGCATAACTAAACTTGGTACGATTAGTAATAGCAAAGGCAAGTGCTTTAAGCCATGTTGTGCCAGATTTTGGATAACTTGCTAAGAAAACATCGGTTGGTTGAGCATGGAAATCATCTTGCGACGCCATAACTGCTTCAAGTGAGAAACTAGCATCTGACTGAAACCAAAAGCCTTGGTGATACCAAAACCCTTCATACTTGTACAAAGGAGCATCTGTCCATGTTTTCTGCATGGGGAAGGTTCACGACTGTGTTCTTATATCACTCAATGATAATTGACATTTTTTTCCTTCCGTGCTCTTTCTTCATCTTGTGTTGCGACTGCTATAGATGAATAGAAGGAAATAGGGGACTCCAATACGAATTTTTGGGAATAAAGGTGCTTCAAATGTGTTCAATATAGGTAGCTTTGCAACATATCTAGATCTAGTACTTACATATAACAGATTATTGATACAGATATCTCATTAAACAAATCTATATAATTATCATTAACTTATTAAATTGTGTTGACTTATTAACTTATTATATCGTATTGACTTATTAAACAAGGGTAAGGATCTAGTGAGAAGAAACTTAAAATGAGAAGAATGAGAAATAACTATAACCTCATATTTGAGATGCATCGACTTGAATTAGATGCACCTCTATTCATTTAGATGCATCACAATTAGTTTCAAAAGTGATTTTGAAGTGAAAACGATTCAAAGTAGTACTAGCAACAAATTTGACCCGCAGAGGACAAAAAATACATAGGATTCGTCTAAGTTGATGAAATGCATATAATATATGTATATACATCTAATTTTTTGCTAAAAAATATATTATAATTCATCTAAAAGATTAAGAATGCATCTAATTCAAATTATGCATCATTAATATGTTGTTATAATTATTTCTCATTTTTCTTATTTTAAGAAAATTCTTCTCATTTGATCCTTAGTCTATTAAACAAATCTATATAACTATTATTAACTTATTATATTGTATTGACTTATTAACTTATTTAACAAATCTACTTAACTATCGCATAGTTATAGCATTAATTTGTAAGTTTTAACACTTAACATCTTGTCATAAAATAAGCATAAATAATTGTATAGAATTCCATTCTTTTTTCGCAATGAAAAATATATCACACATAATATTTGAACCATTAAATCAATACGGTTTATTCATCGAAATTGGAGAAAATCATTCTTATCTTTCGAACTACATATCACACAAAAAATTGAACCTATAAATCAATACGGTTTATTCATAAAAGTTGGATAAAATAGAAGAAAAAAATTGATATTTAAACTCGCTTGATATACATGTGATGTAACACTAAACTGTAATTTCGAACGGTCAACATGTTGTCATAAAATGGGTATACATATTTGTATACAACTCCAAAAGATTCACCGTTTTTGTACTGAAAAATAATACTTATGTCCATTTACGACAACATGTTTAGTCTTTGAATCTACATATTAGTATTATAATATATAACGATCATTAAAGTAGAACTTGGAGTCGGTACTGTTGTAAAGCCGCCGGGTGGGAGGTTGGTTTCAGGGAGAAGGATGGCTCGAGCGCATTGTGGAGTCGCGGCTCTAGCCGACACAGCTCACACGCCGAGCCGTCGGCTTAGAGGGATTAAATTTTTTTGTTTTACATATTTTCTTAGTGGATTCTTCATTAGGGTGCCAATTAATTAGTTGGGCTAATTTCATCTGTTACACGTGTTTTACGTTATCAGATATTTTGAAGGTTCACCACATGTTATACACATGTACTCCATTATCAATTTGAGAACCGATTACATAAAAGGCATCAGCATTTCAATTTTTTTTTTGTTTTTTAATTCTTTTTACAAAAGCTCTCTCTCTCTCACACAATGGGTGCAGGTAAAAAAATTAGCTAGTGCTGAAATTTATTTTATGCAAAAAAATATAGTTATTTAGAGTTTGTTGATTTATGTAGTTAAAGCTAAAATTGTTTTAGGGGTTTTGATGGGATTGATAAGTAGCACGCCTAATTAGGGTTCGCTTGGTTCAGAGTGGGGAAAGGGAAAGGCAATGCAAAGAAATGAGTGAGGTGGGTAATCAATACCTTACCCCCCCCCCCCCCAATTTACTTTATAATGGTTGATTACCCACTACGGGGTAATCAATACTTTTGCACTCCCTAACCAAGCACCATATATTGAGTGATGTGAGCCCTTTTAAATATCTTACCCATTCCCCACCCCCTTTAACCCCCCTACCAAGCACCCCCTAAGTTTAATTTTATTGAACTAATATGCGAGTGGGGTACTTAAATGGTCCTTGTGGTTTGTTAGGTTTAATGAAAGTGATCCCTAGATTTTTTTTCCCAAATCCTCTCTCTATTGTTTTGGCCAGTAACGGGTTTTGTCCTTTGACCACTCATTCTGTTAGTTTACTGTTAAAATGTTTGTTTGATGAGGTAAAATGACAAAAACACCCTTGTTGTTGTTGTTGTTGTTGTTGTTGTTGTTGTTGTTGTTGTTGTTATTATTATTATTATTATAGCATCTTCAATATCATCTTTTCCATTATTTTACATCTCAACCACCTTTATCCACCATTTCTTCCAACAGCCATTTATAAATTCAGGATCTTACTACTCTACTCCTCAAAATGAGTGCACCATGGCCTACTTAAGAAGATCTCAAGCAAAGCAAGGCAGAGTCCGAAAGTCCGAGGCAGAGACCAGAGGAAGAAGAAAAAGACCGGAGAAGAATGGGTTCCTCACCTCTCTCTTACGCTTGAGTTCTTTCGATTCCGCAAAACACACAAAAAATGTGAAACACATACATCAAAACCCACTAAAAAATATAACCCCTACCTTCAATAACAAAACCTCTAACATACGCAAATCAAAACCCTCATCATCTTAATCATTCCAGCATAATCAAATTCCCTATTCCTTAACATGAAACTTGAATCAAAAACTAAAATATGAATAGACACAAATTAAAACAATCCAAACACCATATTGTTAACCATTACCATCATTTATAACATTTTCATCTTTATTCATCAACATCAACACAGCCAGTCCCCCACCATAATATCCAATCACTTTCCTAGGTTCCGACGACCAAAATCAGTATCTTGGCGATTCAAACCTACGAATCAAACATAATCTTCAACCTAAAATCATCTTCTTCAATCAAACATAATCTTTTAGATTCAAACCCACGACTTTGTTGGAATATGCTCAAGTCATAATCAATAATTTTATTGCTAGACACATGTGAGCCTATGGGGTTACACATTTATACACTAAGGTACCATTTAGTATAATGTACTATTGTAACGGACAATCAGTTACTAATCTTGGACTTAGTGAATTGTATTGGACTAAATGGGAAATGCATTTAATGCCTTAAGGGAAGAGAGGACAAGGGATGAAAACTTAAGGGTGTAATTGGTAACTTATTTGTTGGTCTAATAATTAGAGATCATCAGTTAATGCGCCTATAAATGGTCACCAACAAATAGAGCAATAAGATAATAGCCAACTTTGCACTCCTTGTCCCCTCCTCGCTATTATCTTATTGAAGACTCCGATTATCACTTGATGCTAGTCTTTTACCCTTTGTAACTATTAGTTTTTGCATTGTTTGTTATTCGTACTGTTGAGCTTCTAACTAAATCCCAACCAATGAAGAGCCCGATTACCTCAAAACGGGCCTATAAAAAAGTGCTTTTGAACCATTTCCACTTGGGGTTTATTATATTTTATAATAAAATGCTAACATGCTATATATACAAATTAAATCATTAAAAATTACAATTTATGAATATAATACTCTCTTCGTCTTAAAATATGTGTTTAGTTAGATTAAAGTTTTTTTTATTCAACTTTAATTTTAAATATTTTTGTTTGTGTTATATAATATTTGATGAAATTATACCAATGAAAATACATTTAAAATTCAATCTATTCATATATTTGATATCAATTATTATATAACAAAAATATATATATTTAAGGTCAAAGTTAAAAATAATATATATATATATATATATATATATATATATATATATATATATATATATATATATATATATATATATATATATATATATATATATAGATCCCTAAACATTTATTTTGAAACGAATGTAGTAGCTCCTGTTCAGCCTACTACGAGTGGAAATGATACATGGGAATCACACCAGGCTTTACCTCTCAAGGGATCTTGAGAAGCTTACAACCCCCACCAGGCAGTGTACCTGATCGTTGTAGTATAGTATAGTGACAAGTACCGGGGGATTGATCGTTCAGCTAGGAATAGTGTCGCTAGGATTAGAAAACCTAATTACTAGTGCTAAAGATGACGGAAGATTATTTTTGTATTTTTATATTTTTTAGAAAGCAAATTAAAATCTCGGGTTTGAAGGATTTGGGCGGAATTAGTTGCTAGTCAACTAACCCAATACTAAAGATGCAATCAAAATAAAATACTAGAAATGAAAATAAAACTAAATTATACTAAGGTTGTGAGCAATATGTGGAGAAAATGTGTTTACTTAGATTTCACTACTCCCTAGACATCTTTTACACATTAATTACTTGTTATATTTCCGTGGATGACGGATTGTATTCCTTAATACCATTCATGGGGTGGCGCACTTACTTCCCCAATCCTATGAGTGCCTACTTCACTCCTATGTCAAGCCGGCTAAGAAGCTCCTAACATGGGATCATTAGAAATTACTCATGCATTAAATACAACCAATAAAACCTAGTACACATCGGTTCATGTTTCTTAAGACGTTCAAGCATGTTACCAATTGGAGATCTGCCAGTTTTCTTAAGCCTAACATCGAAATCATTCATCCAATACAACCATAAACAAGTAATTAACACATAATTAACATCTAGGTTTCATTAGATCTAAGCAAACACAAGATAGATCTAGCCTAGCATGGTAGAATCAAGACAAGAACAAGATATAGACAACCAACACATAGACATATTGATTGAATTAAAAGAATACTTATCTCAATTACACTTGTAAGGTTTCAAGGGCTGAAAACCCTTGAAAAACCTATGAAAATCGTATAAAGTTCGGCCTTAGGGTTTCTCCAAAACTTCCTCTCTTTAATGTGTAAAAGTTAGAAAACAATATATAGGAAATAGGGGCTGACGGCGTCAAGAACAAATTTGTGACGCCGTCACCTCGCCGCCAAAATACTTCTCGGACTGCCTTGATCTACATCTGACGCCGTCATGTATTATGGTCTTCCAGGTCGTCACGACTTTTACTCTTGACGCTCTACTTGTGACGCCGTCATGTTTGTAATGGGCCGTCATGCAAATCACTCTTGACGCCGGTAAGATTTTACTCTTGACGCCGTCACCTATTGTTCCCAGCTTGGAAAATTGAGACTTTGCCGTTTTCTTCACTTTTATGCTCCAAAAACGTCCAAAATGCCTTCTTTTCCAGATTTCACTCCTAAAGTACCTAAAATCACAAAAGGAACGATTTAGGGCAATATTTGATCAAATAAATTCAATTCCGGGCTTAAATGACCCCCTAAAAGTGGTTCATTAATTTTTCGCCTCATCAGGAAACCACCTCGTTGTGACAAGTGTGAGATATTTGGTCATACTCTGACTGACAGATACGGGTTGAATATGAGTGAAAACCACCTCGTTGTGACAAGTGTGAGATATTTGGTCATACTCTGACTGACTATCCTAAAGTTGTTATACATTATGTTCAGCCTACTAAGCCTGTAAATGATAGTTTCAAGACTGTTAATAACAGGAAGAAAGGAAAACAAGGTGGTTCTACAATTCCGGGTAAAGGAGGGTTTACTAAACCTGTTGTGGGTAAGCAGTTTCAGTATCAACCCAAAAAGACTCCTCCTGAACCTAAGAATGTTGGTGGCACTAAGAAGAAGACTTCTGATATGGCTAGTTCTAGTGGAACAACGATTTCTACATCTAACCTATTTGATGCTCTTAATGTGGATGATACAGATGCGTTTGGTATTCCTACTCATGACACCAACAAGGATGTGGATGCTGGATGTACAATGGAAGTTAATGAGGATGAGTCGGTTAAGACTGGTAATACATCACAAGAACCGCTGGTGAGTGATTCAATGGGAACTAAGGAAGTGGGTTCTACTCCTATAGTTGAGAAAATTAGTAAGCTTGAAAAGCTACTTATCGATGGGAAAGCTACTCTTGTGGATGATGAAGGTTATCCTATTCCGTCTACCTCTGTCACTAAGAGGGCTAACCCATTTTCTAAAGTGGGTGATGTTGTGGTTTCTGATAGTGAGGAGGATGAGGTTCTTAACACGTTCGACGAATCAACAAATCTTTTTGGTGGTGGTCATGAGCGTGAAGATGAGTTTGATGACTATGATGATTACTCGAAGCAAATTTATGATCTTTCAGGGAATTTGGATGCTCTTAATGCCATTTATGGCTTTAATCTCCAAGGTCGTAGGAAGTAGTTTATATTTTTTGTCAGAGTCTTTCAATATCATGTGGTAGTGGTTTTGTTTTCTTGTTTAGAAACTAGGAAGTATCTTGTTATGTAAGCTTCTCGCCTATGTAACGGGCTGAGATATGGGATTCACCCATATCCATTGTACTTAAACGCTTTTTTGGAGTAATATATTTACCGGGTCGTTGACCTTTTACCAAAAAGCTAATTAGTCTGCAGCCTAGAAATTTATAAAATATATGCACTTGGAAAGTCAGCTATATCCCGCAAGTCCTGCCACTTTGCACACCCTTGGCGGCTAATTGCCTAATTCTATTGGCAATCTGAATTCTTCTATTTACAATGATAAATATTAACGTTTATAGTAAGGAACAAACTTTAGTGCAAAATATCCATCTCAATTAACTTGACATTTCACAATTTTCGTTTATTGCTGCTTATGTTTTTAACCCTTCTTTCTTTTTCATTCAGGATTTCCCCTACCTTTTCGTATGTCATCTCAAAGAGTATGTGTGATGTTTAAAGTTTTTAATCTATTACTGTATATCAATTAATCTTCTTTTCTGATGCAAGTCCTTTGTTTGGTCACGATTGTCGTATAGCGTTTAATTTTGGTTGTAGGGGATTTATGAACTTGATGTTTCCAACTATTGGATTATTAAGGTTATAAGAACTTGCTGTAGATTCGTATGTACTTAGGCATAATATGTATTATTGTTAATAGATAGATGCAGGCCCAAAAGACTTTACAATAAAAGGCCTGATCAATTAGAAAGCCTGGGCCAAAGGCCAACAGGCATATTTAGGCAGTTAGGGTAGTTATTTACAGTTATTTTGGTTGTAGACAGTTACCATGGAAAGGTATGTCTTTTCATTGTACCTGTTCACCATCTATATATATGTAAAACTCTGTAAATCATAAAAAAGAATACATATTTACCCAATATACAATTTTGTGTTATTTAGTGCATTATACCATATTTGACCCAATATTGTTCACTGTGAAATCGATTGCCAAACACCCTTTCTGCAAGCATGGTTAACACAAACACATTCTTGGAGGCAAAGTGGCGTGATAGGACAATTCACAATAGCCATGACCAACAGTGGTATCAGAGCAAAACCCTGGGGAAGCCGCCAAGAAAATTGTCACAGACTGAGTTCTTGCAGAGACAAATAAAAAGGGAAAAAGAAGAAAGGATTGGCAGATGTATGAGACAGGTAACAAAAGATTGCAGAATCATGTTAATGAAGAAACTAGAAGATATTGAAGCTTTCAATTCATCACTTCCAGGAAACAAATACATGAATTACAATTGCTTTTACTGCAACCAGAATGGACATATAATGAAAACATGTCCAACTAAGAGCAAGGATGATAAAGCACGTACTCAAGACATCTCTGGTGGAATCATGGAAGGAAACAAGGGTAATCCACTTCAATCCGAATTCACTCTAGACAAGAATAGGATCTTATGCTTCAAATGCAGAAAACATGGTCACTTTGCAAACAAGTGTCCACCAGAAAATCAAGACCATCCCAAAGTAAGTCTTAAATACCCAGAATTTATTCACTTCCAAACCAATGGTATTGTCGAAGGGACAGATAAGGATGGTTGGGATAATCTTTGGTATGTAAGCATTACATCAGACAAGCACTTAACATCCAATCTCAAGTTCTTCTCAAATCTTAAAGAAGAATTTTTAGTCGAAAAATTAGAGGGTCAGAGAAAGTTTTTATTTACATATGGTATGGGGGAAGTCCTGATTAAAAATGGAAGCAATGGTTTTTTGATTCCAGGGGTACACTATGCCCCTGAAATCACTCTCAATATACTGTCAATAAATCTTTTGAAACAACAAGGTGTTAACGTCATCTTTGAGAAAGATAAATGCCTTTTAGAATATATGTTCAAGAACCAACAAGGACAAAATATGGATGAAGATAAGATGAGACAAAGGCACAATGATTATCTGGATGATTATTTCGAATCTTTGAACAAGGAAGAAACAGATAAAAAAGAAGAGATACCAAGGTATTTGGAAGAAACAAATACATCAGAGGTTCACACTTTTCAAGAATTTGTTGCCTTTCTGAATTTGATCAAGAATAATGATGTGATAAGCAAGGAGTGGGGTATCTACAGGGAAAGATTTGATAAGGTCCTCAAATGGTTTTTTAACCATTATTTGAAAAGACCACTGCCTGGAACAATACCACCAATTATTTATGGAGTCCCTATACACCTTTTTGATCTCTATAAACTAATAGATTGTATGGGAGGCTACCTTAGTGTGCACTTTGGCCTACAATTTGGTTCACTTGCAGAATTACTTGGACTAACAAGATCTGATGGAGAAGAAATAAGGAAGTGCTACATCAATTATCTTGATGTATTAATCTCTTACTTCAAAACAGCCAGAGCACCAGAACATCCTATAAAAGGAGGAGAAGACTCAAGTCATGGAGAATACCAATGGAATATTGGTGAGAAGGGTGCACATATTGTTGTGGGAAAAGGGAAGGAGAAACTTGAGCACTTTGGGATCAAGTTAGAGGAAGAAGAAGATAGCAAGCAACAACAAACTGCATACTATGGGAATTCACAGATCACATGCTACAGATGCCAAGATTTTGGACACTATGCTTTTGAGTGTCCAACCAAGAACGAAGGGAAGGATCAAATCAAGAATTCATCTTACAAAGAACCATCTACATCAAAGCTTTCAGAGTAGGACTCGCACAGAACAACATCAAGCCCTTATAACCTTAAGGAGGAGAATATTGGACTATTAAGGTTATAAGAACTTGCTGTAGATTCGTATGTACTTAGGCATAATATGTATTATTGTTAATAGATAGATGCAGGCCCAAAAGACTTTACAATAAAAGGCCTGATCGATTAGAAAGCCTGGGCCAAAGGCCAACAGGCATATTTAGGCAGTTAGGGTAGTTATTTACAGTTATTTTGGTTGTAGACAGTTACCATGGAAAGGTATGTCTTTTCATTGTACCTGTTCACCATCTATATATATGTAAAACTCTGTAAATCATAAAAAAGAATACATATTTACCCTATATACAGTTCTGTGTTATTTAGTGCATTATACCATATTTGACCCAATATTGTTCACTGTGAAATCGATTGCCAAACACCCTTTCTGCAAGCATGGTTAACACAAACACATTCTTGGAGGCAAAGTGGCGTGATAGGACAATTCACAATAGCCACGACCAACACCAACAATGTTCTAAGGAGTTAATGTACTTGTTTCTGACCAAATCATTCATCTTAGAAAATATATGATAGTATGACTCGATAGTCTCTTAAGCAACTGATGTGAACTGATCGAACTATGAAAGAAGTTGAGCTTCCGTCTCTTGCATGCCAACAACCTCGGTTCCCTGCGTCTACCTCAGCTCTGAATCTTAACCCATATCTCATGCATGTGCAGTGTTGCAATTATCCACGATCGCATAAACTCCAACTGGTAATCCAAGAAGCAGCATGTGAATTGCTTGATCATTATAGGTTTAACTTGTTTCATTTCATTTTCAGACATGTCGTTTTCAGTTTGGAGTCGTCTGACGGGAGGTACTCGCGGGTTATGGGTTACATCACCAGGTTCTTCGATAATTCGAAAATGGAACAGACCATTCAAAATTGAGTTAACAATCAATTTTCCATCGGTCTTACTCCTTGCATAACGAATCATTTGATTAGATCACTGTACGTATCCCCGTGGCATAGCATAGACGGACGGTTTTTGGAACCGGCAACATAGATGTCTTGTTGAGTTACCATTGAAGAAGTGTGTGAAGTGATTACGGATCTTGTAGACGATAAAGGAGTGTTTTTGTCTTCGATTTGAGTTATGTGATTTGGTCTTGATTGTGTTGCTTTGGTCGTGTTTTGATTGTGTTTAAAGGTGTATTAGGGTTTAGAAGTTGAAATTAGGGTTTAATGTAACTCGATGGATGAACTCGTTAAACCACTTGTATGAACTCGGTAATTTTTGTGTATGAACTCGTTAAATGATGAACTCGATAATAACCAACCCTGACTCGTTAACAGTTACTTGCTAATTAGGTGCTAACTCGTTAAAAGTACAAGCCAAACTCTCTAAACCTTGGTTGAAACCTAACTCGTTAACTGTCCAAACTCGGTAACAAACCCTAACTAGATAATTTGAGTAAATCGTTACTCTGGTAACCTTACTAACTCGTTAATCTAATTAACTATGTGATTTTGAAAACTAACGAGTTTGTGTTGCGAAATATAAGGACCACCTTCAGCCTAACTCGTTAACTTACACACTAGGTAAATAGGGTAGTTAATTTTAGGGTTTGGCTAACTGATAAAAAGAGGAGGTTGACTTTTTGACCTTTGATAACTAGTTAAGTATGGGACGAACTCGTTAACTGAAGATAGTGACACACGGGATAAAAACGCACAAAAAAAACACAATTTTGAGAGTTTTCAAACACGAATTTTTGCAAGAGAACCTTCTAAACTTGTTAATCTTTCCTAAAAACATGTGCTTTCAAAAAAAAAAAAAAAAAAAAAAAAAAGAAGAAAAAAAAGCAAGAAGTTGGTTTTTTGGAATCAAAATGTACCTATTTTTACTAAAAACTTGCAAAATGGACCAAACACAATCAAAAACGCAATTCTTCAATTTTTTTGACCGTTCTTTTTGCACAAACTCACTCTATGTACGTATACAACCTTAAAAATGTCTGTTTTTAAGATCACACGTGTAAGGTTTCGAACCTTTTTTTAGGTTTTCGTGTAGAACAAAAAGACGCAAAAAATAGACCAAAAATCTACAAATAGAACGTGTTTTTTAGAAATTTTTACACAAGTCTTTTCTAAACTTGAAACTTGTCATAAATAGGTCTCTGTCTATAACAAGTTTCGTAAAAATATCAACTTTTAAGCAAAAAACTACACGGCAAGAAAGAACATAAGAACTCATTAATTTTAAAAATAGAAATATACATTTTTCGAAAAGTTAAACACCCCTACTTCATCATATAGCTCATGATACCACTTGTTAGGTCACTAGCAATGATCATTTCACACATATCATAATCCAATAATGAGCTTTTAGAGAGAGAAAGAAAGAAAGAAAAGTATAGAGAAAGACAAAGGATGATCACTCACACACACCAAGAGTGGCGAGTATAAATAGCTTGTTACAAGGTAAAATAGACTTGGGCTGGGCTGCTTAGTTGTTTTACTAGACAATAACTTATACAATAGTAGATTAAGTCCTAGCCCGGTAACCTTAACACATTATTACAATTTTATTAATTTATTACAAAATTCGTTAAGTATAAATGACCAACACTTTATAGGCTAATAATGATCAGCTTCAATTCCAATGTGGCAAAAGCTTCAGTTGAATGTAAAATATTTTCATTCACATTTGAGATAGAAATTTGGTCATATTTTCACGGGGTTTACACTTTGCCACCAAAGGTTTAGCTCTTGGCATGGTCAATCCATTTCCTTCTGTCATGTCAATCATCTCATCGCTTGTTCTTTCCCATTCGAAGCATTGAATAAGCGTACCCAAAGCTAACCCGACCATACGCATGGCCAAGTTTTCTGCTGGACACCTCCTCCTTCCAGCCCCAAATGGCATTAGCTTATACCCATCTCTTAAACCTTCTAATCCTTCAAACCTCTCTGGCTTAAATTTCTTAGGTTCTTCCCATATCTTGGGGTCATTTTGCATCGCCCACAAGTTCATCAATAGCATTGTACCACTCGGGATGCTATACCCTCCAACTGTGCAATCCTTTCGAGACTCATGGAACACGAGTGGACCAGGAGGGTACATTCGCAAAGTCTCATTTATTATGCATCTTAGATACGGAAGATCTGATATGTCGGATTCATTAACTAGACGATGTACCCCTACATAACTGTCGATCTCGTCTTGTGCTTTCTTCAAAGCTTTGGGATTGTTTAGCAAAAGAGATAACATCCATTCCATTGTTCCATTTGTTGTATCCGTTCCTGCTGACAGTAGTACCTAACATAGACAAACTGTTGTGAGGATTTTTCAATTCAAAGCTTGTATTGTAGTTTGAACTATACTAACTCCTTGATTGTAACCATAAATTCGAGTTATATGTTAGCAGGCGGGATTATAAAAATATTTAATATTTCTTTTAAGCACATAATTAAAGATTTCAAACAATAAAATGACAATACGTAATTTCTACTGTAATTGATATGTAATATATTATGGTATAATTAGTATTTTCATATCTATAACTTATTATCGACAACCATATATATAGTCGTGTCTGTCCAAATTTTAAGCTCATTTGTCTAAAATAAACTGGGAATGTTAATAGCATAACTTTGTGTAACTTACTTGTATAATTATTTGAAATTGTATTAATGTACCATGAAAATACAATTTATCCAGATATACAGATAAATGCGCTAAGACGGTAAACTAGATGATAATAAACACATATTTGAGAAAAAATAATTTCTCAAAAAGCTTACACAAATGTTAACTTAACAAATGCTTCATATTATTGTTGTTTTCGCACTACTATATATGCGACGTATATCAAATACAATAGACTGGAAATTAGCTAACTACATGGGTTTATATATATATATATTATATATATATATATATATATATATATATATATATATATATATATATATATATATATATATATATATATATATATATATATAGAGTAGGAATCAAATAAGAAGAATAATTAAAATGAGAAGGGTAAGAAGTAATTATAGCAACACATTTTTATATGGGAGGAAAAATTTGAATGAAGATGCATTCATTTTTGTAGGTGCATCTAAAATATGTGGTTGTGGTTACTTCTTATTATTCCTATTTTAATTATTCTTCCTATTTGATCTTATATATATATATATATATATATATATATATATATATATATATATATATATATATATATATATATATATATATAATATTCTTGGTTTCCGGCTTTCTTGACAAAGTCGACTATAAAGTAATCTTATGTAACAAAAAATAAATATAATATAGGGTTGAGGTAATAGTGATATAAATATAATAACAATGGAAGTATACACGTGGTTAAAAAGATCAAGAATTACTTCTTAATTAGTAATTCACTAATTAAGTCACTAACACATGTTAAATACGAATTTTTCATGATAAGTAACAATCATTATGTATCTCGTTGTAACTTTATATAGAAAAATTACAAGCATTCTAGCCAGCTGCAATAGATATTTAAAAGTTTTGTGCTCATAATAATATGCTACTAATTGTTCGTGTTGTGTTAGAATATATGGGAGATTTCTTGGATAAAGATTTTTTTAACAGCTGGATATATTTGATAACAGTTGCTATGGTGATTTAAAATGAAATGCATCATGTACACTAAAAATATAAATATTACGAACCTGCATTAGACCTTTAATGACTCCATCGTTGTAATATTCATGTTCTGTTTCTTGCAACTTCAGCATGACTTCAATCAAGTTCTTATTCTCTTCGTTCCCTATGTTCGACACCACCATTTTTCTTTTATGTTCATCTAACAAACCTTGCATGAATTCATCTCTTTTATCCTTCAAAGCCACCATTCTCTTTTCCATTTTTCTCCCTCCGAACCACTTCCACAATGGCAAATAATCCGAGATATTTGTCGACTCCATCAACACTAACGTCTCCGTCAGATTCTCCTTAAACCTCCTTGTCTCCTCCGCATCTTCCCCTGAATCGCCATAGTACCTCTTCCCAGCAATCATCATCATCATTATATTCAACATCAACTCAAAGAACATAGATTTCATTTCAACCGTCCCATCTTTCAATGCGCCCTGGTATACTTTCTTAGCCAACAACCGCACCTCCTCAGCACGAACAGAGTTTAAGGTTTGTAGCCGATGAGTAGATAATAACTCAAGGGAGGCTATGCGGCGTAGGTTACGCCAATGATCACCATAGCTTGACCAAATAAGGGTGGTGTAGTCATACCCAAGGTGCTTTCCTGCAAGCAGATGCGGACGGTTGGCAAAAGTAATGTCATTTGTTGTGAGGCATTCCTCTACCGCAGCTGGAGAAGACACCAAGAGAGCCCGGCGTGTGCCAAACTTGAGCATGAGTATTGGACCATGACGCTCAGAGAGTTTGCCTAAAGCTCGGTAGAGAGGGCTTTTCACTAGGTAAAGGTGGCCAAGTATGGGTAAGCAAGGGAAGGGGCTTGGTGGTAGGTTTCGGTGTTTTTTTAGGGCGATTTTGGTCATCCAAATCATGGCCATGATGGAGAAAATTATATAAAGAGTTTCCATACTTGTGTATCGTTTTCTCTGCATGCTTATAATCCAAATATCACAACATATTTATAGAGATAATAGAGGTAGGATAAGCTGACTTTTTTTTCGATAGAACGTTAGAATAACATTTCAAGTTTGACTAGGACACCATTATATTATACGATATATCAATTGTCGTCGTTTAATAATGTGAAATGTCGATCCGCGCGTACGGCAGTCTCGTTTGGGTGGCTGAATTACAAAAAAAAAAATTACAGAAACCCTACTGTACACTGTGTAGCAAGTTGCGAAAAATACTATTTACCTTTTTTCTATTTACGACTCTTTTAAATAACAAATTTTATTTACCATATCTAACAACTATCTAGCAATTTCTTTAACAAAAAATATACCGCCAAAAAACCTTCTAGATTACGAACAAAACAAGGCAATATTGATATATTTTTTACGTACGTACGATTTCATAAAAAAAAAATGTTGTACGTTTAATATAGAGCGTATAAGGGCCTCAACCCAATAAGCTAAGGTCATCACTCTCAAACCAAGCCCAACAGCAGTTGCAACCCATCAAATTATTCCTGGGAAAGAGACTCCCAGGCAAGGCTCACACGTACACTTGACAAAAACCCTCTCTAGCCAACGACAGTCCTGGGAACGTGTCCCAAGACCGTTGTAACCGTTAGACACACGTCAATACATCATTCGCAATGAGGTAGAGCATCAATCATGTGCAGATCTTTTCGCGCATCTAAATGAACATAGTGAGCACGCCAACTAAACATATACAGGAAAAAAAATCATAACAAGTAACAAATATTGAAGCGAGTAGGAAACGCAAAGTACTTAAAGGAGATCACTCGTACATACAATAAGTTCAAAGATGAAACAAGTTTTTAGAAAAGTTTAATATTTGACTAAACCATAACTTTCAATCTTTTTACTTTTTCTTTTTCCCCATGTTTGTGATGATGTGAGCAAGGCACTTGATCATTCCATTTGTTTGCTTGATCATTCCATGTTTGTGATAAGCTGACTTTTTTTTTTCGATATAACATTAGAATATCATTTATGGTTGACTACGGCACCATATTATACGATATATCAATTGCCGTCGTTTAATAATGTGAAATGTAGCTTCGAGCATACGGCAGTCTCGTTTTGGTAGCTAAATTTAAAAAAAAATTACAGAAAACCTCCCGTACTATGTAGCAAGTTGCGAAAACTACCATGTACTTTCTTCTATTGATATATTTTTTACGTACTTACGATTTTATAAAAAATGTTGTTTAGTATAGATAGCTGATGAGTGCTTAAACACTCATCATTTTTGGTCAAATCTGAACTGCAAAACATCCAAAAACACTCAAATGAGCATCAAAATACTGAAAATATCTCAGGAAATGTGTTTTATATGTTTCAGATGCAAAATGAGTAAAAACAAATGAAAAATGAACAAAGTTTGCAAAATTGGCAGTTTTAGTCCCCCAACTTTCATAAAATGTCAAAACTAGTCCCTGGTTATTCAAAACATGGAATTTATCATCAAAGGTCCTTTGGGATTCATAAGTTGTCAAATTTAATCCTTTAAAGTAAAAAAATTTGCAAAATGACAACTTTGGTCCCTCAAGTTTGAAAATTGTCAAAAATGGTCCATGGGTTTTAAAATTTGAAAAATGTCAAAATACCCTTTGTACTATTCTCAAATGGCAACTTTGGTCCTTATGATAACTTATGAGAAAATTCAAGTTCAGTCCCTTATGTTTGGTGGAATTACAAAATTGGTCCTTGTTGCTTACTAATACTATACCAAACGGACCCTTGAAGTTATTTAAACCCAACAAAAACAAACCTAACCCACACCATAAACCCTATACCCTTACCCAGCCCACTCCCCTGATCCACCAAAAGCCCACCAAAACAAAAATAGTACTCACCCCGTTTTATTATTCCCTCCTCAGTCAACAAAGGTCAAACCCTTTTGACTTTCACCCTCCTCCCCACAACCTGCTCCTTTCCCAACACTCCATCACCCTCACCTCTAACTAAAGCTCACCACTCCTTATTCCCCCCTCCCCAACTAAGCTCCAAAGAGCATTTATTGCCACCAAACCCCTCCAAGCAAACCCCAACTGCCACTTTGACAAATTGGCGCCAAAACCTCTTTGAATGGCCAGGATTACTCCCACCCAGTCCAATGGGTGGGATTTGCTCAGGAAGGTGCAGGGAAGTCAGGAGAACCAATAATTTAAAGAAAAAGAGGGCAGAGAAGGCAGGGGAGGCAATTAGTATATAAAGGTAGTATTTGTAAGCCATTGAGGCATCTAGACTAGTGGTAGCTTAAAAATTCAGTTGTAACTTACTTAATGTTGTAACCTTTTATCAAGTAATATAAAGCTTTTAAGTTTTAGTTCATTTGTTCCAATTTTCAGTTTATATAAAGAATTTGAAATCTCTTTTTAATCTAAAGCATTGCTAATAAGCTATCCATAAGCTCTTCTGAGCTACTCAGTACTTGATAAACCTAAAAAGAAAATAAAGAATAAAGCTTCAATTCAGAAATAAAAAAATAGACAAAAAGAAAAATGCAAAGAAAAATTCAAAAAGAAATTGAAGAAAGAATGAAGCAGAAGCTATAATGGAGATGGATCATGGTTTAGAATCCCATGGGGGATATTAGGGTATGGTTTAATTCCTGGTACTGAGTTTTCTTCTAGCCTGGATTTCAAGTAAGGATTTGTACTCAGTTTTTCTCACATTAGGTGTTTAGAGTAATTTGTTGTACTTGGTTGTTCATTCCTGCTTATTTAAGTTTTTTTGATCTTATTATACAGTGATTAATTAAGTTCATGGGTTAAATTGTTAATTGGTTTCATAAATCATCAAAACAGCCCACATAAGGGGTGTTTGGATCAACTGAGTTCAAGGACTCAGAGGGTTCTTTTGCTATTGTTGTTTGTTTAAAATATGTATCATTAGGTTCTTAGTTATCAAATCAGTCATAAAAACTAGTGGTTATTACATAAAAAGTCAAAACTTCATTCTCATGTTCATAATATTCCACTGTTGAACTTTTGATTAACCAATTCCTCACCACAGCTTTAGATTTTGTTAGTATAGCTTAATTTAGGGTCACAACAACTTCATTCAACATCTTTAGTCACAAAATCAGTGATTGAAAGTCATTTTGGTCAAAAATCACAAAATCTCAAAAAGTCAAAATTATAGGTTTTAGAAATAAGTCAAATCTTGCAGGAATTTATTTGAATTTTGTGATATTAAGCTCTGAAATTTCTTGGGATCAAAGTCTACTAGCTTAACTACAAGAATAAGTACTTTTCTTATTTTTGGAAATTTTTATGTAGCTTGTGTACAAGCTGAAAGTAGACTGCAGGGAGAGTTACCTCCCCTGCACCCAGGTTCTGACCAACTCTTTTGGACCATCTCTGGCTTATCCAGTGGACCCCACACCTGCCCTTTGGATTTTTTACTGAGCTTATCAGCTCATATTTTTAGCTTATAGCTTATTTTGGACTCAGGCCTGTTGTTGCTTAATTTAATTGACCCATTTGTTGGCCTGTCTACACACCCCTAAACTGACCCAGTCATGTTTGGTACCCCAAAGTCCAAGACCTCCCCAGGCATAACCTGTGGGTCCTACTAGTTGTAATTTAGCTTCTTGAGTAGTTTGCTAGTCCATCTTTGTATTTTAAGGTTTATTTTAGATCTTAGCTTCTTAGCTTATAGCTTATTGAGGCCTTATATGTGACCTGACCAAACAAGTAGCCTGACCAAATCACCACTTTCATAAGCTTGCATAAGCTCTGTTACTTGGCCTAGGCCTGTGTATTTTGGCTTGTTGAAGAGATTACATACCAGATTCAGTGGTCCAGTGCTTGTTTTGACTTTTCAAGTTTATTTTATAAGCCTGCAACAAGCTTTTTCTTTGTCCCATTTTATAACTCACTGAGCAATTTAGTGAGTTCAAAGCTTTTTCATAAGCTCCTAAAAAGCTCTCCAGTGGACCCCACTTGGTGAGCTTTGGCTTTTTGGAAACCTCTCCAACCCATCTTGCTACTCCAGAGCTTATTTGGCTTTTTTGAGCTTATTTTATAGGCTTATATTGACCAAGAATAAGACTGAAGGGGTGTTTGGTTCTCAGTGTAACTAGGAGTTGCTTATTTGCTTATCCTGAGCTTATAAGTGTAATCCTTGGTACCATTTTAGCTCATTCCAGTCCTTTTAACTTATTAGTATCTTATTTTATCTTTGGTTCCATTTGTAGAGCTTATTTCAAGCTTTAACAAGTTTAAATTTCAACTGTGAGTCTCAAAAGCTCATTGAATAAGTCCTTAAGCTCTCAACTGCTTATTTTTAGGTTTTAAACTTTTTGTTTTCATTAAAGTTTGTTATTTACAGTAGTATAATAGTTTGGAAAAAGAAAAAAACACAAAAAACCAAAATTAATTATAGTGATAGCTTCTATTTAATAGAAACTATCTTTTTAATTTTCTTTTTAGCTTATTTATAAGCACTCTAGCATTTTTATATTTTTATTAAATCTCTTTTATATTAAAGTAATTTTAGAAATTTTTCCAGATTTTTCTTTTGTCAGTTAGTGGTTTTTAGAATTAATTTTAGTTTAATTAATTATTAATTAATAATTAAGAATTAAATAGCATAATTAGATTTTATTAAGTAACACCTAGTTTTTATAATTTTCCTAGCTTTTATATAAGTTAAAACATTTTTAGGAATTTTTCTAGAATTTCTACTGTTCATTTTCTATTTTTTAGAATATAATTAGTTTAATTAGTAATTAATTAATAATTAGAATAATAATTAGTAAATTAGTTTAAAAAATACATAAAATCAACTTTTTATAATTTTTTAGATTCCTGTGATGGTTAATTAGATTTATAAAAATCTTCTTAATTATCTAAGTCTTTTTAGTAATTTTTAATAATTTAAATCAATATAATTAGTTAATAAATAAGTAATTAGTAATTAATTAATAATAAATAATTAAATAGGGTAAAAATAATTTTTCTTTTTCTAAAAATTTTCTTTGTTCATTAGGATTGTAAAAATAATAATTTCACACTCGTAGCCTTTTTTAGTTCATCAGTTGTACTTTCTTTCTCGTACGTCAGTATACGTTTTTAAGTAAAACGTACGTTTTTAGGTTTTAGATAAATTCTCCTTAATCTTAATTCCAGTAATCAATCACATAGCTTTCCTAAGCTATTTCATTTCATAATTCTCAAATAATTCTTATCACAACCCTTTTCTGTGAAGAATCACCCGATCACAAGCACGCTAAAGCACAATCCACACCTCGTCGGGACATAACGACCTGGTGATACTCTATATTACCCGGAAGCATTGGTCTAGGTAGTTTGACCTTGTTAACCATATACTTGGTCAATTTAGGTTGTCTGTTTAGCACCAATCAAAATTTGGCGCCGCTGCCGGGGAGGTGTGCGCGTTTCTATAACGACTTTTGAGATTAGTGTTATTTCACCACAATCACTGTACAAATACCACCACTTTTGTAAATTTTAAATCAAAACATAAAAAAGTCATTAACACTTTTCCTAAAGTGTTAAAACACCAAAAAAAATAAAAAACAACAAAACAGATCGTTACGTTTTCTATATTGTGTTTCTTTTAAAGTGATTCTTAAAGAAATACGATTTTGGTAAACGAAACGATACCAAAAATATTGTCCAAAAGTTTTTAACCCATACACAAAAACCCAAAAACATCCATCTTTTCTTGTGAATAATAATAAATACATAAAAACCAACCTTCGCAAACCAAGACAGAACACCTACCAACTAGGGGTGTGGACATAATAAGTTCCCAAGCCAAAGATTTAAAACTTGCCTTTGTATCCCTGTGAGTGGTGTACCTTTCTTAAAGAAGCGACTTGCTTGTGATTATTGGTTTAAGTTCACTGTGGATTTGCCTCGATTTTGTTTTGATTGGTTTTTATCTCTAGTGCATGCGCACTCGTTCTTCAAGGTCCACGAGCCCATTACGTGAGCTTGTTCGGAAACCTCGAAGACCTCATAGACGTTCAGCACCAACAGTCGGATCTGAGATCCGTACTGTTGCCACACCCACTGTCACCGTGGCGGAAGACAGCCCCATGTGTGAGCTTCTCCAAGCACCCATCGAGGGTTACGGAGATGCCATTGTTGTTCCAGCCATCGTGGCTGATAATTTTGAGCTCAAAACCGGGTTACTTAATCTTGTAACCTCAAGTCAATTCTACGATTTTGAGAGGGACGATCCTCATGCTCACATTCGATGGTTCAATAAAATCACTTCGACCATCAAGTATAAGAATGTCCCTTGTGAAGCAATCAAACTTCTTCTCTTCCCATTCTCACTGGAGGGACAAGCCCGGATTTGGCTTGAAAAACAACCTCCTCGATCTATTGAGACATGAGAAGATCTTGTCAAAAAATTTGTGAATGAATTCTTCCCACCTTCCAAGACCACGAGTCTTAAGAACGAAATCACCAAGTTCACTCAGAAATATGATGAATCTTTTGGTGAAGCGTGGGATCGTTTCAAAGAATTACTTCGCAAGTGTCCACATCATGGTTTCTCAGAGTTGATGAAACTCGATACTTTTTACAATGGCGTGAGCCAAGCTGATCAGGATTCTCTCAATGCCTCCGCGGGAGGTAATTTCTTGAGTAGAACCACAAAAAAAGCTTTGCAAATCATATAAAACAAGTCCAAGGTCCGCTCTACACGAAGCAAACCGATTGTTTCTTAAATCAATGCGGGTCCTTCCACTTCATCTTCTGTGAGTCAATCTAGCACGGATGCTAAGATTGACAAGCTCACTGAAGCGATTCAAGCTTTGGTTCTCGCCCAGACAAAGAAAGTTTCATTTCCATAAAATCCTCCACCTGCTGAGGTTAAAAAAGTGGAAGTCTGTGTGACTTTTGATGGGCCGCATGCCTACTACAATTGCACAGCTACTGATGGTACTCCATATGAAGCTCATGCTGTAGCCGGGGCCCAAAATCAAGGAGGCAATCAATACCGCCCTCCTATGGACCTGAACTATCGTCCTCATCATCACTACCCTGGACCTCCTGGTTTTAATCAAAACCAAAATGTCCAAAACCGTGGCCAAAATCAAAATAGAGTGAACCAAGGTTTTCAAAACCAAGGTAACTTCAATCAGGGTCACGGTTTTCACAATCAAAACCAAGGTTTCCAAAATCAAGGTTTCCAACATCAAGGAAACTTTAATCGAAACCAAGGTCTGGGTAATTTCAATCCGGGATATTTTCATGGAAACAACAACCCTAATCAGGGTAATTTTCAAAATCAAGGTCCCAATCCGAACAATCGAGCTCCAAATTTTCCTAATCCGAATCAAGCCATTGTTCCAACTGGGCCTTCATCTGACGAGTTGTTAAAGCAATTCATGAAGTCCCAAGAAGAGTTGAACAAAATGTTGGTCAGCCAGATTTCTGATATCAAGAATTCTTTAAATGATCGACCCTCGGGCTCAGGTACTACTTTACCGAGCAACACGATCGCTAACCCGAGGGGCGATGCTAAGGCGATCACAACATGAAGTGGTGCTTCATATGATGAACCCGCGATTCCTACTACCTCTTCTTCCTCTCCTCCAAAGGTAGTGGAATGTGAACCTGAGGTGACAAAGGACAAGGTGCAACCTACTAGCTCACAAAGTACAGCACACGTCCAACCTCAGGTTATTCCTGAAACCAGATGTAAGCCTGGAGTTGTCTTTGAACCACCAGAAACTCCAGTGGACAACCCTAAATCCAAAACTTCTATTCCTTACCCATCACTTCTCAGTGAACAAAAGCTCCGCGAAAAAGCTAATCACCAAATGGATAAATTTTTCCAAATCTTCCAAGATTTGCACTTTGACATTAGCTTCGCGGACGCTATTCTCTTGATGCCCAAGTTTGCATCAACAATCAAAAATCTGTTAAGTAATAAGGAAAAACTCTTTGAGATGGCAAGAACTCCTCTGAATGAGAACTGCTCAGTAGTTCTTTTGAAAAAGCTTCCTGAAAAGCTTGGAGACCCCGGGAAATTTCTCATTCCTTGTACTTTTCCGGGTATGGTTGAATGCTTCACCTTGGCCGATCTAGGTGCTAGCATTAACCTGATGCCATATTCTGTGAGGAAGAAACTCTCTCTTCCCGAACTTACTCCCACGTGCATGAATTTAGAGTTTGCCGATCGGTCGATTTCTCGTCCTCTTGGCATTGCCGAGGACGTATTCGTTAAAGTGGGAAAGTTCCATTTTCCGGCAGATTTTGTGATTGTTGACTTTGATGCCGATTCTAGGGTCCCTCTCATTCTTGGAAAGGGATTCCTTAGAACTGGGCGTGCTCTTATCGATGTATTTGAGCATGAGATCACATTGCGTGTTGGAACGGAAGCCATCACCTTCAACCTAAATCAAACTTCGAGATACTCCTCCAATTATGACTGTGAATCGGTGAACCAAATAGATGTCATCGATGTTGCTACTGAGGAGTATGCTCAAGAGATTTTAGGTTTCTTTGATGATTCTTCGAGTGAAAACCTCGCTCAATCTTCTCATCCCAACATTTCCAATTCTTCTCCTTCCCTCACTCCGTTTGAGGGAAGTGACTTCATCTTAGAAGAAATTGAGGCCTTTCTCAAAAGTGACTCGATTCCCGATGGAATCGATAACCAAGAGATTGACCCCGAGAGGGATATTCTCTTACTTGAGAAATTACTAAACGAAGATCCCTCTCCTCTTCCTGTTCTACCACAAAACACTTCATAAAGAGGAAGTTAAAAATGTTGAGAAAACTGATGACTTCCCTGAGGTTGAACTTAAGGACTTGTCGCCTCATCTTGAATATGCATTTCTGGAGGGTGATGATAAATTACCCGTCATAATTGCTAAAGACTTAAGTGTTGAGGAAAAGGCTGCTCTCACAAAGGTTTGGAAGTCACATAAACAAGCAATTTCTTGGCGACTCTCCGACATCAAGGGCATTGACCCTGAATTTTGTACACACAAGATTTTAATGGAGGATGACTTCAAACCAGCAGTCCAACAACAAAGAAGGGTGAATCCAAAAATTCATGAGGTAATCAAACAAGAAGTTTTAAAACTTCTTGATGCCGGATTGATTTACCCTATCTCGGACAGTCTTTGGGTTAGCCTATTTCATTGTGTTCCAAAAAAGGGTAGCATTACTGTTGTCACAAATGAGGAGAATGAGTTGATTCCAACTCGATTGGTTACGGGATGGCGTGTCTGCATTGACTATCGCAAGTTAAATGACGCCACCCGTAAAGATCATTTTCCTCTGCCCTTTATGGACCAGATGCTCAAGAGATTAGCGGGGAATGAGTACTATTGCTTCCTCGATGGTTTCTCAGGTTACTTTCAAATTCCCATTGATCCGCAAGATCAGGAAAAGACCACTTTCACGTGCCCCTATGGAACTTTTGTGTATAAACGTATGCCATTTGGTTTATGTAATGCTCCGGGCACGTTTCAAAGATGTATGATGGCCATATTTTCCGACATGATCGGGAAAACTATGGAGGTCTTTATGGACGATTTTTCGGTCATTGGGGATTCGTTTCAATCATGTCTCTCCCATTTAGACAACATGCTCAAACGTTGTAAAGACACAAGGTTATGTCTAAATTGGGAAAAGTGTCACTTTATGGTCAAAGAGGGCATTGTCCTCGGCCATAAAATTTCAAAGAACGGGATTGAGGTTGACAGAGCCAAAGTGGACGTCATTGCAAAATTGCCTCATCCCACAACCGTAAAAGGTGTTAGGAGCTTTTTGGGTCATGCCGGTTTCTATCGTAGGTTTATTCAAGATTTTTCTAAAATGGCCCGGCCTATGACCCATCTCCTCGAAAAGGATGCTCCTTTTCTCTTCTCCCCCGAGTGCATCGAAGCTTTTGAAACATTGAAGAAAAAGCTTACTGAGGCACCGATTCTTGTTGCCCCCGATTGGGACTTGCCCTTCGAGCTCATGTGTGATGCTAGTGATTATGCGATAGGGGCAGTCTTGGGGCAACGAAAAACAAAACACTTTCAGCCTATACACTATGCAAGCAAGACAATGACCGAGGCTCAAAGTCATTACACCACCACTGAAAAAGAATTATTAGCTGTGGTGTATACCTTTGAAAAATTTCGGCCATACTTGATACTGACCAAAAGCATAGTGTATACGGATAACTCGGCTTTGAAGTACCCCTTTGCAAAACAAGATGCAAAGCCGAGACTACTCCGTTGGGTGCTCCTCCTACAGGAATTTGATATCATTATTCGTGATAAAAAAAGGAGCTGAGAACCTAGCTGCTGATCATCTCTCCCGATTGGAAGACCCCCACCAAGATGTCTTAGAGAGGAAAGAAATTAATGAAACATTCCTTCTCGAGACACTCAATGCGGTTACCTTTCGTGGAGATTCTATTACCCCATGGTTTGCCGACTTTGCAAACTACCTTACGGGTAACTTTGTGGTGAAAGGGATGTCGTCCCAACAGAAAAATAAATTCTTCAAAGATGTAAAACATGACTTCTGGGACGACCCCTACTTGTTCAAAATTTGTGCGGATCAAGTCATCCGGCAGTGTGTTTATGGCCAAGAAGCCACTGAAATTCTTAAGGCTTGCCATGCCGGTCCCACGGGGGGCCACCACAATTCAAACTACACCGCCAAAAAGGTGTTTGATTCCGGCTTCTATTGGCCCACGATTTACAAGGATGCCCAAGAATTAGTCAAATCCTGTGACGCTTGTCAACGTCACGGGAATATTTCACAAAAAAATGAAATACCTCAGAATGAAATTCAAGTTTGTGAAATCTTTGACGTTTGGGGCATCGATTTTATGGGGCCATTTCCATCATCTCATGGGAATAAGTATATACTCGTGGCTGTTGACTACTTGTCAAAATGGGTTCAAGCGAAAGCTTTACCCACTAATGATGCCCGAGTTGTTGTGAAATTATTGAAAGCTCTTTATGCTCGATTTGGAACTCCACGTGCTATTATCAGTGATCGTGGTACGCATTTTTGCAATGACAAATTGATGAGTGTCTAAATACTCATCATTTTATACTAATCTGAGCTGCCAAAACATTCAAAAACACTCAAATATGCATCATAATACTTAAAATATCTTAGAAGTGTGTTTTATATGTTTCAAATGCAAAATAATCAAAAACAGATAAAAAATGAACAAAGTTTGCTAAATTGGCAGTTTCAGTCCCTCAAGTTTCATAAATTGGCACAACTAGACCCTGAAGGTTTAAAATGGAATAAAAGTCATCTTAAGTCCTTGAGAAGTCAAACTTATTCAAAAATAGTCCCTGGATGAAAGTTTACACAAAATGGCAACTTTTTCCCCTCAAGTTTCAAAATTGTTGATTGACGCTAAACCACCAACTTAAATTAACCAAAGAATGGTCAACTAAGTCAAATAGCCTAGATCAATACTCCGGGTAATATAATGTATCACCGGGTCGTTAAATCCAGTTGAGGTGTGAAATGTGACTTTAGCGTGCTTTGTGATCGGGTGTTATTCACAGAAAGGGTTTGTTGTGAGAATTATTTGGAGATATTTAACAAAAATAGCTTAGGAAAGCTATGTGAATGGTTACTGGTATTGAGATCGAGAAGAAATTACCTAAAACTTAAAACAGTACGTTTGCCGAAGACGTGGACAAACGTACAAAAACGTGAATACGGTGATCTGGAAAGGCTACTGGTATGAAAATTTACTTTATACAAACCTAATGATGAGAGAAAATTTTTAGAAATTTAAAATTAATTTTTACACTAATTTAATAATTACTATTAATTAAATACTATTTTTCTAATTACTTTTAATTAACTAAATTAACCTAAATTATGAATAAATAGAAAATTAACTTGGAAAAATAAAAATTAAACTTAGAAAAGTCTAAAACACTATAAAACTAATTTTAGAAATTAAAATATATTTTTAAGACTATTTAATTAATTATTACTAATTATTAACTAATTATTAATTACTTTTAAATTATTTAAAATAACCTAAAGTCTAACTAATTATTAAAATACACTAGAAAAGTGAAAATAAAATTTGGAAAAATTAAAGATAACTAAAAACTAATTTTAAAATTTAAATTATATTTTTCTGATTTACTAATTAATTATTATTAATTATTAACTATTTATTAATTACTAAAAACTACTTTTAATTAAGAAAAGTACTAAATGATAAAAGAAAAATCTGAAAAAATTACAGAAATAGTTTTTACACACCAGAAGCCTAGGAAAATTGTAAAAATGGAATTTGCTTATAAATAAGCTGATGAATAAGCCAAATGGCTTAAATAGAAGCTATCACTTTTATTAAGTTGGGCTTATTTGAGATTTTCTTTTTCCAAACTGCTTATTACAACTTATTAGACAACTTTTGCGAAGTGAGATTGACTGTGGTCGAGGAAATAAGCACTTCAAGTGCTTATTACCTTAACAGTTGACTTTTGTTGACCAGAAGTGGAAATAAGCTCAAATGAGCTAAAGTGGGGTCCACTCTGGTGAAAACAGATACCAATAAGTACAATGAACAAATTAAAGCAAGTAGCAAACAAATAAGCTGACAGATTAAGCCATAAGCTCAGAATAAGCACTTGGCTTAATGAGATTCTGAGTCAGTTGAGGGACAGACTTTTGGGGTCAAACAAAGTGGGGTCCACTGGCCTTAAGGTCAAATAAGTGGTCAACCCTTGATCCTGGGTAGGAGGGGGGTTGAATGGTGCCAAGCTGGAGGTGTGGGACCCACTGGGTCAATCACAAACCACCAATAAAGTTGGGTGGGTGAAACAAGTCTGCTGAGACAGGGCAAGGTCTTTGCCCTGCAGTCAACTTCAAAGGGTATTTTGGTCCCTTAGAAAAAATCACAAAAATATAACAATTGTGAAAGTCCAAAGTTCAGCTGGTAGTGTAAACACACAACAAGTTTCAAGTCTTGAATCAAAACACAAAAATCAATTTAATTCATGCCATTTTGGCAAAAATCAGAGTTTGAGCTTTTTGACTTTTTAGAGAAACTTGAAATTTGACTTTTGGGAACTTTGATTGCTGATTTACTGACTTAAAATGTTATGAATAGCTGTATAAAAGTTACTTAAGTAAACAAAACACCTTGTGAAATGGAGTGATGAATTTTGCACTTCAAAATTCACCACAGTTGACTATGGTGAGTATTACCTTGTGATTTTGACTTTGGATGAGTTTGAGACTCAGAATGTGGTCAATTAGACTCTAACACAACCCAAACAACTAAAAGAAATACAGAGATGCACAATTATACAAGTGGAACCATGTAAACAACCTACAACCAAACACCCCTAAAAAAACAGTTTTTGAAGAGATTATGATTTAGACAAACATAAAACACAAACAAATGATTACTACTGATCTATATACTAATAAATAACTAAAACAAGCACAAATAAACTGATAGAACTGCTTATTACTAAGGAGATGAGATTTTGTTACCTTACAAAGCCTTCCAAGCTTGGCTGCAAAGAACTAAGGACCCTCAAACACCAAACCTATGTGACTTCCATAAGTCTCTAACCCATGGCCATCCCAGATTTACCATGCTCCATGCTTATCTCCCATTCTTTCACCAACTTTTATTTATTTTTCATTTTTTCTTAATTTTTTTAGTAAATATTGAAAACTGAGCTTAGTATGTTCTTACAAGCTTATAAAGCTTTCAAAACCTTGTTTCTGAGTTTACATGAGATTATAAATTACTTGTACTCACATTAGAGACCTTAATTAGAACGTGAAAATTTAAAATGGAACTTGAAAAGTGAAATTGAGAATCAAACTTCAAAACAGATTTTCATTGATAATAAGAGTTACAATACATTGAAATTAAACTGAAAAACATTAAAAACTAAAAAATTACACACTACAATGCTCAACAATGAGCTATCTTATATAACGAGCTAAAAAACTAGGCCTAAGACTTCCACATGGGCTCTTTTTGAATTCTGGATGTCCCACAAGCTTCCTGTAGACCTCTTGACCAAATCCCAACCATTGAATTAGTTTGAGATCATTTCCAGCCTTTGATTGGATTTTTGGCACCAAAACTTATACGGGGCAAGGATGAGTGGTACTGGTGGGTGTTGTTTAGGGCATTTATGGTGGTGGGTTTGTTAGGTGAGGGAGTATTAATTGTGGAGGCTAAAAGGTGGAAAAAGGTGAGGAGGGGGGGGGGGGGGTGAGTCATCCTGGTTTTGCGTTGTAATGTTGGGGAAGGAAGATGGGTCAAAGGTCGTTTGACCTTGGTTGACTGTTTGACCCCGGTGTGGGTTTTTAGCAAAAAAGGAGGTGGGCTGGTAAATTGGGCTTGGGTGGACTGGATACGGGAAATGGATTGGATGGGTTGGTGTTTGGTTTTGGTCTAATATTAACAAAAGGGTCCGGTTGGTTAGTTTAGTGATAAGGACCAATTTTGTAATTTTGGAAAAGATGAGGGGCTGAAATGGTAAGTTCTCCAAAGTAACCATAAGGACCAATGTTGCCAATACCAATAATACAAGGACCAAATTTGCCAATTTTCCATTTTTCAAAATTTCAAAACTTCCCAGGGACTTATTTTGCCATATTTGGATTTTCAGGGACTAAACTTGTAATTTTAGAAAACTTGCAACCCAAGTGTAATATTTTGTGATTATTTGACTTTTAAAACCTTGGGTTGACTTTTCCTTTCAAAATAAATGCATAGGGACTAAAGTTGACAAGTTTTGAAACTTGGGGGACTGAAACTGCCAATACTGAAAACTTTGTACGTTTTTTCTTTGTTTTTGCACATTTTGCTTTTAAAACACATAAAACACAATCCCTGGGATAATTTAAGTATTTTGATATTTTTTGATTGTTTTTGTGCGTTTTGGCAGTTTAAATATATCAAAAACGATGAGTGTTTGAGCACTCATCAATCCCCCACACTGAACTATTGCTAGTCCCTAGCAATCTTTTTAGAAAACTTGATGGATTTTAAACTCTTTACCAAAAGCCATCACTTCTGGAGTAGCCAGGTGTAAGAACTGTGGCACACCTGATAACCATGTGATTTTGAGCAAACCACCAGCTTTCAACGGATTTGTTTAGTCTTTACCAAGAGTCGTTTGCTCCTGGACTAGCCAGCATCTTTATGGACCTAGTCAACATCTTGGTGAACTGATTACCAATTATGGATTTTCCACTCCCTTTACCACAAGCCATAATCTTGCGGGCTAGCCAACTCATTCACTTTATGGGATATGGGGAGCTGAGGAACCATACAATTTTGGGCAAATTGCAAGCCGCCAACGGATTTGATTTATCTTTACCAAGAGCCGTTTGCTCCTGGATTAGCCAATCCCTTTGTCGGTTAGACCTGGCGGACTGATTACCACAAAATTTTTGAAATAAAGTGAAAAATTTTGAAAATTTTGGCCAAAAACGGGGGTACTTGAAAGATATTTTGATAAAATTCGATAGAATTTCCCCCCCACACTTCGAAATGAATATTGTCCTCAATATTCAAAGTCCCGGCTATTATGCCGAAGCTATGAACGTAAAAAGCCAAGATTCGAATCTAACTGTGGAAATACCAATTTTCACTTTATTTATATATATATACAACTTTTTTTTTTTTTTTTTTTTTTGAGAACTTTATATACATATATACATTTTTTCAAACAGCGGGGGGTTGGCCATTCCCCCACACTCGGTGGTAGAAAATAGAAAGAATCAGAGATACGGGTGGAAACCCGTATTGTTGCTAATTTTTGTTCATCGAGTCGCTAGCTTGACTCGATCCCCGAATTCAATTGTCCTTGGGGAAAGTTTGGAGATCCGGGACGACCATGGATGGTACGTCCTCTCCAAAGTAGTGCTTTAAACGATGTCCATTCACTTTGAAGTTAGGACCGTCATTTTGAGATAATTCGACGGTACCATAAGGATAAACTTTTGCGATAGTGAATGGACCAGTCCATCGGGTTTTGAGCTTTCCCGAGAAGATCTTGAGTCTAGAGTTGAAAAGAAGGACTCGATCACCAACGTTAAAAACGCGGTTTTTGATTTTTGAGTCATGAATCTTCTTTATCTTTTGTTTATAGATCAAAGAGTTCTCGTAAGCTTGATCACGAAGTTCGTTTAATTCATTTAGTTGAACTTTTCGAAATTGGCATGCTTGAGGGCCCAATAGGCTTTATGCTCAAGCTCGATCGGAAGATGGCACGCTTTCCCGTACACAAGTTTATAAGGCGTACACCCAATGGGTGTTTTGTAAGCCGTACGGAAAGCCCAAAGTGCATCATCTAATTTGTCCGACCACGATGCACGATTCTCACCTACAGTTCTTTCCAAGATTCTTTTAATGCCCCGATTGGAAACTTCGACTTGTCCACTCGTTTAAGGGTGGTACGCAGTGGAAAGACGGTGAGTCACACCGTACTTTTGCATGACTTTGTCAAATTTGTCATTACAGAAGTGCGTACCACGATCACTAATAATAGCACGTGGAGTTCCGAATCGGGCAAAAAGAGCTTTTAAAAATTTCACAACTACTCGGGCATCATTTGTGGGTAAAGCTTTCGCTTCAACCCATTTTGACAAGTAGTCAACTGCCACGAGTATGTATTTGTTGCCGTGAGAGGATGGAAATGGCCCCATAAAGTCGATGCCCCAGATATCAAAGATTTCACAAACTTGAATTGCATTCTGAGGCATTTCATTCTTTTGTGAAATATTCCCATGACGTTGACAAGCGTCACAGGACTTGACCAAATCTTGGGCATCCTTGTAGATCGAGGGCCAATAAAAGCCAGAATCAAACACCTTTTTGGCGGTGTAGTTGGGATTGTGGTGGCCCCCCGTGGGACCAGCATGGCAAGCATTTAAAATTTCAGCGGCTTCCTGACCATACACACACCGCCGGATGACTTGATCCGCGCATATCTTGAACAAGTAGGGGTCATCCCAAAAGTAATGTTTGACATCTTTGAAAAATTTATTTTTTTGTTGGGACGACATCCCTTTCACAATAAAGTTACCCGCAAGATAGTTTGCAAAGTTGGCAAACCATGGGGTAATCGAGTCTCCACGAAATGAAACCACATTGAGGGTTTCGAGAGGAAATGTTTCATTTATTTCCTTTTTATCGAAAGCATTTTGGTGACGGTTTTCAAGACGGGAGAGATGATCAGCAGCTAGGTTCTCAGCTCCTTTTTTATCACGAATAATGATATCAAATTCCTGAAGGAGGAGAACCCATCGGAGGAGTCTCGGCTTTGCATCTTGTTTTGCAAATAGATACTTCAAAGCCGAATGATCCGTATACACTATGCTTTTGGTCAGAATCAAGTATGGCCGGAATTTTTCAAAAGCATACACCACAGCTAATAATTATTTTTCAGTGGTGGTGTAATGACTTTGAGCCTCGGTCATAGTCTTGTTGGCATAGTGTATAGGTTGAAAATGTTTTGTTTTGCGTTGCCCCAAGACTGCCCCTATCGCATAATCACTAGCATCACACATGAGCTCGAAGGGCAAGTCCCAATCTGGGGCAACAAGAATCGGTGCCTAGGTAAGCCTTTTCTTTAATGTTTCAAAGGCTTCGATGCACTCAGGGGAGAAGATAAAATGAGCATCCTTCTCGAGGAGATGGGTCATAGGCCGGGCGATTTTAGAAAAATCTTGAATAAACCTACGATAGAAACCGGCGTGACCCAAAAAGCTCCTAACACCTTTCACAGTCGTGGGATGAGGCAATTTTGCAATGACGTCCACTTTGGCGCGGTCAACCTCAATCCCATTTTTTGAAATTTTATGGCCGAGGACAATGCCCTCTTTGACCATAAAGTGACTCTTCTCCCAATTTAGACATAACTTTGTGTCTTCACAACGTTTTAGCATGCTGTCTAAATGGGAGAGACATGATTGGAACGAATTCCCAATGACCGAAAAATCGTCCATGAAGACCTCCATACTTTTCCCGATCATGTCGGAAAAAATGGCCATCATACATCTTTGAAACGTGCCCGGAGCATTACATAAGCCAAATGGCATACGTTTATATGCGAAGGTTCCATAGGGGCACGTAAAAGTGGTCTTTTCTTAGTCTTGCGGGTCAATGGGAATCTGAAAGTAACCCGAGAAACCATCGAGGAAGCAATAGTACTCATTCCCCGCTAATCTATCGAGCATCTGATCCATAAAAGGGCAGAGGAAAATGATCCTTACGGGTGGCGTCATTCAATTTACGATAATCAATGCAGACGCGCCAACCCGTAACCAAACGAGTTGGAATTAACTCATTTTCCTCGTTTGTGACAACAGTAATGCCACCCTTTTTTGGAACACAATGAACTGGGCTGACCCAAGGACTGTCCGAGATAGGGTAAATCAATCCGGCATCAAGAAGTTTTAAAACCTCTTGTTTGATAACCTCGTGAATTTTTGGATTCACCCTTCTTTGATGTTGGACCGCAGGTTTGAAGTCATCCTCCATTAATATCTTGTGAGTACAAAACTCAGGGTCGATGCCCTTGATATCGGAGAGACGCCAAGCAATTGCTCTTTTATGAGACTTCAAAACCTGTATAAGAGCAGCCTTTTCCTCAACACTTAAGTCTTTAGCAATAATGACGGGTAATTTATCATCACCCTCCAGAAATGCATATTCAAGATGAGGCGGCAAGTCCTTAAGTTCAACTGCGGGAAAGTCATCAGTTTTCTCAACATTTTTGACTTCCTCCTTATGAAGTGTTTGTGGTAGAACAGGAAGATGAGAGGGATCTTCGTTTAATAACTTTTCAAGTGTGAGAATATCCCCCTCGAGGTCAATCTCTTGGTTATCGATTCCATCGGGAGTCGAATCACTGTTGAGATAGGCCTCAATTTCTTCTAAGATGAAGTCACTTCCCTCAAACGGAGTGAGGGAAGGAGAAGAATTGGCAATAATGGGGTGAGAAGATGGAGTGAAGTTTTCACTCGGAGAATCATCGACAAAACCTAAAACCTCTTGAGCGTACTCCTCAGACGCAACATCAATGACATCAATTCGGTTAACCGTTTCGGCGTCATAATTAGAGGAGTACCTCGAAGTTTGATCGAGGTTAAAGGTTACAGCTTCATTACCAACATGAAGAGTTATTTCCTCTTCGTGCACATCAATTAACGCACGACCCGTCCTTAAGAATCCTCTCCCAAGAATGAGAGGAACTCGTGGGTCAGCATCGAACTTAACAACAACAAAGTCAGCGGGGAAATGGAACTTTCCTAATTTCACGAATACATCTTCAGCAATGCCGAGAGGATGAGAGATTGAACGGTCGGCAAGCTCGAGAGTCATGCACGTAGGAGTAAGTTGAGGAAGAGAGAGTTTCTCCCACACTGAGTAAGGCATCAGGTTGATGCTAGCGCCAAGATCAGCTAAGGCGAAGCATTCAACCATCCCAGGGAAAACACATGGAATGTGAAATCTCCCAGGGTCTCCAAGCTTCTTAGGAAGCTTCTTTAAGATAACTACTGAGCAGTTTTCGTTCAATGGAGTCTTTGCCATTTCGTACAATTTTTCCTTGTTGCTTAACAAGTTCTTGATCATCGATGCGAATTTGGGCATCAGGATGATAGCATCCGCAAGGCTAATGTCAAAATGCAAATCTTGAAAGATTTGATAAAACTTATCCATTTGGTGACTAGCCTTTTCGCGGAGCTTTTGCTCATTAAGTCTTGACGGGTATGGTAGTGAAGGTTTGGATTTAGGGTTCTCTCCAGGAGTTGTTGATGGTTCAAATACAACTCCCGGTTTTGGTACAAGTCCAGATTTTGGTACAATTTCTAGAACAACCTGAGGGTGGACGTGTGCGGTACTTCGTGGGCTAGTAAATTGCACCTTGTCCGTGGTTGTCTCAGGCTCAATTTCTACTTCCTCGGAATAAAGAGGAGGAGGAATAGGAGGAACTGGCGGCTCTTCATAAGCTTTACCACTGCGTGTAGTAATAGCTTTGAGTTCACCCTTGGGGTTAACAACTGTATTAGCCGGGAGACCTCCTGATGTAGAGGGTGGAGTGAGCTGACTCATAAGACTGGCAAGCATATTCTCAATCTTGCCTTGATTTTGATCAATTTTGTTGTTTGTTTGTGTCAACTCACTCTTCAGCTCTTGACCCTGTTTGGCTATTGATGATTGGAAATCATTTTTCAAATTTGAGATTTGATTTTGCATTGCCCTCATTTTGGTCTCATTAACTTTGATGTAGTTATTGAGCTCGTTTGGGAGGGGATCTTGATAATTTGGAGCTGAATACCCTTGATTACCCCTTTGGGGTGGGTACTGATTGACGGGGGCAGGATTTTGATTTTGCATATTAGGCCCCCTTGGTGGATTAGGATTAAACCTATTTGGATTTTGAGGAAACCCGGGTGGTCCACCCTGGTTGCTAGCCCGGTAATTTGGTACCACTTGAGGACGGTATTGGTTACCTCCTTGGTTGGAATTGCCGGCTATTGCATTTACTTCGAATGGATTGCCTTCGGTGGCAGTGCAATTATAATATGAATGTGGACCACCAGAAGTGACACAAACTTCTATCTTTTTTATTTCAGCTTGTGGAGAAGGAGAAGAATCTTTCTTGCCTTGGGCGAGAACAAATGCATGGACAGCTTCCGTGAGTTTGTCAAGTCTAGCATCGGTGCTAGACTGAGCCACGGGCGATGAGGAAGAAGGAACAACATCCCTTTGGGAAACAACCGATCTGCTTCGGGGAATGCGGACCTTAGATTTATTCTCAATGATCGCTAAAGCTTCCTTTGTGGTGCGATTCAAGAAGTTACCTCCAGCGGAGGCATTTAGAGAGTCTTGATCGGATTGGCTTACACCATTGTAGAAAGTATCAAGTGTCATGAGATCGGAGAAACCGTGGTGAGGGCATTTTTGGAGCAATTCCTTGTAACGATCCCATGCCTCACTAAAGGATTCATCAAATTTCTGCGTGAATTTCATGATCTCGTTCTTGAGAGTCGTGGTTTTGGAAGGAGGAAAGAATTCATTCACGAACTTTTTCACAAGATCTTCCCATGTCTCAATAGATCGTGGAGGTTGTTTTTCAAGCCAAATCCGGGCTTGTCCCTCCAGGGAGAATGGGAAGAGAAGAAGTTTTATTGCTTCATAGGGGACATCTTTGCATTTGATGGTGTATGTGATTTTATTGAACCATTGAATGTGATCTTGAGGATCGTCCCTCTCATAATCGTAGAATTGACGTGATGTGGCCAGGTTTATCAACCCTGTTTTAAGCTCAAAATTATCGGCCATGATTGTCGGAACAACGATAGCATCTCCGTAACCCTCGACGGGTGCTTGGAGAAGCTCATTCATAGTGGGTTCAGCCGCCATGATGACAGCTGGAGGTGGAACAGTACGGATCTCAGATCCGACTGTTGGCGCAGAACGTCTACGAGGTCTTCGAGGTTTCCGGACCAGCTCACGTAATGGGCAAGTGGACCTTGAAGAACGAGTGCGCATGCACTAGGGATAAAAACTTTTTGGACAATATTTTTGTTATCGTCCCGTAATCCAGAATCGTTTCTCTTTAAGAATCACCTTAAAAGAAAACCGAATCAGAAAACGTTACGATATGGTTTTGTTGTTTTTTTTACTTTTTTTGGTGTTTTAACACTTTAGGAAAAGTGTCAATGACTTTTTTATGTGTTTTGATTTTGAAAATATTCACAAGTGATGGTGTTTGTATAGTGAGTGAGGTGAGATAACACTAATCTCGAAAGATGCTACAGAAACGCGCACACCTCCCCGGCAGCGGCGCCATAAATTGATTGACGCTAAACCACCAACTTAAATTAACCAAAGAATGGTCAACTAAGTCAAATAGCCTAGACCAATACTCCGGGTAATATAATGTATCACCGGGTCGTTAAATCCCGTTGAGGTGTGAAATGTGACTTTAGCGTGCTTTGTGATCGGGTGTTATTCACAGAAAGGGTTTGTTGTGAGAATTATTTGGAGATATTTAACAAAAATAGCTTAGGAAAGCTATGTGAATGGTTACTGGTATTGAGATCGAGAAGAAATTACCTAAAACTTAAAACAGTACGTTTGCCGAAGACGTGGACAAACGTACAAAAACGTGAATACGGTGATCTGGAAAGGCTACTGGTATGAAAATTTACTTTATACAAACCTAATGATGAGAGAAAATTTTTGGAAATTTAAAATTAATTTTTACACTAATTTAATAATTACTATTAATTAAATACTATTTTTCTAATTACTTTTAATTAACTAAATTAACCTAAATTATGAATACATAGAAAATTAACTTGGAAAAATAAAAATTAAACTTAGAAAAGTCTAAAACACTATAAAACTAATTTTAGAAATTAAAATATATTTTTAAGACTATTTAATTAATTATTACTAATTATTAACTAATTATTGATTACTTTTAAATTATTTAAAATAACCTAAAGTCTAACTAATTATTAAAATACACTAGAAAAGTGAAAATAAAATTTGGAAAAATTAAAGATAACTAAAAACTAATTTTAAAATTTAAATTATATTTTTCTGATTTACTAATTAATTATTATTAATTATTAACTATTTATTAATTACTAAAAACTACTTTTAATTAAGAAAAGTACTAAATGATAAAAGAAAAATCTGAAAAAATTACAGAAATAGTTTTTACACACCAGAAGCCTAGGAAAATTGTAAAAATGGAATTTGCTTATAAATAAGCTGAAGAATAAGCCAAATGGCTTAAATAGAAGCTATCACTTCTATTAAGTTGGGCTTATTTGAGATTTTCTTTTTCCAAACTGCTTATTACAACTTATTAGACAACTTTTGTGAAGTGAGATTGACTGTGGTCAAGGAAATAAGCACTTCAAGTGCTTATTACCTTAGCAGTTGACTTTTATTGACCAGAAGTGGAAATAAGCTCAAATGAGCTAAAGTGGGGTCCACTCTGGTGAAAACAGATACCAATAAGTACAATGAACAATTTAAAGCAAGTAGCAAACAAATAAGCTGACAGATTAAGCCATAAGCTCAGAATAAGCACTTGGCTTAATGAGATTCTGAGTCAGTTGAGGGATAGACTTTTGGGGTCAAACAAAGTGGGGTCCACTGGCCTTAAGGTCAAATAAGTGGTCAACCCTTGATCCTGGGTAGGAGGTGGGTTGAATGGTGCCAAGCTGGAGGTGTGGGACCCACTGGGTCAATCACAAACCACCAATAAAGTTGGGTGGGTGAAACAAGTCTGCTGAGACAGGGCGAGGTCTTTGCCCTGCAGTCAACTTCAAAGGGTATTTTGGTCCCTTAGAAAAAGTCACAAAAATATAACAATTGTGAAAGTCCAAAGTTCAGCTGGTAGTGTAAACACACAACAAGTTTCAAGTCTTGAATCAAAACACAAAAATCAATTTAATTCATGCCATTTTGGCAAAAATCAGAGTTTGAGCTTTTTGACTTTTTAGAGAAACTTGAAATTTGACTTTTGGGAACTTTGATTGCTGATTTACTGACTTAAAATGTTATGAATAGCTGTATAAAAGTTACTTAAGTAAACAAAACACCTTGTGAAATGGAGTGATGAATTTTGCACTTCAAAACTCACCACAGTTGACTGTGGTGAGTATTACCTTGTGATTTTGACTTTGGGTGAGTTTGAGACTCAGAATGTGGTCAATTAGACTCTAACACAACCCAAACAACTAAAAGAAACACAGAGATGCACAATTATACAAGTGGAACCATGTAAACAACCTACAACTAAACACCCCTAAAAAAACAGTTTTTGAAGAGATTATGATTTAGACAAACATAAAACACAAACAAATGATTACTACTGATCTATATACTAATAAATAACTAAAACAAGCACAAATAAACTGATAGAACTGCTTATTACTAAGGAGATGAGATTTTGTTAGCTTATAAAGCCTTCCAAGCTTGGCTGCAAAGAACTAAGGACCCTCAAACACCAAACCTATGTGACTTCCATAAGTCTCTAACCCATGGCCATCCCAGATTTACCATGCTCCATGCTTATCTCCCATTCTTTCACCAACTTTTATTTATTTTTGATTTTTTCTTAATTTTTTTAGTAAATATTGAAAATTGAGCTTAGTATGTTCTTACAAGCTTATAAAGCTTTCAAAACTTTGTTTCTGAGTTTACATGAGATTATAAATTACTTGTACTCACATTAGAGACCTTAATTAGAACTTGAAAATTTAAAATGGAACTTGAAAAGTGAAATTGAGAAACAAACTTCAAAACAGATTTTCATTGATAATAAGAGTTACAATACATTGAAATTAAACTGAAAAACATTAAAAACTAAAAAATTACACACTACAATGCTCAACAATGAGCTATCTTATATAACGAGCTAAAGAACTAGGCCTAAGACTTGCACATGGGCTCTTTTTGAATTCTGGATGTCCCACAAGCTTCCTGTAGACCTCTTGACCAAATCCCAACCATTGAATTAGTTTGAGATCATTTCCAGCCTTTGATTGGCTTTTTGGCGCCAAAACTTATACGGGGCAAGGATGAGTGGTACTGGTGGGTGTTGTTCAGGGCATTTATGGTGGTGGGTTTGTTAGGTGAGGGAGTATTAATTATGGAGGCTAAAAGGTGGAAAAAGGTGAGGAGGGGGGGTGAGTCATCCTGGTTTTGCGTTGTAATGTTGGGGAAGGAAGATGGGTCAAAGGTCGTTTGACCTTGGTTGACTGTTTGACCCCGGTGTGGGTTTTTAGCAAAAAAGGAGGTGGGCTGGTAAATTGGGCTTGGGTGGACTGGATAAGGGAAATGGATTGGATGGGTTGGTGTTTGGTTTTGGTCTAATATTAACAAAAGGGTCCGGTTGGTTAGTTTAGTGATAAGGACCAATTTTGTAATTTTTGAAAAGATGAGGGGCTGAAATTGTAAGTTCTCCAAAGTAACCATAAGGACCAATGTTGCCAATACCAATAATACAAGGACCAAATTTGCCAATTTTCCATTTTTCAAAATTTCAAAACTTCCCAGGGACTTATTTTGCCATATTTGGATTTGCAGGGACTAAACTTGTAATTTTAGAAAACTTGCAACCCAAGTGTAATATTTTGTGATTATTTGACTTTTAAAACCTTGGGTTGACTTTTCCTTTCAAAATAAATGCATAGGGACTAAAGTTGACAAGTTTTGAAACTTGGGGGACTGAAACTGCCAATACTGCAAACTTTGTACGTTTTTTCTTTGTTTTTGCACATTTTGCTTTTAAAACACATAAAACACAATCCCTGGGATAATTTAAGTATTTTGATATCTTTTTTATTGTTTTTGTGCGTTTTGGCAGTTTAAATATATCAAAAACGATGAGTGTTTGAGCACTCATCAATTGACAAAATTAGTCCCTGGGTGTTTAAAAATGGAAATTTAACAAATAACACCCTTGTACTATTCATAACTTACAAATTGGAACTATTTTGATAACTTTTGGAAAATTACAATTTCACCCCTCAAACTTTGGTGAAATTACATAAAAGGTCCCCGGATGTTATAAAATGAAAAAAAATGTCAATTATGGTCCTTGGTTTATCTTATTTGGCAAGTTAGGTCCTTGAAAAATACTTTGGAAAAATTACAATATCAGTCCCTATACTTTGCACAAATTACAATTTTGGTCCATGTTAAACCATAATACCAAACGGACCTTTAAATACCCTTATAATCCAAATCCAAATAACAAACATAAGCCCACTACCCTTTTTATTTACCCAAGCCCAACACCCTACCAAGCCCACCCCGTTTTAATAATACCAGGGTCAACCCATGGTTTGACCACCCCTAAAACCACCTTCACCCTTTTCCTCCAAAACCACTCCCTCCCCTGCAATACCACCTCCACCATCCCAACTTGCACCTCTGTCTCACCCACACCCTTATCCCTTCAATCTCACTCCCCAAGAAGCAGTCACATCACCCCCCCCCCCCCTATGGCTACTTCTGGCTTAGAGCCAATTTTCCCGCCAAAAAGCCATTCAATGGCTAGGATCAATATAAGACATCCAAAGGCTGAGATGAGAGGTAGGATTTGACCCTTGGGACCCACTATGCCCTAATAGTCAACTACAAAAGAAGAAAGAGGCAGGAATGAAGTTTTGTTAGTGTAGTTTTCGTGTAATGTAATCGTAGGTAGTGTAATTTCTCTTTCAATTGTAATTTTAAGTTTAAACTTGTTGTACTCAGTTTATTTAATGCAATTAAACCTTTCTTGAACCTTTAATTCCAATCTTGTTCTTTAAATTCAAATTTAGCAATTTTGGGTGAAATTGACAAATTCATTTAAAATTGTTAACTGTTGTTGTTTCTTGTTCCATTAAGATCAGTTAAGCTTACTTACAAGTTTTTAAGAGTTTTTACAGCTTTGTAACCATTTCTAGTTCAATACTAATAAATACAAGAAAAATACAAAAAAATAGGAAGTAAATAAAAAATCAGTGTTGAAGGAAGTTTGGAGCAAGAAGCAGGGTGGATTCTTTGATTCTCATGGTATTAGTGCCTCTGGGAGGTGTTAGGATGGTTATTGGATCACTAGTTCACTTATTCTCACCTTGAAATCTACTTGTAAGCCATATCTCAGAAGTTTGCTTATTTCTATGCTACTGCTTATTCCTTGTTTGTTTGTGCTTTTTCCTACCTAATAAGTTCATTTAAGTCAGACTAGTGCTTAATATTGGGGAATAGCTTATTAGATCTCATTGTGTCAAAAGATTTCTTAGTTCACTGCCTGTTAAAGGGGTGTTTGGATTTGCTGATTTCACTATGACACGGGTTGTTTTTGTTATTGTTCTCAGTTAAGAAATGTCACACTAGGTCCATTTAGGGTAGTCAAACCTTAAAACTAGTGGTTCATTTCATAAAAAGTCAAAATAGGTCTTAATCCACCTTATTTCATTAACTGTTAGTTCATTAGGTTGCATAATCATGCATATCGGTTCAATAGTGGTTAGGATTGCTTAATTTAGTTTCTACTTAACTTATAACATCATTAGTAATCAGCTAGGATCTTTTAAATCTCAGATTAGTCAACTTAGGTTCTAATATCAAAAAGTCAAATTGCACACCTTAGATTTTTCCAAAACTTGCAAGAATTGTTGTGATTTTTGTAGTAAGATTTAGGCTTTGAGCTTTTTAGGAATCATAGTATCCCAGCTTAACTTCAGTGTCCCATAGTTACTTAATTTTTAGGATTTTTATTGTGGGCCCCACTTTGGACCAAACTCACTTGCAGGGTTGGTCTCTGCCTTGCTGCAGCAGACCTCAGTCCACCACCACCACTTTGGCGGTGGTTTCTGGCCACCACAGTGGTCCCACAAATCCCAACTTTGTTCCTTTCAACCCCCCTGGTTGTCTCCCCATTTCAACCAATCATTTGACCTTAGACATTGTGGACCCCACTTGAATTCACCTCCAAAACTTGTCCCATTTTCAGTTTTCACATAAGAAAGTTAAGTGCTTAATCTTGCTTAATTGCTTATCCAGTGGACCCCATGTGCTTATCCTGGCTTATGCATGTCCATAAACTTATTGGAACCAGAATTCACCATAGTTGGTCCCACTCAAGCTCATTTGAGCTTAATTTCCTTTTTGGTCAACATAAGTCAACTATCTAGGCTTTTTAGCTTATTCTGGCTTATTTTTTATTTCCAAAAAATTTGTTTTATAAAAGTTTCTTGTTTTTAGGTGTAAAATAGATTTCTAAAAGAAAATTCTAGAAAAATCAAATTTAAAGTAAGTGATAGTTTCTATTTAATGTAATTTAAATTTTAATTTTCATTTTTAGATTTTTATTAAGCAACTTACATTTTTATATTTTTATTAATTACCTTTTACCCTAAAGTAATTTCAGTAATTTTTCTATATTTTTATTTTGTCATTTAGTATTTATTAGATTTAATATTAGTTTTTTTAATTATTAATTAATATTAAGTTTTAAATAGCATAATTAGTTTTTACAAGTGACACCTAGTTTTTATATTTTTCCTAGCTTTTATATAATATAATATAATTTTAGGAATTTTTTTAGAATTTTTACTGTTCATTTTCTAGTTTTTATAATTTAAATAGTTTAATTAGCAATTAATAAATAATTAGAATAATAATTAGTAAATTAGTTTAAAAATACATAAAATCAACTTTTTATAATTTTTTAGGATTCCTGTGATGGTTAATTAGTTTTATAAATTTTCTCATAATTTTCTAAGTCATTTAGGTATTATTAGTAATTAAAAAGTAGATTTAAAATAGTTTAATTAATTATTAAATAGTTTAAATTAGTTTTTAATTAATAATAAATAATAAAATAATCCAAAAAATAATTTTCTTTTTAATTTCATTTTCTTTTAATTTTAAGTTTGTAAAAGTTTCATTTTCACCCCCTGTAGTTTATTTTCCTTAAAACTCACCTTTTTCTCAGCACGCAATCGTGCCTGATTTTAATTTGGTTTACGTTTATACAATTCTGTTTCCCGTAATTGTTAATACTGTTATTCCTAATCATTCCAGTAGTGTAAACAATTCCAAATTTTTATCTGGTTACTTCCCATTCAATTCACCCGATCACAAACCCGTTTTTATACCATCCACACCTCGTCGGGACATAACGACCCAGGGAAACACTGTATTCCACGGAAGCATTGGTCTAAGCTGTTTGACTATTATGGTTGACCATTCCCAAGTGGTTGACTGATAATTATCTGACCATTTCACACCAATCAAATTTTGGCGCCGCTGCCGGGGAGGTTGTGCGCGTATTCTAAACGGTTTTTTTCTGATTAGTGATTTTGGAATTCATCCATTTGTATATTTATCCACCTTTGTTCATATTATCTTATTATCATATACAAAACTGTTCCCGAAAACATTTTAAATCAGTTTTCAACGAACACAAAAAACACAAAAAGATTTTCTTTCTTATAAAATGTTTATCAAAAATCCCAAAAATATCCATTCTTACCCTCCTACCTTTTTGATTCTCCATTTCTTACCCTCCAAAACCCTTTGATTCTTTCTATGTCTCATCCTCACCTTCTTTGTCGATGGTGTGGTAGTCCTTATAATGGTGGTAATTGCCCTAGTTGTGGCATGGTAGAGCCAGGAAACGGGTATGTCTATAACCAGAATCCCTATTCCTACCATGACACGACTAATTCATTCCATCAGCTTCCACACCATGAGACCCAACAGTTTTACTGTTGTGAGTATTGTGGAGGCCCTCACTACAGCTCTGATTGTCAAATTAGGAATCAGTTTGTCTATGAACAGGTTCCTTGTAACAATCATGAATTTGGTTTTAATCAGCCCTCACAATACACAAAACCTCAACCACCACCGCAGGAGGAGTTACCTAGAGCTGAATTGATTACTAAAATGATTATGAATCAAATTTAAGTCAACAAGACCATTCAAGATAGTATAAACTGTATTAAGGATCTGATTCTTAGAAAACAAAAGCCTCCTGTTAACTCATTTTATCTTGAGGATGAAAGTGATGAGGATGAACCATTTGAAGAGGAAAACCCTAAGGAAACATCAGATATCTTGCCAATGGGGGACAAGGAAGTCAAAATCAATCCTCTTGAGGAATTTGATGACCTTGTTCCAATCCCAAAGGTATCTGAGAAACCTTTTGATTCAACTTCAGTTGAAACTGCTTCAGTAGAAATACAGGGAGAAAAGAATATAACTGAATCACTAGTAGTAGAAATAATGGAACTTGTAGAATCCATGACTGCTAGTCCTTCTCAATTCCCTGAGTCTGTTGTTATCACACCCGAGGTTCCCACTCACTCTTTGAGCATGGGGGACGAGCATCTTGACACTGTCCCTGAAAGGGAATCGGACGAATTCATAAAGTCTAGTGTTGAGAACCTTGTCCCAATCCCAAGAGAGTCACAGGGAATTCTTGATCATACGTGTGATATCCCTCCTCCTCTTATCTTCCCAACTAATCATGTTGAGATGTTCTCCGATTCTGATAATGATGATTCTTTATCTTGTAGGGACATCATTTATGTGGAAGAATTACCTTCTGAGCTAGTTAGCTTAGAAGAAGAGAATGATGAGATTGACACTGAAATCCAAGATGAAGCACTTCGTGCAACATTATTGAATGCCAATCTCCTCATTTCTAAAATCAAGGCTTTCAAAGAGAAACCTATTTCATCTCCTATCCCCATTAACGATAGTGACATTTTCTCCGATGATCCTATTCCGGAGTTTGAAGCCTTTACTTTTGATCCTATGGGAGAGAAGATTAGTGGCAGTACCACTTCTCATTCTCATAATTCTCTCCCCGATTATGAATCATTTACCTTCGATGACTTCTCCTGTGAACTCACGCACATCAATCCAGAATATGATTCATTTACCTTCGATGAGTTCTCCTGTGAACTCACTTATATCATATCTCCGCCGGAGTATGATAACTTCTACTTTGATCTAGACACACCCGGGATATGTCTTGATCAAACGAGCTTAAAAGTTGAGATTCATAATGTTGAATCGTTTAGCTCAAGGTTGTTTAGACCTCATCTAGGGATTACGAAATAATAATGAACAAGAATGCACAGCGGAATATATAAACATCATTATTATTGAACAAGGTTTTTCTCAAACAATCTTCATAGCCCCAATATTATTTGATCAAGATAATACGGTTACATCAATGAACTGTAACAGGAATCAAGTGATTCTTGAGGCTAAACTAAACACTAACCCTAACCCTAGACATTTTCCCTACGCCTAGGTTTACACACACACACCTTTAGTCGACTACATAATGGAAGACTTGTACATAAAACCCTACACCCTTGATCTCTTTATATAGTAGAGCTTTAGGGTTTACAAATTACTACGAGGGACTAATAAATAAATATTCTTTAACAAGCAAGTCCTTTGTGTTTTATTCTTCTTTATTTGAAGAATTCTTCCATGTCACTTTAAGTCCTTCATGTTTCATTCTTTCTTGTTTTGTATCATCAAATCTAATAGACCCAACAATCTTTCCCTATTTGATGATGACAAAACAAACACAGTCTTGTACGAACTTCCCTAGACGAAGTAGAGAAATTGAGATAATTAAATCTCGCCATGAATGAAACAATCTTTGTCTTCCCCTTAATCCATGCTATACCACTCCAACATCTCTTCCCCTTTTTGTTATCAACAAATAGGGAACATATGAAATATGATCTTTACCACCACGAACTAATACCACACATCCAATTCATCCTTCCAATGTCTCAAATTACCCTCCATGAAGTTTTCCGCAACTATAAATGAACTTGAAACAATAGAAATCTAAACCATCAGTAGTAGTACTAATCAACAATAGTAAGAATCAACAACTTCCCCTTGAGTGGTGCATGAACATCAAATGATTAAACATATCATAAGATACTTCCCCTGAAATCAATATGTTAACCATCTTTATGATTCTTCAAATCTGTAGGCTCTATGTAATGATCACATGTGAAGAAAACCAAATATAACGAACTTGATGAAGTAGAGTAACCCAAACTTGTCTTATATCTTGTACTATCCACGTGACTCCAAACTCATACCAAACCATAAATATAAGTAGACCGCAATCCCTTGACAAATCCTCAACTAATATGAGACACTAAGCACTACAATGTAACTCCTTAAAGTGATAGCAAATGTGACATTAAGCACCTTCAGTTTGTAGATAACACACCAATTTGCTAGATTCATCAAGTCTTTGTCACAACAATAAAGCACGAACAAGTTATCGTCAAAGTGTTCCACTTACTTTGAGATATGATAAGAACACGCACCTGTGAAACTCAACTACAACATCAAATAAATGATATTCACCTTTCTTCGTAATCAATTAAGCAATAAGAACAAATACGAGCCTTTAAACCTTTAAGAACAAAATAACCAATCTCCTTGTGTGTATGAACCAAAATCCAATGTGTGTGTAATCCAATCTCTTAATCAATAAACGCAGCAGTATAAATCTTTCGAGCAGCAGAAACAAATTTATATAATACGCAGCAGTACTACTTTCTCTCAGCAGCAATAAAAATCAGTATCAATTCCTCGAAAACTGACAAATTGACATTGAATCACGAATTTTAAAATCACTTTGCCACAGCACGACAAATCTTTGACCCTATCAATAAAGGCTGCGAACCTATGTGACCATTGACCCAATGAATTTACTAAGTAGTACTGTATAATCTTTGAGACAACAGTAGCCTCATCAATATGCGCCCCACATCCAATGACCTCACAACTTGCAGAATATGACAAACCAATCAGCCCCACACGTGATTAACTAATTCACAAACCGACACATTGATAACCTTAATTCACGAAAAACAATAGTACGAGGTATCAAGTTGTTTTGCAGTTCATGCATATTCGACAATCACAATAAATTGCATCAACCAATCATACTCCAATATGCAGTACACGACAATAACTACGCAACTTAATTCAGATTTGCTAATCCTACTGATGGAATCTTGTGCAATTAATAAGTTGTGTGGTTATAGAATACTTTTAATCATCACCGACCCACTAACAGTTTCCACCTTGATTGCACCGACTTATGATATTTGATCAATAATAAACATTCCGACCCACTAACTTGGCAAAACACATTAATGGTACGAGGATAATTAATTCACCTTCAATTATCCTGAGATCATTGATCGAATAAATAACTTTCTTCCTCTAACTCGCGAGACATCATTAATACGAGAATAATTCATCTATCATCTCAGCCCTTTGAATATTTAATCGACCCAAGAATAAGTTGTACGAGGATATTACTTAAAGTATTATCCTGGATCTAAACACCTTGAACTTGTGTTAGATTGATACTTTGAGTTATATCACTAAGTATGCGGAATCTACTTAGTAACACTTAGAAGTTTGATTATAAGTAAGACAGTTGTTTATGAATAAGAACAATATATGTAAACAAACGATTAGCTCCAATATTATTAATGATAATAATACGAGTGATCTTGATATCACTAGTGTTACACCTTGAAGCTCTAGAAAACGTATATCTAACCCTTAACCTAGGATCTCCTTTTATAGCACAAGGAATCCTCTTCTACAAGATAAGTATAATGCTAATAGAATAAGATATACACAAGATATATTCTATATTTATCTAAACACGTTTCCTAACAGTTATCTAATAAGCAGTGGTAATATATGTTCTTGCAGTGGTAATGAGTTTCCACTGCAAGTACAATCTTCAGCAGTTGTAACATCTTCACTTAGCCGTGGTAACTGTTAGTATAATTCCCAACAATCCTCCCCTAACTTATGATTAATAAATAAATCAATAAGTTTCTTCAAGTATTCAGCAAACATGAGGATATGGGAATTCTTCCAAACACTTATCTTCTTCTTCTTAATTCTTTATCAGCTCTCACACTTTGATCATAAATCCTTTGTAGCAAATCATCTATGACTTCAGTTCTTTCCCAGCACCTAAGCTTCACTGTCCTCATCACATCCAATACTCCAGCTCTCAATGGATATTCTTTCTCAGCCAGCATAAAGACATCAACTCCATCTTGAGTAGAAAGATGATGCACAAAACTTGAATTATAGAACTTCCACAAGGTTCTCATGTCATGAGCTTCAAATCTCCAATATCTATCACTTGGGTCAGGTTCATATAATCTTCTGAAGTGAACCCATAACTCCTTAGCCTTGACATCAACAAGTTCATCCTTCTTGAACAATCCTCCACAAAGTATCCAAATCTTCTCTATCACAAGATCTAACAATATCTTCAAAATCTCTGCAAATGCTTGTGACACTTCCAGTTCTGATGATCTTCCAAGCTACACCAAAACTATCAGAAAAGATCTCCCAACCAACTACTGAATATTTTGCTTGTAGAGGTTCAATATTAAGTACATCAGTCTCTATGAACAACATGTTTGTAACTTGCTCTTCTGTCAACTTGCTAGGACCCTCTTCTGCTTGAGATGATTCCTAAGTCTTCAATTTCTTTGCATCTTTTGATCCAAGACTCACTCCAGACCTTTTTGTTTTCATGACTATAGGTTCTTGATCCATTGGAATGAAATTACTATCTTGTCTTTTGATCCTGTAGTAAATACCTTCAATCTGATCATGTGACATTCCTTTGAATTGAGCCATCTTCATATTACCAACATGGCAACAAAAAGTCTTCATCTCAGCAATGATTTGTGCCTTTGTAAGTTTCCTTGGCTTCTTTTGACCTTTTCTAACATCCCCAATGATTTTATCAAGAGCTTGCTGATTCTTCATTTGAATAAAGTCTTTTAATTGAGCAGACCTTTGTTCTTCATCCAAGGTTGTATTTGCAATAAGTTCAATAGCCTTCTTCATGATTATTTGATCATTATTAATCAAGTAGTCAATCTCTTATTCTGTAGGCACATAAGTGAACAATGGAGGTTTCTCATGTATGACAGTTGGTGAAACACTTGAAATTGGTTCTGCCATTACAGCTTCAAGCTTATCCAACCTTTTAGCTTCCATAAAACTAGCAACTTCATCTTCCTCTAACTTTCTCTTTCTTTCATACTCTGCTGCTTGCTCATGCTCTGCCAATCTTGCATCAAAGTCAATCTGAGCTTGATCTTTCTTAGAAATCTTTCTTGTTTGCTCTTGATCTGAAGAAATCACAATAGCCTTTCCTTTGACTGATCTTATTCTGGCAGCTTCTTCCTCTGCAGTGGTAATTTCTTGAGTAGCAGTGGGAACTTTTTCACTTGCAGTGGAAATAGGTTGATCAGTGGGAACTTGTTCTGCTTCAGTGGAAATTGGTTGAGCAGTTCCAACTATATCATCAAAGTTAAAACCAGCATCAGTATCCATATCTTCAAAATTCAATTTCCTCCCCTCAGTCTCAGCTACATCATCTCTTGCTTGAACATTATCAGAATTAGTAAGCTCAGCAAACAACTTATCAAAATTAGTGCTCCTCCCCTTAATCTCTGCATCTGTTTTCCTCCCCTGTTTGGAAGAATCTCCCAAATTTTTAGTAGAACATGCAGAAAACTCATCCTGAGGTGAAGATGATGAAGATAACACAACTTGAGGTCTTTTCTTCTTGAGATTCTCAACTTCATTCTGCAATCTTTGAATCTCAGCCTTCAATTGATTCAGCTCTGTGGCATGTTGAACCTGCTTGACTAATTTGGTACAAATGTCCATCAATTCAGGTAGTTGCACACTGCCTTCATCACTTCCAACCATGTTACCTGTTGGGAGAGGTGAATCATGAGGCATTGATTCAGGCTCTTCCCTAGTTGGACTAGGATTAAGCCTTGAACCACCACTGCTTGTCCCTAAACCAAAATGTTTAGCAACATGCAATGTTGAGATGAGAGAAGTTGGTTGTTTATGCCTTCTCTCATAAGTGTGAGTTACAGCAGGGGTATGGTGAATTGGTGGAACAACAATAGTGGGTGTGTTTTGGGATACAACTGGGATGGTTGCATCTTCACCCTGTACTTGAGCAATTTTAGCAAGCATTTGAGGAAAAAGTGGATGAACCTCCCCATTCCAAAGATCTGAAGCCTTACTCATGTTTTGAAAAACTTTTGGCTTAAGACAGGAAGGCTCATAAATTCTATTAGGTTGCAGTTGAAACTCATTTAACACTGCTTGCACAAACCTTGGATACATCAAAAATTTATATTGACTCTTTGCATTGCCTTTCATATTATTAAAAATAAACTTTAAAAATTTGAAAGTCCTATCAGTTGCCAAACAAACCAAAGGATAAGCCATGGTTGATGCAAATTGTTCATAAGATGTTTTCTTAGGACTTAGGCAATGTAAAAGAGTGTGAATTAAAAATCTCCAATGGGGAAAAAAACATCATTTTCTGAAAGTTACTTTTTGTTCAGATGTATCATACCCCATTAAAGCAATATTAGTGAAAATTTCTGAATTAGGTAATGTGATGATACCATTGAGATCATCCAAATGGAGAATTCTCCTCAAGTATGACTCAGTAACATCAATAGTTACCCCCATCAACTGTGGCTCTTAGAGCATCCACAGATTCATGTGTGTCTCCCTGTTCAAGAGTTATGGATTCCACAGTGTTCCAGAACTGTTTGATATGAGAGACATAGATTGTGGGATTAATAGTTAAGGCATACCTTATATGAGTTGTGTTTAGAAAATCCACAATCTGATGAAAAACAGGGCCACTCTTCTCGTTTGACTTTTGTAGGTAGGCCACTTGGTTGTGCTCCTCGACAAATTTTAGAATCGTCATGATATTTGTGAAGAAGAGAATAAAAGTGTTAGTAATCAAGATAAAAATCAAGCCGTATGATGATCAATTTATACTAATAGGGTTTGAGGAGGTTGCGCAATGTGAATTATCTTTAGAAAGAATTATCTTTAGAAAAGAATAATTTATAATAAGTAAGCAGATAATTCACAAAAGATTTTACCCTATTAATAAGGAAAGACGGTTATATTTACAACGGCTAGTAAAAAAAATAGATTACTGACACAACAGTTGTAACGGCTAGTTCACCAGTGGAAAAATTACTCTTGCAGTGGTAACTAATGAACTAGCAGTGGTAAAATTTTCACAACATATCAAAGAGCAGTGGTTAATAAAACATGAAAATTAGCTGCTCTTATCATAGTTTTTAGCAAACTACCATCTATCAACGGATTTGATATGTCTTTACCATGAGCCGTTTGCTATGGACTAGCCAACTCTTGATCACTTGGAGTATGGTGAGTTGATAACCATATAGTTTTTGGTAAACTATCAACCATAAACGGATTTGATAAGTCTTTACCAGTAGCCGTTTGCTCTGGACTAGTTGATTCTTATGTGGATTAGACATGGTGAATCAATAACCATTTGTTGTGTGTCTATGATACACACCTTATAACTCCAATGACTTCAATAATATGGGTGTATGCTGCAGAACAAGGTAACTCTCAACTTAACCCATAAAAATTAACCCAAAGTAACTTTTTAACCAAGTTACTATTCACAAAAATATCTTCCAAAAGTCAACCCGATAATAACCAAATTTACTCCTCCAACCTACCAAAACAAGTAAGAGTAAATATTCTGCATTAATTAGAATTCGACCTTGACTTTGCATATAAAAGGGGGCTCAAAAACCTTTATCTCTCATTAACAATCATCTTCAATAACACAAACCCTAAACATCATCATGAGTTGGTTTCCTTTAATCTACATCTCATCTGATGACACATCTGATGAGGAAATCAGTTACTGCTCTGACTCTGAAGAACTTTCAGCTGGATGGAGTGGATATTTTCCACCAAGTGCTGCAACTGCTACATCTTCAAGCTTGAAGCCTAACAAGAAGATTTCAGCTGTTCCTGCTCCATCTCTAGAGTTTTATTCAAGCTCTTCATCTGATGATGATAATGATCCAACCTTTGATCTTTCCAAAGAGCTTCCAAAGGCCCTCACCACAGCATTGACAACTGCCATAAACAACATGAAGTGGCCTGCTGTTGAGAAGCCTACCCAAGCACCAAAGCCTCCCAAGCAAGTTCTGGGACTTGTTTGTCCAAGGAAACAACTTTCTTTTGATGACAAAAGAAAGAGGGCTTCCAAGGGCAAGCATGAGTATGAGGGAAAAGGAAAGAAACCTATGGAGTAGGTGTTAGGTTGTAGGTTTATGTCTTGTTATGGTTTTCTGTTTTGGTGACTATGTTTTCAGAATGGTTGTGATGTACTTCTCTATAAAATCAATAAAAGTACTCTTTCTTTATGCTTTTAATCACCAATCTTTCCACTGTTGTATGTTTATTTCCGTTGTGCTCTTGATAACTCTGCATACAAGTTAGTAGAAAACCATACATACCATATAACCAATATTAGTACCTAAAAACTATCCTGCAACACTGAAAAGTATTAGACATCAATAATTTATGGATTGAGCATTCCAATACCTGTTACCAAGTATTGAAATCTACCAACATCATGCCCTTTTGTTAATAAATTAGCATAATTGTCATCAGTATGGATTTTGACAACATTAATAAGCTTTTTCTCAAAACAATCTCTAATAAAGTGATGTATAATTTCAATATGTTTAGTTTTAGTGTGTTGCACAGGATTTTTAATAATGCATATGGTACTACTATTGTCTATATAGATAATTGTGTTCATGAAATTGTACCCATAATCCAATAATTGATTCTGAAGCCAAAGGATCTGAGCACAACAACTAGCAGCTGCAACATATTCTGCTTCAGTGGTTGAAGTAGCAACCATAGTTTGCTTCTTGCACTGCCATGACACCAATCTACATCCAAGAAATTGACATCCTCCAGTAGTTGATCTTCTATCCAAACTTGCACCAGCATAGTCACTATCTGAGTATGTGATCAATTCCATAGGAGATTCTCTTGGATACCATAATCCTAGATTAGGAAAAGTCTTCAAGTACCTAAAAATCTTTTCCACTGCTGTCATATGTGATGTCTTTGGAGTCACTTGAAATCTTGCACAAGCACATACAGCAAACATAATGTCTGGTCTTAATGAAGTAAGATACATCAAAGAACCAATCATAGATCTGTAAGTGTGAACATCAACATTAGCACCACTAGCATTCTTCAACAATAGATGAGTGGTCTTGTCAGCAGGGGTATTTGAAGGTTTTGCATCAGTAAACTTGAACTTCCTAATGATCTCAGCCACATATTTGTCTTGACTGATAAAGATGCCTTCTTTACTCTGTTGTACTTGCAGCCCCAGAAAGAATGTAAGTTCTCCTATAGAACTCATCTGAAATTCATCTTTCATCAGCTTCTCAAACTCTTTGCACATCTCTTGTTTAGTAGATCCAAAGATAATATCATCAACATAAACTTGAACAAGTAGAATATCACCCTTGTCTTTCTTGATGAACAAAGTTTGGTCAATCTTGCCTCTATGAAACTCATTATTCAACAAATAATTAGCTAAGGTTTCATACCACTTCCTTGGAGCCTGATGTAAGCCATAAAGAGCCTTAACCACTTTATACACTTTATTTGGGTGGTGAGGATCTTCAAAGCCTGGAGGTTGAGAGACATATACCTCCACATCAATAGTACCATACAGAAAGGCACTTTTAACATCCATTTGATAGACTGTAAAACCCATAAATGATGCATAGGCTAAAAACAATCTAATAGCCTCAATCCTTGCAACAAGAGCAAAAACTTCTTCATAATCAATACCCTCCTCTTGAGTGTATCCTTGAGCAACCAATCTAGCTTTGTTCCTGATTACAATACCTCTTTCATCTTTCTTGTTTCTGAACACCCATTTAGTACCAATGACCTTCATACCATCAGGTAAGTCACAAAGAACCCAAACCTTTTGAAGTTTAAACTACAGCAACTCTTCTTGCATTGCTTCAACCCAGCTAGATTCTCCAAGAGCCATATAGACATTCTTAGGCTCCACTTGTGAGAGAAAACAGAAAAACAAACACTCATTATTCTTACTATGTTTCTTGGACTCATACACTTCACTTATGAACCCATGAATGTCATCTTTCTTTGTCTGTCTTCTAGTCTTCACACCTGATTGAAGCTCACCAATAACATTATCAAGTGGATGCACTTTGTGGATTGAAGTCTGTGATGTGCTAGGAATATCATATGTTGAAGGCATGTTTGTAATCTCTACATCATCACTTGGTGATTCCTGAGAAGTATGTTCCACATTTAGGCTGTCAGTGGAAACTTCTGGTGTAGCAGTGGGAACTGACTTACCACTGCTAGTAGGAATTTCTTTATTTAGTGCACCATCTGCATCACTTGTCTTTTCAGAATTATCAACAAAGTCCCAAAGTGGCACAACAATTTGATCTTCATCATCTTTGCAAGCTTCATCTTCATCAATGAACTCTTCTGAATCTTCAAGATCTTTGTCTCCAGAGCTTGAAGTGAGAGGTACATAATTCATTGTATTAGATAATGTTTCAAGATCAAATAGCCAATATGGTCCTGAACCTGCCATGTTTGCTTTATTTTCAAGAAACTGAACATGCAAGTTCTCTTCAATCTTCTTTGTTCTTAAGTTATAGACTCTAAAAGCCTTGCTAACCATAGAGTATCCAACAAAGAAGCCTTCATCAGACTTTTCTTCAAATTTACCCAGATGATCAATGGTATTGAGAATAGTAACTTGACACCCAAATGGCCTCATAAACTCCAAAGTAGGAGGTCTTCCTATGAATAATTCATAAGGTGTCTTGTTCTTTGTTTTGACTACTAAAACCCTGTTCTGAATGTAACAAGCAGTGTTAACTGCTTCAGCCCAAAAAGTCACTGGAAGCTTGGAATCAGCTAACATGGTTCTAGCAGCCTCAATTAGTGTTCTGTTTCTTCTTTCTGCAACTCCATTTTGTTGAGGAGTTCTTGCAACACTAAATTCTCTTTTAATACCTTTGTCTCTGCAGAAATCATCCATAACTTTATTCTTGAACTCTGTCCCATTGTCACACCTGATGATCTTTATTTTCTTCTCAAATTGATTTTCAACTTCAGTGATGAATGTCTTAAGGATGCCAGTGGTTTCATCCTTGGTTCTTAAAAAGAAAACCCATGTGAATCTACTGAAATCATCAGTTACAACAAGACAATACTTTTTCAAATTGATGCTGCTCACAGAAGTAGGACCAAACAAGTCCATATGCAGCATAAAGAGTGGATGATCAATAGAATTGAATGCTTTGGTCTTGCATGAAGCTCTGTGTTGCTTTCCTTTGAGACAGGCACACAAGTTTGGTCATTTTCAAATCTTTTCTCTGGTAGACCTCTGACAAGTCCATCTTTCACAATCTTGTTGATGGTCTTGAAGTTAACATGACCACGTCTTCTATGCCAAAGCATTGATTCATCCAAAGTGGCTTTTGCAAGCAATCAAGTAACATCATTATTAGCCACTATGTTCTTCATGTCAATGCTATATAGATTTCCTTTTCTAGGGATTTTAAGCAAAATATCACTTTCATCAGGGAGCTTATAATCCTTAGATAAGATATAGCATTCATCTTCTGTAAATAGAACGCTATGCTTCTTGTCACACATCTGTGACACACTAAAAAGGTTGTACTTGAGTTCTTTCACATACTGCACATCTTCAAAATCAATGTTTCCAGCCATGATTGTTCCTTTGCCAGAAACTTTGCCACCAATTCCTCCTCCAAAGCTGACAAATTGTCCATCATAAGGTTGAAAGTCTGAAAGATAGGACTTATTGCCAGTCATGTGCCTGGAACATCCACTGTCTGAGTATCCTTGATCATTTGTAGTCTTTGAATGTTCCTGCACACAAAATAAAGGAATTAGTTCCTTTTGGGGACCCAAGCCACAAATGACTTGGATCTGCCTCGTGTATCAATATAATTATATCTATCAAAGGTCATTGATACACCATTAGGATTGTTTGAGGTGATGGTTCCTTTTGGTTTCCATTCCCAACGTGCTGAGGCCTTAACAGCATTTCCCATATTTACCCTTTTCTTGTTAACAGACCCACCAGTGGTAACCTTTGGCCTTGCAGTGGTAACTGTTGGCTTAGCAGTGGAAACTGCTAGTTTTGAAATTTTGGGTACCCACTTCTGGTTATTGTTAACTTTCTTTTCAAAATTAGTCTTTTTCCCTGTTTGATTAGATTTAACAAAATTTGTGACAGGGGACTTGGGGTAAACTCTGTTTTTGTTACTGGCAGTGGTAACTGCTGGTCTAGCAGTGGAAATTGGTTTTATGCCAGAATGAAGCAAAACAGACCTGGGAATCATCTTGCTAAGTGGATTTGGGTGAGTTAAGTTATTAGCATTGTGTCCATTCACCCTTGTATTCCCAAACACTTCCCTTCTACCTAAGTGGTAGGTACAGCTATAAGACAAATGGTCAAAGCTACCACATATATGACAGGGTTTGTTATTGAACACAAAATCACTACCAAATTGCCTAGATTTAACATGATTCCAACTCCTCATATTACCCCTAGGAGTTGGTGACCTACTTCTGTACATCTCTGCATATCTAGTAGTGGGCCTAGTGAAATTTGGTTGTGACCTAGGCTTCTCTTTGACTACATCCGGAATACTCTTTTTAACCTCCACTTTAACATTCTCAGGAACACTAGGTTTAGACTCAACATTAAAATTTTCATCTTTAAGAGATGAGTCACTAGCACTATCAAATGTATCAACCTCAACCTGAACCTTTTCAATTTCAACTGGTTTAACAAACTTTGGTCCATAGGTCATAGGTGGTTCCTGGAATTCTTCTAATCCTGTGTGAGCTAAGTCAATGCCAGGAGGTGATGGAACACCTCTTAAAGGTGGTGGAACTGATTTGTATCCAACTCCTGATTTGGCTTTGTTCACAACTTGGGCTTCCCAAATTTTGTCAATACACTTGGATTGGTGATCCAGTGTTTGCTTAGTTATCATTATATTCTCACTAGCCATTTTAACCTTTTCTAGTTCTTCTCTAAGAACCTTATTTACAGCAACCTGATAATCTAAGTCTCTTCTTAATACTGCAATATCATCATTGAACTTAGATTCATTTGCCCTATAATGCTCTAATTGAGTTTCTAAAACACCTAGGCCTCTTTTATGATTTGCTAAGTTATAATTAGTATGATTTAACTCTAGCAATTGTTCATCATATTGTGCTTTAATTTTCTCATACTCTTTTAAGGCCTTACAAGATTTAGAACAAGCATTATTAATTTGTACCTCAGAGTCAGAAAAAGCCATTAGTGCAAGCTCTGTAGCAACCATTGCAGACTCTGAATCATCTTCCTCATCCTTAGTCATAAAGCTCCAATCAAAGCTCACTCCATCAATAGCCAATAGCCCCTTTGGCTCATCAGTAGTAGGTTCCTTCTTCTTGTCCTACTTGTACCAAGTTGACTTGTTGTCAGACTTCCTTGGCTTCCTGCACTCCCTGGCAAAGTGCCCCTTCTTATGACAATTATAGCACTCCACCTTCTTTTTGTCAAAACCTACTGTTTCATTGCCACTGATGTCAATTTTTCTTCCAGTCTTCTTCCAAAACTTCTTTGTCCTTAAGCTTAGTAATGCCACTTGCCATTTAATGTCCATCTCCTCTATATCATCCTCATCAATTTGATCCAAATCCTCATGATTGAGAATTGAACCACCCACTTGACTTGATATAAAGGCATAAAAAGTAGTATCACTAAGTCCTGCAATCTGTCTCTTTGAGCTACCAGTTGAAACACTTCCACTACCCGTGGAAACAACAATGTTAGCACTATCATCATCACTATCACTTTCTTCATCTGAACTACTATCATCAAGAGATGATGATATGAGTGCTACACTTCCTGAACTTGAGCTTAATTTGCCAGCTTTCTTCAATCTTTGTTCAATAACCTTGAAGTTATTGTACAAATCATTAAGTTTCATGGTCTCCAAATCTAGCTTATCTTCCCACATAGCAACATTGGTTCCAAACTCAGAGGGTAAGCTTCTTAAGAACTTTAAATTGAGGTCTTCCCTTTCCACCTCAATTCCAAAAACAGTGAGTTGAGTAACAATCTTTTGTAGCCTTGTGAAGATGCTATCAATAGATTCATTACTTGTTGAACCAAAGTTTTCATAAGTCTGCTTCAGCAAGGTCTTTTGAGTCTTCTTGGTGGAATCATTACCACCAAAAACATTACAGATTTCCTCAAAAAGAGTCTTTGCAGTCTTGTACTTGCTGAATGCTAGAACTTGGTCTCTGGGAAGTGTCATCAGCAATAAACCTCTGGCCTTTCTGTCTTCATCTGAAGTCTTTCATCATTAGTAACAGGTCCAGTGTTGACCTTAATTACTTCCTTGCCACCAACCATCTCTGAAGTAGAACTTGGTTTGAAAGAATTTCCAACCATAATGATCTCCCAGAGTGTGTAGTCTTGGACCATAAAGAATTGTTCGATCATTAGCCTCCACATCTCAAAGTCATTCAACTTAAGCTTTGGAAGCTTAGCAGCAATGTTTGAGTTACTGGTTTCTGTCTCCATTGATTCTTCTGAGTGAACTAGAGTCTTCTAAATCAAAGTATCAAAGCCTGGCTCCGATACCACTTGATAGATCTAAACACCTTGAACTTGTGTTAGATTGATACTTTGAGTTATATCACTAAGTATGCGGAATCTACTTAGTAACACTTAGAAGTTTGATTATAAGTAAGACAGTTGTTTATGAATAAGAACAATATATGTAAACAAACGATTAGCTCCAATATTATTAAGATAATAATACGAGTGATCTTGATATCACTAGGGTTACACCTTGAAGCTCTAGAAAACGTATATCTAACCCTTAACCTAGGATCTCCTTTTATAGCACAAGGAATCCTCTTCTACAAGATAAGTATAATGCTAATAGAATAAGATATACACAAGATCTATTCTATATTTATCTAAACACGTTTCCTAACAGTTATCTAATAAGCAGTGGTAATATATGTTCTTGCAGTGGTAATGAGTTTCCACTGCAAGTATAGTCTTCAGCAGTTGTAAGATCTTCACTTAGCCGTGGTAACTGTTAGTATAATTCCCAACACATAATATTATGAATTCTCCTGTGGGTAACGATGAGTTAGTCATGATTTTCATCATGACTTTCTTTCTCTTTTTCACCTATCCCGTTGCTTCTCCTGTTCTTCACTCCTTCGGGAATGAAGATATTATCTTTGACCCCGGCATTTTCATGTATCATTCTTTTGAGCCAGGGTCTGTGTATCTCATCGATGTGGAACTTTCACGTGCTTCAAATGTTTATCCAAACATCTTGAATGAAAGTCCGATGGAGATTGTTTCTTCCACATCATGCTTCCCCAAGGACAAAAGAATTCGGGGTCGAGTCAAGCTAGCGACTCGGTAAACAAAAACAGTAGCATGCATACGGGGTTTTCACCCTAAGTGTGGGGGCGTTGCCCCTGCTGTTGTTACCATGTATATACTCTAATTAAAGAAAAAGTATGTATATATCTATATAAAATAAAGTAAAAAATGATATTTCCACATTTAGCTTGTAATGTTGCCCGTTTACGTTCAAAGAGTCGGCATAATAGCCGGGACTCTGAATATTGAGGACAATATTCAATTCTAAGTGTGGGGGGGGGGGGGAATTCTAGCGAATTTGATCACAATTTACCATCTAGTACCCCCGTTTTTGGCAAAAATTTAAATTTTTTTCACTTGAGCTTCAAAATTTTTGTGGTTATCAGTCCGCCATGTCTAAACAACAAAAGGATTGGCTAATCCAGGAGTAAACGGCTCTTGGTAAAGATATCTCAAATCCGTTGATGGCTTGCAATTTGCCCAAAATTGTATGGTATCTCAACTCGCCATATCCCAAAAAGTGAATGAGTTGACTAGCCCACAAGATTATGGCTTGTGGTAAAGGTCGTGGAAAAACCATAATTGGTAATCAGCTCACCAAGATATTGATTTAGTCCGTCAAGAGTTGGATAGTCCAGAAGCAAACGGCTTTTGGTAAAGACAAATCAAATCCGTTGACAGCTGGTGGTTTGCTCAAAATCACATGGTTATCAGGTGGACTATAGTTCTTACTTGAATCGATACATCTGGCTACTCCAGAAGTGATGGCTTTTGGTAAAGAGTTTTCAAATCCATTAAGTTTTTCTCAAAAGATTGCTAGGGACTAGCAATGTTTTAGTGTGGGGGATTGATGAGTGTCTAAATACTCATCATTTTATACTAATCTGAGCTGCCAAAACATCCAAAACACTCAAATATGCATCATCATACTTAAAATATCTTAGAAGTGTGTTTTATATGTTTCAAATGCAAAATAATCAAAAACAGATAAAAAACGAACAAAATTTGCATAATTGGCAGTTTTAGTCCCTCAAGTTTCATAAATTGGCACAACTAGTCCCTGAAGGTTTAAAATGGAATAAAAGTCAACTTAAGTCCTTGGGAAGTCAAACTTATTCACAAATAGTCCCTGGATGAAAGTTTACACAAAATGGCAACTTTTACCCCTCAAGTTTCAAAATTGGCAAAATTAGTCCCTGGGTGTTTAAAAATGGAAATTTAACAAATAACACCCTTGTACTATTCATAACTTACAAATTGGAACTATTTTGATAACTTTTGGAAAATTATAATTTCACCCCTCAAACTTTGGTGAAATTACATAAAAGGTCCCCGGATGTTATAAAATGAAAAAAATGTCAATTATGGTCCTTGGTTTATCTTATTTGGCAATTTAGGTCCTTGAAAAATACTTTGGAAAAATTACAATATCAGTCCCTATACTTTTCACAAATTACAATTTTGGTCCATGTTAAACCATAATACCAAACGGACCTTTAAATACCCTTATAATCCAAATCCAAATAACAAACATAAGCCCACTACCCTTTTTATTTACCCAAGCCCAACACCCTACCAAGCCCACCCCGTTTTAATAATACCAGGGTCAACCCCTGGTTTGACCATCCCCAAAACCACCTTCACCCTTTCCCTCCAAAACCACTCCCTCCCCTGCAATACCACCTCCACCATCCCAACTTGCACCTCTGTCTCACCCATACCCTTATCCCTTCAATCTCACTCCCCAAGAAGCAGTCACATCACCACCACCCCCCCCTATGGCTACTTCTGGCTTAGAGCCAATTTTCCCGCCAAAAAGCCATTCAATGGCTAGGATCAATATAAGACATCCAAAGGCTGAGATGAGAGGTGGGATTTGACCCTTGGGACCCACTATGCCCTAATTGTCAACTACAAAAGAAGAAAGAGGCAGGAATGAAGTTTTGTTAGTGTAGTTTTAGTGTAATGTAATTGTAGGTAGTGTAATTTCTCTTTCAATTGAAATTTTAAGTTTAAACTTGTTGTACTCAGTTTATTTAATGCAATTAAACCTTTCTTGAACCTTTAATTCCAATCTTGTTCTTTAAATTCAAATTTAGCAATTTTTGGTGAAATTGACAAATTCATTTAAAATTGTTAACTGTTGTTGTTTCTTGTTCCATTAAGATCAGTTAAACTTACTTACAAGTCTTTAAGAGGTTTTACAGCTTTGTAACCATTTCTAGTTCAATACTCATAAATACAAAAAAAAAATACAAAAAAAAATAGGAATTAAATAAAAATATCAGTTTTGAAGGAAGTTTGGAGCAAGAAGCAGGGTGGATTCTTTGATTCTCCTGGTATTAGTGCCTCTGGGAGGTGTTAGGATGGTTATTGGATCACTAGTTCACTTATTCTCACCTTGAAATCCACTTGTAAGCCATATCTCAGAATTTTGCTTATTTCTATGCTACTGCTTATTCCTTGTTTGTTTGTGCTTTTTCCTACCTAATAAGTTCATTTAAGTCAGACTAGTGCTTAATATTGGGGAATAGCTTATTAGATCTCATTGTGTCAAAAGATTTCTTAGTTCACTGCCTGTTAAAGGGGTGTTTGGATTTGCTGATTTCACTATGACACAGGTTGTTTTTGTTATTGATCTCAGTTAAGAAATGTCACACTAGGTCCATTTAGGGTAGTCAAAACCTTAAAACTAGTGGTTCATTTCATAAAAAGTCAAAATAGGTCTTAATCCACCTTATTTCATTAATTGTTAGTTCATTAGGTTGCATAATCATGCATATCGGTTCAATAGTGGTTAGGATTGCTTAATTTAGTTTCTACTTAACTTATAACATCATTAGTAATCAGCTAGGATCTTTTAAATCTCAGATTAGTCAACTTAGGTTCTAATATCAAAAAGTCAAATTGCACACCTTAGATTTTTCCAAAACTTGCAAGAATTGTTGTGATTTTTGTAGTAAGATTTAGGCTTTGAGCTTTTTAGGAATCATAGTATCCCAGCTTAACTTCAGTGTCCCATAGTTACTTAATTTTTAGGATTTTTATTGTGGGCCCCACTTTGGACCAAACTCACTTGCAGGGTTGGTCTCTGCCTTGCTGCAGCAGACCTCAGTCCACCACCACCACTTTGGTGGGGGTTTCTGGCCACCACAGTGGTCCCACAAGTCCCAACTTTGTTCCTTTCAACCCCCCCCCCCCTGTTTGTCTCCCCATTTCAACCAATCATTTGACCTTAGACATTGTGGACCCCACTTGAATTCACCTCCAAAACTTGTCCCATTTTCAGTTTTCACATAAGAAAGTTAAGTGCTTAATCTTGCTTAATTGCTTATCCAGTGGACCCCATGTGCTTATTCTGTCTTATGCATGTCCATAAACTTATTGGAACCAGAATTCACCATAGTGGGTCCCACTCAAACTCATTTGAGCTTAATTTCCTTTTTGGTCAACATAAGTCAACTATCTAGGCTTTTTAGCTTATTCTGGCTTATTTTTTATTTCCAAAAAATTTGTTTTTACAAAAGTTTCTTGTTTTTAGGTGTAAAATAGATTTCTAAAAGAAAATTCCAGAAAAATCAAATTTAAAGTAAGTGATAGTTTCTATTTAATGTAATTTAAATTTTAATTTTCATTTTTAGATTTTTATTAAGCAACTTACATTTTTATATTTTTATTAATTACCTTTTACCCTAAAGTAATTTCAGTAATTTTTCTAGATTTTTATTTTGTCATTTAGTATTTATTAGATTTAATATTAGTTTTATTAATTATTAATTAATATTAAGTTTTAAATATAATAATTAGTTTTTACAAAGTGACACCTAGTTTTTATATTTTTCCTAGCTTTTTTATAATATAATATAATTTCAGGAATTTTTCTAGAATTTTTACTGTTCAGTTTCTAGTTTTTATAATTTAAATAGTTTAATTAGTAATTAATAAATAATTAGAATAATAATTAGTAAATTAGTTTAAGAATACATAAAATCAACTTTTTATAATTTTTTAGGATTCCTGTGATGGTTAATTAGTTTTATAAATTTTCTCATAATTTTCTAAGTCATTTAGGTATTATTAGTAATTAAAAAGTAGATTTAAAATAGTTTAATTAATTATTAAATAGTTTAAATTAGTTTTTAATAAATAATAAATAATAAAATAATCCAAAAAATAATTTTCTTTTTAATTTCATTTTCTTTTAATTTTAAGTTTGTAAAAGTTTCATTTTCACCCCCTGTAGTTTATTTTCCTTAAAACTCACCTTTTTCTCAGCACGCAATCGTGTCTAATTTTAATTTGGTTTACGTTTATACAATTATGTTTCCCGTAATTGTTAATACTGTTATTCCTAATCATTCCAGTAGTATAAAAAATTCCAAATCTTTATCTCGTTACTTCCCATTCAATTCACCCGATCACAAACCCGTTTTTATACCATCCACACCTCGTCGGGACATAACGACCCGGGCAAACATTGTTTTCCACGGAAGCATTGGTCTAAGCTGTTTGACTATTATGGTTGACCATTCACAAGTGGTTGACTGATAATTATCTGACCGTTTCACACCAATTATAAATTTGATAAAGTCATGCAAAAGTATGGTGTAACTCACCGTCTTTCTACTGCGTACCACCCACAAACAAGTGGACAAGTAGAAGTTTCTAATCGAGGAATTAAGAGAATTTTAGAAAGAACCGTAGGTGAAAATCGTGCATCGTGGTCAGATAAATTAGATGATGCACTTTGGGCTTTCCGTACAGCTTACAAAACACCCATCGGGTGTACGCCTTACAAGCTTGTGTACGGGAAAGCGTGCCATCTTTCGATCAAGCTTGAACGCAAAGCCTACTGGGCCCTCAAGCCTGCAAATTTTGACCTGAAAACTGCGGGTGATCATCGGAAAGTTCAACTGAATGAATTAAATGAACTTCGTGATCAAGCTTACGAGAACTCTTTGATCTACAAAGAAAAGGCAAAGAAGATTCATGACTCAAAAATCAAGAACCGCGTTTCTAACGTTGGTGATCGAGTCCTTCTTTTAAGCTCTAGACTCAAGATCTTCTCGGGAAAGCTAAAAACCCGTTGGACTGGTCCATTCACTATCACTAAGGTTTATCCTTATGGCACCGTCGAATTATCTCAAAATGACGGCCCAAATTTCAAAGTGAATGGACATCGATTGAAACATTACTTTAGAGAGGACATACCATCCATGGTTGTCCCGGATCTCCAAACTTTCCCCAAGGACAATTGAATTCGGGGATCGAGTCAAGCTAGCGACTCGATGAACAAAAACAATAGCACAATACGGGTTTTCACCCGTATCTCTGATTTCTTTCTACTTTCTACCATCTAAGTGTGGGGGAATGGCCAACCCCCCGCTGTTTGAAAATGTATATATGTATATAAGTTCCAAAAAAAAAAAAAAAAAAAAAAAAAAAAAAAAAAAAAAAAAAAAAAACGTATATATAGAAATAAAGTGAAATATGGTGTTTCCACAGTTAGATTCGAATATTGGCTTTTTTCGTTCAAAGAGTCGGCATAATAGCCGGGACTTTGAATATTGAGGAAAATATTCAATTCTAAGTGTGGGGGGGGGGGGGGGGGAACTCTAGCGAATTTTATCACAATATATCTTCTAGTACCCCCGTTTTTGGCCAAAATTTTCAAAATTTTTTTCACTTTATTTCAAAATTTTTGTGGTTATCAGTCCGCCATGTCTAAACGACAAAAGGATTGGCTAATCCAGGAGCAAACGGCTCTTTGTAAAGATAACTCAAATCCGTTGACGGCTTGCAATTTGCCCAAAATTGTATGGTATATCAACTCGCCATATCCTAAAAAGTGAAAGAGTTGGCTAGCCCGCAAGATTATGGCTTGTGGTAAAGGCAGTGGAAAAACCATAATTGGTAATCAGCTCACCAAGATGTTGACTAGGTCCATCAAGAGTTGGCTAGTCCAGGAGCAAACGGCTCTTGGTAAAGACAAATCAAAACCGTTAAAAGCTGGTGGTTTGCTAAAAATCACATGGTTATCAAGTGGACCATGGTTTTTACTTGAACTGATACATTTGGCTACTCCAGAAGTGATGGCTTTTGGTAAAGAGATTCAAATCCATTAATTTTTCTCAAAAAAGATTGCTAGGGACTAGCAATAGTTTAGTGTGGGGGATTGATGAGTGCTTAAACACTCATTATTTTTGGTCAAATCTAAACTGCAAAACATCCAAAAACACTCAAATGAGCATCAAAATACTGAAAATATCTCAGGAAATGTGTTTTATATGTTTCAGATGCAAAATGAGTAAAAACAAATGAAAAATGAACAAAGTTTGCAAAATTGGCAGTTTCAGTCCTCCAACTTTCATAAAATGTCAAAACTAGTCCCTGGTTATTCAAAACATGGAATTTATCATCAAAGGTCCTTTGGGATTCATAAGTTGTCAAATTTAATCCTTTAAAGTAAAAAATTTTGCAAAATGACAACTTTGGTCCCTCAAGTTTGAAAATTGTCAAAAATGGTCCCTGGGTTTTAAAATTTGAAAAATGTCAAAATACCCTTTGTACTATTCTCAAATGGCAACTTTGGTCCTTATGATAACTTATGAGAAACTTCAAGTTCAGTCCCTTATGTTTGGTGGAATTACAAAATTGGTCCTTGTTGCTTACTAATACTATACCAAACGGACCCTTGAAGTTATTTAAACCCAACAAAAACAAATCCAACCCACACCATAAACCCTATACCCTTACCCAGCCCACTCCCCTGATCCATCAAAAGCCCACCAAAACAAAAATAATACTCACCCCGTTTTATTATTCCCTCCTCAGTCAACAAAGGTCAAACCCTTTTGACTTTCACCCTCCTCCCCACAACCTGTTCCTCTCCCAACACTCCATCACCCTCACCTCTAATTAAAGCTCACCACTCCTTGTTCCCCCCCTCCTCAACAAAGATCCAAAGAGCATTTATTTCCCCCAAACCCCTCCAAGCAAACCCCAACTGCCACTTTGACAAATTGGCGCCAAAACCTCTTTGAATGGCCAGGATTACTCCCACCCAATCCAATGGGTGGGATTTGCTCAGGAAGGTGCAAGGAAGTCAGGAGAACCAATAATTTAAAGAAAAAGAGGGCAGAGAAGGCAGGGGAGGCAATTAGTATATAAAGGTAGTATTTGTAAGCCATTGAGGCATCTAGACTAGTAGTAGCTTAAAAATTCAGTTGTAACTTACTTAATGTTGTAATCTTTTATCAAGTAATATAAAGCTTTTAAGTTTTAGTTCATTTGTTCCAATTTTCAGTTTATATAAAGAATTTGAAATCTCTTTTTAATCTAAAGCATTGCTAATAAGCTATCCATAAGCTCTTCTGAGCTACTCAGTACTTGATAAACCTAAAAAAAAATAAAAAGTAAAGCTTCAATTCAGAAATAAAAAAATAGACAAAAAGAAAAATTCAAAAAGAAATTGAAGAAAGAATGAAGCAGAAGCTATAATGGAGGTGGATCATGGTTTAGAATCCCATGGGGGATATTAGGGTATGGTTTAATTCCTGGTACTGAGTTTTCTTCTAGCCTGGATTTCAAGTAAGGATTTGTACTCAGTTTTTCTCACATTAGGTGTTTAGAGTAATTTGTTGTACTTGGTTGTTCATTCCTGCTTATTTAAGTTTGTTTGAGCTTATTATACAGTGATTAATTAAGTTCATGGGTTAAATTGTTAATTGGTTTCATAAATCATCAAAACAGCCCACATAAGGGGTGTTTGGATCAACTGAGTTCAAGGACTCAAAGGGTTCTTTTGCTATTGTTGTTTGTTTAAAATATGTGTCATTAGGTTCTTAGTTATCAAATCAGTCATAAAAACTAGTAGTTATTACATAAAAAGTCAAAACTTCATTCTCATGTTCATAATAATCCACTGTTGAACTTTTGATTAACCAATTCCTCACCACGGATTTAGATTTTGTTAGTATAGCTTAATTTAGGGTCATACCAACTTCATTCAACATCTTTAGTCACAAAATCAGTGATTGAAAGTCATTTTGGTCAAAAATCACAAAATCTCAAAAAGTCAAAATTATAGGTTTTAGAAATAAGTCAAATCTTGCAGGAATTTATTTGAATTTTGTGTTTGATATTAAGCTCTGAAATTTCTTGGGGTCAAAGTCTACTAGCTTAACTACAAGAATAAGTACTTTTCTTATTTTTGGAAATTTTTCTGTAGCTTGTGTACAAGCTGAAAGTAGACTGCAGGGAGAGTTACCTCCCCTGCACCCAGGTTCTGACCAACTCTTTTGGACCATCTCTGGCTTATCCAGTGGACCTCACACTTGCCCTTTAGATTTTTTACTGAGCTTATCAGCTCATATTTTTAGCTTATAGCTTATTTTGGACTCAGGCCTGTTGTTGCTTAATTTAATTGACCCATTTGTTGGCCTGTCTACACACCCCTAAACTGACCCAGTCATGTTTGGTACCCCAAAGTCCAAGACCTCCCCAGGCTTAACCTGTGGGTCCCACTAGTTGTAATTTAGCTTCTTGAGTAGTTTTCTAGTCCATCTTTGTAGTTTAAGGTTTATTTTAGATCTTAGCTTCTCAGCTTATAGCTTATTGAGGCCTTATATGTGACCTGACCAAACAAGTAGCCTGACCAAATCACCACTTTCATAAGCTTGCATAAGCTTTGTTACTTGGCCTAGGCCTGCGTATTTTGGCTTGTTGAAGAGATTACATACCAGATTCAGTGGTCCAGTGCTTGTTTTGACTTTTCAAGTTTATTTCATAAGCCTGCAACAAGCTTTTTCTTTGTCCCATTTTATAACTCACTGAGCAATTCAGTGAGTTCAAAGCTTTTTCATAAGCTCCTAAAAAGCTTTCCAGTGGACCCCACTTGGTGAGCTTTGGCTTTTTGGAAACCTCTCCAACCCATCTTGCTACTCCAGAGCATATTTGGCTTTTTTGAGCTTATTTTATAGGCTTATATTGACCAAGAATAAGACTGCAGGGGTGTTTGGTTCTCAGTGTAACTAGGAGTTGCTTATTTGCTTATCCTGAGCTTATAAGTGTAATCCTTGGTACCATTTTAGCTCATTCCAGTCCTTTTAACTTATTAGTATCTTATTTTATCTTTGGTTCCATTTGTAGAGCTTATTTCAAGCTTTAACAAGCTTAAATTTCAACTGTGAGTCTCAAAAGCTCACTGAATAAATCCTTAAGCTCTCAACTGCTTATTTTTAGGTTTAAAACTTTTTGTTTTCATTAAAGTTTGTTATTTACAGTAGTATAATAGTTTGGAAAAAGAAAAAAACACAAAAAACCAAAATTAATTATAGTGATAGCTTCTATTTAATAGAAACTATCTTTTTAATTTTCTTTTTAGCTTATTTATAAGCACTCTAGCATTTTTATATTTTTATTAAATCTCTTTTATATTAAAGTAATTTTAGAAATTTTTCCAGATATTTCTTTTATCATTTAGTGGTTTTTAGAATTAATTTTAGTTTAATTAATTAATAATTAAGAATTAAATAGCATAATTAGATTTTATTAAGTAACAACTAGTTTTTATAATTTTCCTAGCTTTTATATAAGTTAAAACATTTTTAGGAATTTTTCTAGAATTTCTACTGTTCATTTTCTATTTTTTAGAATATAATTAGTTTAATTAGTAATTAATTAATAATTAGAATAATAATTAGTAAATTAGTTTAAAAAAATACATAAAATCAACTTTTTATAATTTTTTACATTCCTGTGATGGTTAATTAGATTTATAAAAATCTTCTTAATTATCTAAGTCTTTTTAGTAATTTTAATAATTTAAATCAATATAATTAGTTAATAAATAAGTAATTAGTAATTAATTAATAATAAATAATTAAATAGTGTAAAAATAATTTTTCTTTCTCTAAAAATTTTCTTTGTTCATTAGGATTGTAAAAATAATAATTTCACACTCGTAGCCTTTTTTAGTTCATCAGTTGTACTTTCTTTCTCGTACGTCAGTATACGTTTTTAAGTAAAACGTACGTTTTTAGGTTTTAGATAAATTCTCCTTAATCTTAATTCCAGTAATCAATCGCATAGCTTTCCTAAGCTATTTCATTTCTTAATTCTCAAATAATTCTTATCACAACCCTTTTCTGTGAATAATCACCCGATCACAAGCACGCTAAAGCACAATCCACACCTCGTCGGGACATAACGACCTGGTGATACTTTATATTACCCGGAAGCATTGGTCTAGGTAGTTTGACCTTATTGACCAAATACTTGGTCAATTTAGGTTGACTGTTTAGCACCAATCAATAGCGTATATGGCCTTCAGCCCAATAAGCTAAGGTGAACACTTTCAAACGAAGCCCAACAGCAGCTGCAACCCATTAAATTACACTTGGGAAAGAGACTCACAGCCAAGGCTCACACGCCTGACAAAAACCCTCTCCAGCCAACGACAGTCCTGGGAACCTGTCCCAAGACTGTCGCAACCGTCAAACACATGTGAATACCTCATTCGCTATGAGGTAGAGCATCAATCATGTGCTATGAGGTAGAGCATCAATCATGTGCGGATCTTTCCACGCATCTAGTGAGGCCAAGGACAATACGCCACGTGAAGATCCTTGTCTTAACCATTGGATGTCCAACTTGTGGACCATCCTGCAAACATGGATTGACTCTCAAGTAGGGTATGAAACCTTAGGGCCATCCCTATAAATAGAAGGCTCATTTCAATAAATGAGCCAACATAGCTTAACCACACTTACACCAAGTCGATTCTCACAATCCTCTCCGGCTACTCCGATAAGTGTTACCCCAGCTTGTGACTCCAATCACAACTCGGGGTCCTTACCCGATCGAGGGAAACCAGGTGGGATTGCCGCCTCAACCTTCCAATGCATAGCATACGTAAACATGGTGTTATCCATGCTATGTGTAAAAATATACCACAAAACCACACCTCCGATTCATCGAAAAACTTCCCGATTAACCGAAAAGTTTTTCTAATCACTAGAAAAACTTTATTTCATAGAAAACTCACACAAACCTTCTCAAAACAAAAACTTATACTCCAACGCTGGAAAACTCCAGATCCAAAGCATACATTCGTTTCAAAAAACATAAATTCTATCATTTCACATTAACAAAAACTCAATTCCAAACATATTTAACACAAATGATGTCATAAATTCCACCACCACCTCCTCCACTCGATGTAACCGGTCCTGAGGACATTGTAGAACCGTAAAGGGGGTGAATGCGGTCTTTTCAACTTCTTTGTAGTTTATCAATTTCAAGTTTCAAAGATCAACAAGTGGTTATACAACAATAACAATCAAAGCCACAATATGTAAAGCGAGTAAAGAGATACCACAATATATATTGGTACAGGATAGGGGTGATGTGTCGTTGTGTGTAAGTAATATTTGTATTCAAGCTTACTATTTATATTTTGCTGACTTTACCTATAACAAACACTAATGGGCAGTTACCCGGTCGATGGTAGGTAAGTTGGTAAGTAGGGTGTCGATCACTAAGAGTGGAAGTTAACACTTAAATGTATTTATATTTTAATTATCTAAGTTAGTCTAATTAAACCTAATTTTAACGCAGCTGTTGAGGCAACATGATCAAGATCTCTTTATGATTTAATGATGACAAATAAACCATCGAAACACATAAAATAACAAACGTTAGCTCAAAATCGCCGGAGCCAATGTCTGCTCATGGCACGCTGCCCGCGCGGGTGACGCGCCAGGAGTCTGTATGGTTCCGGGCGAATTTTGAAAGTCGGCTTTACCCTTACCCGAAAAATGTGGATCTTTCAATACATGTATGAATATGTTATGTGCTTAATTGAGAACACTCGAAACGAGTTTTGAGACTTGAGAGATCCCACTTTTAGAACACCCATTTACGGGAAAATACCAACTCATGTTTTCTAACTATCGCCTCTAGCCAAGGATTTTCTAAACTTAGGGAGTTTATATATTTCACGTGACATTGTGTTGAAGCATCCATATGCTCATATCCCGTGTTTACATCTTCTCTAATTACGTAACGGGTTTACTCCCTTATTGGTCAAACCAAGTCAAAGGTCACTTTGCGTAAACGCATCCTTTACCAATTGGGTTATGCTTTACATCAAGGCAAAGCACTTAACTTGTTTGAACCAAGGTATTAGTTGAGAACATCGAGTCGTGGACTTATAAGTAACCTATGATTTTCTCAACTTATAATCTTAATTGTCTAAACCTTTTCCTCTTAATGACAATTAGATTATGTCTTAATCCTCTCTTAATCCCATTTATACAAAAGACAAAACCAATCATATCCAAATCAAATATTCTCTTACACAATCTCTTACACAATCTATTACACCCTTACATATTCCCTTACACACTACATCTAAACCATCCATTCCCTTACAACACATCCTAACCCTTTATTTTCAACACATGTGTAATTGTTTGAAACCCTAAAGAGGCTCCTCTCATCCTAGCCATTGAATTAAAATAAAACACATCTCAACCATCCATCCAATCTCTCTTCTCTATAACATCACATGTGCTTGATCTCAACCATTGAATTCAAACCAAAATTATCTCAACCATTGATCTCTCCTTTCCCCCCAAGCAAAGCATATTCCTTGGAATATCCTTCTCAACCCTAACCTAGGCATCTTTGATCCTAGCCATCCATTTCAAATGAACTCATCTCAACCATCCACATTCACCACATGCCAAATTGTTTGAAAACCAAGGGAGGCTCCCTTTGATCTCCACCATCTAATTCAAACCATTTCATCTCAACCCTCCATCTCATTCTCCCCCCCCCCCCCAAGCATTGGAATATTCCTTGGCATATTCTTTCTCTCTTTTCTATGCCATGTGAGGAGATACACTTCTACCCCTTCCAAATTACCCTATCTACACTTTATACCCTTGGTAATTTGGTTTCTCTTTAAACTCCAACATTTTCCAAATTGGCTATTTGAGTTGGCAAACCTTAGAATGATTAATGTTAAGGTTTAGTGTGAAGTACAATTGGGGCTTTAGCAAGGATAGGTATTTATAAGATCCAAACACCCAACACTTGGGAAATATTTACAGACGCCTGGCGCACTGCCCGCGCGTTGACGCGAGGGTGACGCGCCGACCTCAATAAATTTTACCAAGTTTGGGTTCTTGGCCTATAAATACCACCCTTGCCTCTTGTATTCCTCACCCCTTTCCATTATTCTTTCTCTCTATATTCTTTCTCTCTAAACACTCTCAAATCTCTATCTCTATCTCAATCTCTAATCTTGTGTTCTTGATTTTTACATTAACATCTTTGGAAGAACACATCTATTTGCAAGGGAAGAATCACAAGAACCTAATCCACTCTTGTGATTGTGTCGAGGGTCTTCTTTCTTATACCCTTTCTATTACAATCGAGTCTCTAGGTTAGGTTAGGGCTTGGTTGAACAAACATATATTCATTCATTCAATTATTTGTAAGGGAAGTCTTGTGTCTTGGTGACCAAGCCTAGATCATTGGGGATCTAGTTGGGGTTTGATACTTCCGGTGAGAAGTCTTGGTAGTGGTCTTGGTGACCCTTAGTTGAAGTCGAATCATGAGATTCTTTTGGGTGGTTTCCGAGGGCAGAATACCGTGGGAGTAACTCCTTCTTTGTGAGCATCAATATTGGTGGAGTGAATTGTAACGGTTTGTAGTCCACCGAAAGGATTATACAAGTGAATAGTATCGGAGTCGCGGATTTGCAACTGGGCGTACGGATGGTATAAACCCCCCATCCCGAACCAGTATATATCGTAGTGTCTTTTACTTGCTTTATATACTTCGTTTGTGTGTGTGGTTGTTTGGATTGATTATGCAACCATATGGTTTTCTTTTAGGCTTAAAGTTTTTAAACATCTTAAAAGCCTAAGAAACTGTATTCACCCCCCCCCCTCTACGGTTCTACAATTGGTATCAGAGCGGTATACTCAAGTTTTTGAGCGTTAAAGCCTTCCCGAGAAGCCGCTTTAAGTCAAAAACTTCTTTCCCAAAAATCTAAAATCCTAACTAAGATTTTTGGTAAAGTAGAGTATAGATCCATGGCTCAAGAGAACTATGTTGAGGGGTGTTCTATGCAAAGACCACCTTTGCTAGAAACCGATGGGTTTTGCTTTTGGAAAACCCGATTTGAGACCTATGTTAGGTCCAAAGATCTTGATTTGTGGGAAATCATCCAAAATGGTAACTTTGAGTTCATGGTAGAAGACTCAGAAACAAAGTTGTTGGTGAAAAAGCCACATATAGATCTTAATGATGATGAAAGGAGAAAACTTGGCAAGAATGATGAAGCCAAGATGTTAATCTATAATGCTCTACCTCGAAGGGAATTCAAGAGGGTTCATGTTTGCAAGACCGCCAAGGAAATTTGGCACTCTCTCATCATCATTCATCAAGGCAACTCTCAAGTAAAGGATTGCAAGATCGATCTACTCATACAACAATATGAGAAGTTATGGATCTCGGATGAAGAAACCATTGATAATGGTTACACAAGGTTCAACGCTATTATCACTAGCCTCACGGCTCTTGATCCTAGTTTCTATAACAAGAACCATGTCAGAAAGTATCTTCGACATATCTAGTGAGATTTTTTATTTTCTTTTTATAGGTTTGCTTTAGTCTATCTTTCTTTATGTTTCTGATTGTTAGCACTCTCGATGGATAACCGTAACATTGATCGTTTGGTTCCTATTATTCATGTTTTTCGTCTTAGGAATTTCCAATTACCCGTTCCGGCTCTTGTTGTGGAGATTCAAAACCCACCAAACCTTTCACCCAACCATCACTATGGTAATAATTATGAAATGGAAGAATCTGACCACGACAAGGACCATGCATGAGAATGGCCCTTTTTATTACTCGGATTCTGACGAGGACTTAGGTGATGGTGATGTTATTGATGAGGTTAGGAGAGAAGAGGAAGTTGATCCTCTTAAGTATGTTGACCCTAGGACAAGAATTGAAAAGGACAGTCTCTTTAGCATGTAGTTTCCTTGTAAAATCGGATACATGAACTTTCATGCCTACCTTAACTCATCGTTACCCATGCATGTACATAATCTCTCGTGCTAATTATAATAAAATTATGGTAGAGTATCAAGGAAATAATGTGTTGTTGCTAGCTAGGGTTGAGCCATTACATGTTTTTGTAGGAAGTTTTGTGTATTTGGTTGATTTTATGGTAATGGAGGACTTAGCATACATATTAGTACTTGTTTGAGTCAAATACGTGTACCAAGTCACAATGAATGTTTTGCAGGATTTTTAGGAATTAAAACATATTTTATATTACTTACAAGCTCGAGAACTCAACAATAACTCGAGTCGAACTTATATAAGGTTGAGCTCAACTCATTAAATATTTCGAGTTCATTTGATAGGTTTTCAATCTCCAAAATTTTAATATCGCGCTCAAGATCCCACCCTTTAATTTTCCCCAAAATTTCAGTCTCCCGCTCAAGATACCGGCCCTTTTTTCCCCAAAATCAGAACCCAGACACTAGTCAGATCTATCAAAACCCAGACCTAAGAATTGAAATCGATTCGACTTCAGCTCGAAAAGCTTGATACATTCATAAATAAGTATTTACACTTAGTACACTTACATATTAAAAAAAAGACATATTTTATATCACTTACAAGCTCGAGAACTCAACAATAACTCGAGTCCAACTTATATAAGGTTGAGCTCAACTCATTAAACATTTCGAGCTCATTTGATAGGCTTTCAATCTCCAAAATCTCCAAAATTTTAATATAGCGCTCAATATCCCGCCCCTTAATTTTCCCCAAAATTTCAATCTCCCACTCACTCCCACCCCTTTTTCACCCAAAATCTAAACACTAATTAACACTAGTCAGATATATCTTCTCTCTGTTAGCATCGTATTTTATTTATAAAAAGTGTCGGTCATTAACGTATTGTTATAGGTTGCTTTAGAATATCATTATGATGAAGTTTAGGCTTAGTATTCATGTTTTGTGAAAGTCTAAGGGCCTTTAGTGTAATAATGTATAAGATAGATGATGCCCTAGACTTCATGTATAAATACTCTTGTAAACCTCATTTGAGAGGTTGGTTCTCTTAGGTAATTACATTGTCTTTCATTTACATACTAGGAGATCCCATCCACTCTCTCTCTCTACTTACTTTCTCTCTCTAGGTTTAAGCTTGAATCATATGTGAAATAGGTTGTTCTATGGTCCTACAAGTGGTATCAAGAGCCTAGGGATAATTTTAGGTTGTTTTAGATTGTTTTTGGGTGAAAAAATCGTGTTTTTTGGTGAAGAAAATTCGAATCTGGTACTGTTCATTGTGTATTTATCGAGTTTGAAAAAAAAAAATTCGAGTTTGAGGAAAATTTTTCGAGTTTGACACATTTTTTTTTCGAGTTTGAGGAAAATTTTTCGAGTTTGAAACATTTTTTTTCGAGTTTGAGAAAAAGTTTTATCGAGTTTGAAACATTGGTTATCGAGTTTGGGTTTATGTTGGTTCTATCGAGTTAGGATCAAAAATACCTATCGAGTTAGGGGTTACACTATCGAGTTAGGTGCACAAATACCTATCGAGTTAGGGGTTCTTAGAAATCATATCGAGTTAGGATCACAAATAACTATCGAGTTAGGTGTTTCTTTAAAGACTTTATCGAGTTTGAATTGTTGTGAGTTAGCCTGTCTTCCCTAATCGTTTATCGAGTTAGGATTATTGTTTATCGAGTTAAGGGAAACTCTGCCCAATTTTTTCACACTTATCGAGTTTGAAACATCAAGATCTTATCGAGTTAGACACCTTATGATAGCTTATCGAGTTAGGTTCTTGAGATCTTATCGAGTTAGACAAAGCATCAAGATCTTATCGAGTTAGACACCTTATGATAGCTTATCGAGTTAGGTTCTTGAGATCTTATCGAGTTAGACAAAGCATCAAGATCTTATCGAGTTAGACATCTTATGATATCTTATCGAGTTTGAAAATTTCCTGCGTGTTAGAATCTTATCGAGTTTGCAACAAAAAAAAAAAAAAAAAAAAAAAAAAAAAAAAAAAAAAAAAAAAAAAATTGGCGGGAAAAGTTGAGTAAAATTTATTTTTCACACGTGAATTAACGTTCAATTTTTACGCGAGATTTAAATTTTGGTATAACGTTGAAAATTTTGGCCCGAAATTCAAATTTTTAGGCCAAAATTCAAAAAATTTCGGTAAAATTTGGCGAAAAAATTTTCAAAACTCAAATTTTTCTGGTAACCTTAGAATTGTATTTCTTCGTGATTTTCAAATTTTGAGAAAGAAAATTTTCAAATTTTATTTTTGGAGGGAAATTTTGAAATCACAAAAAAAAAAAAAAAAAAAAAAAAAAAAAAAAAAAAAAAAAAATCAACCGAGAACGTTTTTCATCTTCACCATACCATCTAATCTACAACAACAACCTTTGTTATCTTTCAAAAGATCCTCAGAACAACGTTTCACTTTTAATTGCATCAATGGCATCTCACCATGACAGTATCACGAGTACTTTGTCCAATGGTTTTGCATCAGTTTTCAAGGCATTTAACAGCCAACGACACAACAACAATCAGCAAGGATATGCTTCGAGTATACAAATGGGGAACCCGATGCAATATGCAGGGCAGTATGTAGGAAATCAGATGGATCAGAATGTGAATCAGAATGTGCTTAATCAAAATGGGATTGATTGTTACATGACTTCGATTCAGAAACCTACATCAGCAAGTCACAGCAGAAACAATGTCAATGCCATGACGATGGTAGAAAAGATTCAGTACTTGATTATGCTTGCCAATAAAGAAGAATCGGGAATACCGTTGACTGCTGAGGAACATGAGTTTAGAGCTACAACAAGAGTTAATGACAATTCAGCAGACCTTAATGCTACCTACAACTTTATGGCAAATCAGCATGCAACAACATCAAGCAGTGATTCTGATCTTCCTCCCACTTATGATTCAGATCCATTCCATGAGGTGCCAAATTATGGTAACAATGCTACTTCGTTTGCTCATGAGAAGCCACATCTTGTGCCATCTGAACCTAATTATGATACATATGTGGGGGAACAAGTTAATAGCAATGTTAACTATGAAACTCCAGATATGGATCCTAATGGAGTTCAAGTTGCACAAAATGGTGCTAATGATGAGGAAACCCGTGCTTTCTTTGAATCATTATTGAATAATTGCAGCATTGAAATTGAGAAAGTGAAAAAGGTAAATCGCGATGTTAAAGCCGCGAATGTTAAATTGATCGCTGAGCTTGAGAGTTACAAGAAAAACGCTAATGCTTTTGAATTTCATAACAAAAGATTGTCTGAATTAGAAACTGGTTATCAAAATTCCGTTTCAAGGGAAAAACAATTGCAACTCAAGTTTGATACACTTGATGTTAATTCTTTCAAGAAGATAAAAGCTTTAAACGCGGAAATTTCTGATTTACAAAACCAACTTTCTAAACAAAAAACAGCTTATACCAATCTTGAAAAAGAAAGGGATGAGTTGAAAAAGGACTTTGCAAAGAAAGAAGACAAACTTTTGGCCGAAATCGTAGAGTCAGAACACATGATCGCTCATTTAGAAGAATTAGTGGTTAAGTCGGGTCAGTCAAGTCAAACAATGAAAATGATTTCAAATCAAACTAATCCGGTTTACCATACGAAACATAAAGTGGCTCTTGGTAACAACACCCCCAGTAATCTCAAGAAAGCTCAGCAAGAACAGAATGTTTTGTATAATGGTAATGTGATTTACACTAAACATGATCCTCCCGTCGTTCGGGATTCTGTGCAAACGATAGAACATGTCGAAGAGAGCATTTCTAAAATGAAACAAAAGGATTTGAAACCCGTTGATTACAACAAATTGAACAAACTTTCGGGAATTACTTTTGTTCCACAAAAAGAACCATCTGTGTTTTCCATAAAACGACCATTCTCAAAAATGTTTTCTAAGAAAGTAATTGTTTCAAAATCTCTTTCAAAATTGGAACAAATGTCTTCTAACAACACTTTTAATACAAGTGAGGCTAGAAACATTCTGGATGACGTTAAAAAGAGAATTCAAGAACTTCAAAACATTGTTGCTTCTAAAACTACAATCGATATTAATAACTGGCATTCCAGTTTTCATATTGAGCAGAAAAAAGTTTTTGAAAACGAAATTACTATCCCACTGAATAACATCAGTGCGAGGGTAATTCATTTTGAACGTGCTTTCTTAAAAGAAACGGCCGACTTTGTCAAGGACCACAAATTCCTGGTAAACGAAGCTAATGATACTCGTGAAAACATGAATGTTTTGGAAAGGTTAAATGATTCTCTCTTCGAAGCTGTTATGACCACTGACATTATGTCCATTATTTTACAAACATATTCTGTTCAAGACGATGAAAGACTGAGAGCTGAGACCTCCGAAATTGTTTCCAAATATGAAAATGCTCTTATAAAGCTTGAAAATGAAAATGTGTCATGTTTTAAACAACTTGATCGAAAAAAGGAAGAATGCAAGTATGACAAACTGTCGTATGAGCGTGCTTTCAAAAACATGAAAGAGCAAAATGATCTTTTGAGGGCTCAGCTTGAAAGTGAAAAAAGGAAGGGTGAGGAAACTAAGTTTGCAAAACCATCGACTTCGGAGAAACCAAATGTTTCAAACATGGTTCAAAAACCAAAAATGTCAATTTCACGGTTTGCTCCAAAAGTCGATGAGAAAAAGGAATTGTCAAAACCAGTCACTCCACCACCCTTGCCCAAGGAAAAGGTAATGGAAAAGATTGTTGAAAAACAAAATTTGTTTGTTGAAAGAAACAAAAATGTGATTTCACCTGGCTCTTCTAAGTATAGTACACCAAATAAGACAACAAAAACTGTTAATGAGTCTGTTGGTTCTAATGACATGGTCCTCAATCATCATCTAGAAGAAGCTAGAAAAAAGTCACAACATCGAAAAAACGGAATTTTAGGTGCAAAACCTAGTGTGATGAATTCTACAAGATTCCAAAGCACCGCTAGTAGTAGTAAACCATTGCCTAGGAACTTTCAACAAAATACTAGGGATTGGCTTGCGTCTAAGAGTAGTGGCACAAATAAGAATGCTAGGAAAGTAGAATGCAACACAAAGAATTCCAAATCAAGTGTCAAGACCCAATCCACTAAGACACCAAATCAAAACAAACCCATTGATAAGAAGCAAGAGGTTAAGAAACCTAATAGGTGGATATCTAAAGAATGTAGTTTTTCCAAGACTGAGACTTCCGCTGCATCTGATAAGAAAACTACATCTAGATCTTACCTTAGGTAGATTCCTACGGGGAAAGTTTTTAAAACAGTTGGTCTTAGGTGGATTCCCACAGGGAAGATTTTTTATAGTTGCACCAAGACAAATAATAGTGATAATCTTCAGGATAAGGAAGTAGAAACCACAACAACCGTTGATAGTCAACACCCACAGAGTGATGATTCATGTACTTCTAACACTGTTATTTGTGAAACCTCTTCGTCTTTGGTTGCAGGTGCTTCAACTATCTCAGAACCCAGTTCTTCAGAGGGTTCAAATTCTGTAAATTCTATAAAATCATTCTTTCAATCTTCTATTTTTGATTTTCCATTTCTTTTATAAAAACAAAAACAAAATACAAAAATATAAAATTTAAAAAAAAAATACAAAAACAATATAAAATCAAAAATCTAAAAATATTCTTCTCACGACATGTCTCTCGTATAAATCAATATTCTGTACGTTTCTAGAAATGACATTCAACAATGACACGGACATTTACAGATGCTTGAACGGGAGTTCTTTAAAATGTTTTTCTAAAACATGTCGTTTCTCAAAAGTTTCTTCACGATGGCTTGTAAGTACTTCAGCTTGCAACCCGTGCTTCAAAGTGAAATCTTTTCCAAACTTAAGTCCGGGTATAACCTCGAAAAGATTTCAAATAAGGACTTAATCAAACGGCTTCTGGACACATCGGTTCAGGACCCGCGCTTCAAAGAAAGGAAAGTGCTTAATAAAACAAAGATTTCAAATTTTTTTTCGAGCACTTATCCTAAAACGAAAACCACATACTTATCTGGCTTGAGTTTTCTTTAGAAAAACTTTCAAAATCTTTAAGCTCAAGACCATGATTGTTGATCTAATGATAAATTAGATTTTCAAAATTCTCTTACATTTTGAGCACCACCTTTTCAAGATTTTTCAAAAAGATTTTCAAAATTTATCAAAATCGGTGCTCATCATCAAAATAATTTGTGTACACCTTACAGTGCATAACTCAAGTTTTCAAAGAAAGGAAAGTGTTACGCAAAAATGATTTTCATCAACAAAGTGCACTTATCCTAAAAATGGACACTGTTGTACGCCTCAGTGCGACATTCCTATTCAAACAAAGAGAAGTCTTTGTTTTTCAAAAAACCTTGATGCAAAATTCAACAAATCTGAAACTTCTTTCTCTTTCAGAATTTTGCTTCAAGACGACTCCTTCCCTCTAAACTTTAAAAAGTTTAACATTTCTCAAAAACATATGCGAGTTTTGAGGGGGAGTATTTCATAAAAACAAAAATGTTCCGAGTTCATGCAAAAACAAATCTGTCTTTCTCTCCAAAAAGCTTTTTCTTAATCATTTGATATCAAAAATATCACGTTATGCTATTTTTGAGGGGGAGAAGACATGATTAAAATGTGATCAAAGATGTTTAAAGATTGTGACTGAATCTCAAAAGAGCTCGACTCAGAAAGTACCAATGAATTGACGAAGCTTAAAATGTCAGTAATCGAAAGGACTTGTCCTGGACGGGTAATAATTTCAAGCTAGTCTAGCTAGTGATGTAAGCGTGTCTCGAATAGGACTTGTCTGAGTAGAATGTACCGTATCGAGAGACTTTCTTTGGACTTGACCAGGACGGGTAATAACTTCAAGCTAGTCTAACTAGTGATGTAAGCGTGTCTCGAATCGGTCATGTTCACTGAAAGTGGATCAATTCAAAAAGTGCAAACTCCTCACACATGTGCAAATTTAAAAAAATTCATGAGCACATGTGAAGGGGGAGTCCTTCAAAATTGCAAAACTCTCAAAGTGGTAACAACAATGTGTTTTATTATCATAAACACTTTGAGAGATTAGTACAAAATTGCAAAACTCTCAAAGTGCTAACTTTTGTCTTTTCTACTTAAAAGAGACGGAGAATGTCCAGATGATGATATTAGTACAAAAGTTAGTGCTGCTTGTGAAAGTTAGTACTGCTAGTATAAAGTGAAGACTGCTCAGAGATTAAGATTGCTCGAAGTTAATACTGCTAATGTATTAGTTACAACTGCTAGTTATAAGTTAGTAGTGTTGTTTCATATAGTTATAGTATGATATGTATTAGTTGTTTATGAAAAAGATTATAGATACTTAGGAAAGTATTGTAAGCCGACTAGGACTCCTTGGTGTATAAAAGGAGGTCCTAGGGTATAGAGTTATATACGAATTTTATATTTACAATTTTATTGTATTTGAATTTGTTTTGAAATATGTTGGAATTTGTTTTGATATATATTGATTTCTTAAATGTGACTAAAAGAGGTATATAGTCACACTTATTAACAGTTTTGGTCACTATTTGCTTTATTCGTTGTGTGCCTAAATATTACAGAAGGCCACACAAACATAAAATTCACCTGGCCATTGGATGATCTATAGTTACACAAAATACACATTTCTTCATTTTAAACAGCATATGGTCACACTTTTTAACACTTTTGGCCACTGTTTGCTTAATTGTATGTGACTATATACCCAAAATAAACATGCTTTGTGTGACTAAATATTACAAAAGGCCACAAAAACATAAAATTCATGTGGCCATTGGATGATCAATATTCACACAAAATACACATTTCTTCACTTTAAACATCATATGGCCACACTTATTAACACTTTTGGCCACTGTTTCCTAAATTGTATGTGACTATATACCCAAAACAAACATGCTTTGTGTGACTAAATATTACAAAAGGCCACACAAGCATAAAATTCACGTGGCCATTGGATGATCAATAGTCACACAAAATACACATTTCTTCACTTTAAACAGCATATGGTCACACTTGTTAACACTTTTTGCCACTGTTTAGTTAATTATATGTGACTAAATACCCAAAACAAACATGCTTTGTGTGACTAAATATTACAAAAGGCCACACAAACATAAAATTCATGTGGCCATTGGATGATCAATAGTCACACAAAATACACAATTCTTCACTTTAAACAGCATATGGTCACACTTATTAACACTTTTGGCCATTGTTTGCTTAATGGTAAGTGACTAAATGCCCAAAACAAACATGCTTTGTGTGACTAAATATTACAAAGGCCACGCAAACATAAACTTCATGTGGCCATTGGATGATCAATAGTCACACAAAATACACATTTCTACACTTTAAACAGCATATGGTCACACTTATTAATACTTTTGGCCACTTTGTGTTAAATTGTATGTGACTACTCTAAAAAAACAACACCCATTGTGTGACTAAATCATCACAAACGTCACATTTATTGTATATTCATGTGGCCACAGGATGGGAAATAGTCACACAAAATACACATTTACTAGAAAGAATCATCTCAAATGTCACATATATTATATATTTATGTGGCCAAAGGACAAACAATAGTTACTCTCAAAAAACATTCGTGTGACTATAAGGCATTTACGGTCACTGATACTGACTAATCCAACAAAACTTGTGCCTAATTTGACACACAAATTCGGGGTTTTGGTCACTCTTTTTTTATGGAAAAGGCCACGAACTCAACAATGTGACCATATGCCACCTACGGTGGCGGGACCTTTAGTGACACACAACAAAAAAATGTGTGTGACTATACGCATATCGTCACAAATTTTGGCGTGACCAGTACAACTTTTTGTACCAGTGATGGTAACTTAAGGAAAGTAATAATGCACGAGTCCCATAAATCTAAGTACTCCATCTACCCAGATTCTGACAAGATGTATCAGGATCTGAAGAAACACTATTGGTGGCCCGACATGAAGGCATCCATTGCCAGATATGTGGGCAGGTGTTTAACATGTTCTAGGGTAAAGGCTGAATGTCAAAAGCCATCTGGCTTATTGGAACAGCCTGAGATTCCCATTTGGAAGTGGGATAGAATTACGTTAGATTTTATCACTAAACTACCTAGAACATCCAACGGGCATGATACTATTTGGGTAATAGTTGACCGCCTTACGAAATCCGCTCACATCATTCCTATACGAGAAACGGATGATATGGAAACCCTTCTTAGGTTGAACCTCAAAGAAATAGTTTCCCGACATGGAGTGCCAATATCTATCATATCGGATCGTGATTCTCGTTTCACGTCAAGATTTTGGCAATCTATGCAAAAGGCCTTAGGTACTCAGTTAGACATGAGTGCGGCATATCAAACCGACAGTCAAAGTGAAAGAACTATCCAAACACTCGAGGATATGCTTCGAGCGTGTGTGATAGATTTTGAAAAAGGATGGGAGAAACACTTACCGTTGGTAGAATTCTCGTATAACAATAGTTATCACGCTAGTATTAAGGCAGCACCGTATGAGGCACTTTATGGGAGAAAATGCAGATCCCCTGTCTGCTGGGCCGAAGTTGGAGAAGTAAAACTTATGAGTCTAGAGATTATCCATGAGACAAATGAGAAAATAGTTCAAATCCGACAACGCTTACAAGCCACAAGGGATCGGCAAAAGAGTTATCACGATATAAGACGTAAGCCTTTAGAATTTCAGGACGGAGATAGGGTTATGTTGAAAGTTTCACCTAGGAAAGGTGTCTTTCATCTCAGAAATCAAGTTAAGCTTAGTCCGAGATACATTGGACCATTTAAGGTTTTAGAACGAATTGGTCTAGTGGCATACCGACTTGAATTGCCGGATGAACTAAGTAATATACACGACACGTTTCACGTCTCAAATCTTAAGAAGTGTTTATCGGACAAATCACTCGTAATTTCTATAAAAGAGCTTCAATTGGATGATAAGCTCAATTTCACTAAAGAACTAGTGGAAATTACGGACCGAGAGGTCAAAAATATAAAACACCACCGGATTCCTATCGTTAAGGTACGCTGGGACTCCCAAAGAAGACCAGAGTATACTTGGGAACGAGAGGATCAAATCCGTGCTAAATATCCCCATCTATTCTCACCCTCGCACACTAACTCTAGTTAAATCTCGAGACGAGATTTTCTTTTAGGATGGAAGACTGTAACAACCTATGATGAGGCCAAAAATGAACCGTTTTTAGGTGGTCATTTAAGCCCGGAATTGAATTTATTTGATCAAATATTGCCCTAAATCATTCCATTTGTGATTTTAGGTACTTTGGGAGTAAATTCTGGAAAAGGAAGCATTTTTGACATTTTTGGAGCATAAAAGTGAAGAAAACGGCAAAGACTTAATTTTCCATGCTGGGAACAGTACCTGACGGCGTCAAGAAGGAAAATATGACGGCGTCAGGAGCAAAATCCATGACGACCCAGAGAAAACCTGAACGCGTAAGAAGTAGGGCGTCAAGAGTTATTTTGGTGACGGCCTGAAGAAGGATTACACATGACGGCGTCATACCCAGATCTAGGCAGTCCGAGAACTTTATTGGCGGCGAGATGACGGCGTCAGAAATTTACTCTTGACGCCGTCACCTCACAAAATCTATATATACTTTTCTATTTTTCATTCATTAAGAGAGGAACTTGTGTGGAGAATACTAGGGCCGAACCTAATAAACCCTAGGTCGTTTGTAACAGTGTTTTCAAGGGTTTTCACCCCTTGAAACCTTTCATGTTCAATTAAGATAAGTCTTCTTTCAATTCATTCAATATGTCTATGTGTTGTTTGAATATATCTTATGCTTATCTTGATTATAACATGCTAGGCTAGATCTTTCATGTGTTTGCTTAGATGTAATGAAACCTAGATGTTGATTATAGGTTGATTACTTGTTTATAGTTGTAATAGATGAATGATTTCAATGTTAGGCTTAAGAAAACTGGCAGATCTCCATTGTGTAACATGCTTGAACGTCTTAAGAAACATGAACCGATGTGTACTAGGTTTTTATGATTGTATTTAATGCATGAACGAATTCTAGTGATCCCATGTTAGGAGCTTCTTAGCCGGCTCGACATAGGAGTGAAGTAGGAGCTTATAGGATTGAGGAAGTAAGTACGCCACCCCATGAATGGTATTAAGGAATACAATCCGTCATCCACGCAACTGTAACAAGTAATTAACCTGTAAAAGATATCTAGGGAGTAGTGAAATCTAAGTAAACACAATTCTCCCATATATTGCTCACACCACTAGTATAATTTAGTTTATTTTTATTTTTGCTATTTTATTTTGATTGCAACTTAGTAATTGAGTTAGTTGACTAGCAACTAATTCCGCCCACTCTTCCAACAACTGAGATTTTTATTTGCTTTTATAAAACATAAAAAATACAAAAAGAATCATCCCTCACCTCTAGACCTAGTCTTTAGGCTTTCTAATCCTAGCGACACTATTCCTAAGTTGAACGATCAATCCCCCGGTACTTGTCACTATACTATCCTAAAACGATCAGGTACACTGCCTGGTGGGGGTTGTAAGCTTCTCGAGATTCCTCGAGAGGTAAAGCCTGGTGCAATTCCCACGCATCAAGTTTTTGGTGCCGCAGCCCGGGGAATAGTTAATGTCTAGGTTAGAATTTATTTTAATTAGGTCTACTTGCTAGATTCCTTTCTAGTAAGATTTTATTTTTATTTTTAGGTTCTCTTTAGTCTATCTTTTTCTTCGTGCTTCTGTTAGTAAAATAAATTCATTGACTATTCTGTGGACCATTATGGAAAACGCGAATCCACCCCTTTCCCATAGAGAAGTGGCTTTGTTATGTGAACAAATTAAGAGTGAGATTAGGGAACTTAGGGAGCTTAATAGGTTGATTAAGGTTGAGCTCGACCATGCATTTAGTGACCTAGCGACCAGGACCTAGGGGCTAAAGATTTTGAGGATGTTGTTGAGGAACTTGAAGAAGGGGAGATTGATCCAAAGCTAGATGATTATTTTAATCTATACCCCACTAAGGAGGAGATTGCGTACTATAATAATCTTATTGATAACCCTCGACCTCCTTTTACTAGAATCGAACCTAAGATAAAGAGAGGCGATCCTAAGAATGCTAAGATACCATGTATGATTGGGTATAGACATATTGACAATGCTTACATTGATTTTAAATCCCCAATCAACATTATGTCCTCAAGTGTCTATAATGATATAGTGAAAATAAGACTTGGACCTAGAAGAGATCCCAAATACCCCGGTGGAGTTTGTAACTTTGTCGGGAGAATTAAAGGTCTACATGTCTTTGTTGGGAATTTTACTTATATCACTGACTTTATGGTTGTTGAAGATCTTGCTAATGTTATTGATTGTCGCCTATCCAATGTTGTGTTTGGTAAACCGTTTGTTGAAGAGTCCAAGTTAGAATATGATGAGATAGAAGGGACAATCCGATTTGCGAGTAACACCGATAGGATCACTTATAGGATGCCTAATAGAATGAAAGAATTTCGTTTTGTGCCCCGATTTGACATGGATAACATTGGTGCTTTTGAGGACATCAATGAAGAGGATAAGAAAAAGGGCATGGATTATGTATAGGAAAAGAAGAGTCTTTTCTACAAAGATTGCATGACTCTAGGACCGAAGTATAAAGTCGATAAGGAATTTGCCCATAGGATTATAGGAGCGATTGAGAAAAAGGTGATTGGTTTCTATAAAGAACATTTACAATCAAAGAGTGAAACCAACGATGAGGTCACGTAGTAACCCATGACCTTGAGTCTAGCTACAAGACTCGTAAATAAAGAAAAGCGCTTCTTGGTAGGCAACCCATGTTTTGTGTGATTTTTATTTTGTTTGATTGTTATTTGCTTCCGTATGCATGCTTTATTTTTATTGTTGGTAGATCATGTTTCAAAACTAAAATGGTGAAAATACTTTACTTTGTTGTTTAGCTTAGTCTTAACTTCATCCAAAGGTATTTCGCAAAAGATAAGTGTAAGGGGAAACCCCAAATATATTTTTAAGAAACAAACTCGATCATGATTCTCCACAATATTAAGTGAACATGTATATTCGTATTTGTTAGAGTCAAATGCTTGTATCGAGTCATAATGATGTTTTGCAGGATTTTCCAGGAAGTAAGACGAAGTTTTTCCAGAAATTTTCCAGAAACTTAACATAAGAATTTCTGCAGGTCACTTCTGACGGCATCAGGAAGAAATTCCTGACGGCGTCACGTGTAAAATTCTGGAAATTTTACCAGTTTTGTTTTTCTAACGGAGTCTTAAAGTTTTTGTTGAATCTTTAGTTTTATAATCTCCAGAAGATCTGCAAACATCATTCCACAAGCATTATATCTTATTTTGTTTTCTAGGATTTGTTAGCATATATAGATTGCCGCCGATTTTACGCGAGGTTGCCTTGTCTATTTTCTCAGGTTTAACAGGTTATATATGACAAGAAGATGATTTATATTCTGGAAGGGAAACTTTGATTGTTCATTTTCTTGGAGGAAGATCTAACCTGGTTACCATATTATCCATACCGAGCGAATGAGGGGAGTATTTGATTTCATTCTTTTACCTGTTTTACTTTTACATTCTTTACTTGAACATTGGGGACAATGTTCATCCTAAGTGTAAGGGGAGGGTAAAATGATGATACTTTACAGATACACTTTCGCTTGAGTTTGTTTTTTTGATAGTAGATGTGTAATAAAACTAAGAGAAATACTTGTTAGTGCAATTTTAGCGCCAAATTTAGAATTTTTTACAACATTTAGGAGTGAAACTTTAGCCATAGCAAGTGTCTCATTGATAGGAGATTGTATGACTAGCACAAAACCGTACCATTCAGAAAAAATTTTCCACCCAAATATGTGAGGTTCACCTTTAGATTTGATAGGAAAAGCATTCATTATTAGTGCTTATGAGTGTACCGGTAGCATTTAGATTCTAAAACTTGCGTTAGTGATGCATCCCGAGACCGCTAGTGAGACTACATTCGTGTAGTAGGATTTACTACATGATAAGAGGCATTAGGATCACCCTTGTGTTAAACCCGTATCATAATTACTTGACCATTTAAGTCATATTACTTGGCTAGTTAAGTCAACTAATTTTTCCCACACCTTAGCGTTGTACTCATTTTTAGTACACGAAACCCCTAGTACACCCCTCCGAGCCTATCTTTTCGTTTCTAACTTTAAGCATCTTACTTAAAGGAAGAATTTGTTACACCCCACTTAAATGTACAACCAAATCGCCTTAGCCTTCCGTGTATTCACTCATCTTTAGTGCATTATTGTTATTTGTTTAAACCCTTAGTTAATTATCTAATTGATTACATGGTTGCTAAGTCGAGTCATATCCTTGTACATATTGTTTTGGGACGATTGGGACGATTGGGTGAGGTACTAATGTTATGGAGTAATGGGGAAGAACATCATTTATTACCCCCATATGTACGTTAATCTTAAAAGTACTCCAAGAGTTTTGATTATCTTAATTCGAGTCATTAGATTAGTTTATTGTAAAGTATGTAAAAATTCAAGTGTAAGGGGAATGTTCATTCCCTATGATATCTTATTTTGGATGGTAAGATAAAAGTGTATGCAAAAAAAAAAAAAAAAAAAAAAAAAAAAAAAAAAACATACGGAGTACCATCCCGTTTCATCCTATGTTTATTTTATGTTTTTGTTATTTTTCATTTATTATCTTAAGTCGAGTCTAGTCTTGGCTTAGCAATGCCATATTGTACATGTAATTAACCAAGATTATTAACTCGTCACCAGTAAAGATTGCCTATATCCAACAAAACCGTGTATTTCATATCCCTATACCTAACGTTACAACCCTTTAAAAAGACCCCTTTGATAGTTTATCCTAGGTGCTTACGCCATGTGGTGGAGGTTTGATCTTTTCCCAAGCCTATGGTAATCTATTTTGCTATGACAGGTAGTGAGAGATGTTTTTCATTTCCATATTGTGATATTACTTTATTACACCCGAGAGATGTGAGTATATAAACACTATTTGAGAGGTGCTAGTGTATGACCTCCGTGCTTATCTTTGGTCTTTAGTGGAACGATTATTTGTTGTAATTACTTTTATATTAGTGTTAAATGACCCCTAACTTGTATTTTTACTAGAATAAAAGCGCATTTGCTTGAGGACAAGCAAATCTCAAGTGTAAGGGTATATGATGAGGCGAAAAATGAACCGTTTTTAGGTGGTCATTTAAGCCCGGAATTGAATTTATTTGATCAAATATTGCCCTAAATCATTCCATTTGTGATTTTAGGTACTTTGGGAGTGAATTCTGGAAAAGGAAGCATTTTGGACGTTTTTGGAGCATAAAAGTGAAGAAAACGGCAAAGACTTAATTTTCCATGCTAGGAACAGTACCTGACGGCGTCAAGAAGGAAAATATGACGGCGTCAGGAGCAAAATCCATGACAACCCAGAGAAAACCTGAACGCGTAAGAAGTAGGGCGTCAAGAGTTATTTTGGTGACGGCCTGAAGAAGGATTACACATGACGGCGTCATACCCAGATCTAGGCAGTCCGAGAACTTTATTGGCGGCGAGATGACGGCGTCAGAAATTTACTCTTGACGCCGTCACCTCACAAAATCTATATATACTTTTCTATTTTTCATTCATTAAGAGAGGAACTTGTGTGGAGAATACTAGGGCCGAACCTAATAAACCCTAGGTCGTTTGTAACAGTGTTTTCAAGGGTTTTCACCCCTTGAAACCTTTCATGTTCAATTAAGATAAGTCTTCTTTCAATTCATTCAATATGTCTATGTGTTGTTTGAATATATCTTATGCTTATCTTGATTATAACATGCTAGGCTAGATCTTTCATGTGTTTGCTTAGATGTAATGAAACCTAGATGTTGATTATAGGTTGATTGCTTGTTTATAGTTGTAATAGATGAATGATTTCAATGTTAGGCTTAAGAAAACTGGCAGATCTCCATTGTGTAACATGCTTGAACGTCTTAAGAAACATGAACCGATGTGTACTAGGTTTTTATGATTGTATTTAATGCATGAACGAATTCTAGTGATCCCATGTTAGGAGCTTCTTAGCCGGCTCGACATAGGAGTGAAGTAGGAGCTTATACGATTGAGGAAGTAAGTACGCCACCCCATGAATGGTATTAAGGAATACAATCTGTCATCCACGCAACTGTAACAAGTAATTAACCTGTAAAAGATATCTAGGGAGTAGTGAAATCTAAGTAAACACAATTCTCCCATATATTGCTCACACCACTAGTATAATTTAGTTTATTTTCATTTTTGCTATTTTATTTTGATTGCATCTTAGTAATTGGGTTAGTTGACTAGCAACTAATTCCGCCCACTCTTTCAACAACCGAGTTTTTTATTTGCTTTTATAAAACATAAAAAATACAAAAAGAATCATCCCTCACCTCTAGACCTTGTCTTTAGGCTTTCTAATCCTAGCGACACTATTCCTAAGTTGAACGATCAATCCCCCGGTACTTGTCACTATACTATACTACAACGATCAGGTACACTGCCTGGTGGGGGTTGTAAGCTTCTCGAGATCCCTCGAGAGGTAAAGCCTGGTGCAATTCCCACGCATCAACCCACTAACTTCCCCTTAGGTTAGAAATGCCTCACTAACTTAACTTAGGCCCACAATAAGCACAATAAGATTAGAAATGCCTTACTAACTTAACTTAAGCCCTCACTAAGGACAATCTGGGATTAGAAATGCCTATAGGATTTTCCCGAGCTAAATTTTTGCTTTACTATATCCTTATAACCTAACTAACCTCTAGACAAGCTCACGTATCCACCCATGCCAACCACCACCATGTTTACATACTATGATGGAAGTTGCCCAATCTTAAAAGTTGCCCTGGCTAATACGAGAATTTTCAAAAAAAGGGCTAAATATGCCTAACCGTGGGGCAACTGGGCTATTTTACTATTTATTCCTAATTATTAAGGGGATCGGCCCCTAATTAAGGGGACCGGCCACGCTCCTCTTTGCATCAGCTTTGCCTATAAATACTGGAGCATCCCTGGAATTTTTCCTTACCTTTTGCACTCCAAACTTTCTGATCTAAATCTTCTTTCATATCGTTCTTAATCCTTTGATCATATAATCATAAGCTTTTGTTTCCAAGTGATCCAAGCTTCTACCATTCAAGTGCAATAGAAGAATACTTCTACTCATGAAGACAAGAAGTATTACAACTTAGTGTGATCTTTTCATCTAGGTTGTTTGTATGTTATCATTTGTAAATTATTCATTCATTTGTGTACAATGTATGAATATCAGTTAGATAGGTGTAAATATAAGAGATTAGGTTAGTGTAGTGGGTGTAACAACCGTGGTTTTAGCAGGTCAGTTTGACTGATAGTCTTGACTCGGTTGACATTTGTTTGTTGTGTCCTAGGTGATTTAAGTGATATATATGTGATATAGGTGATTTTTAGCACTAAATCCCTTTGCATGGTGTTGTTTTTGTGAGTGAGTAATGTTGATATTTGGGAAAGTTCATTTTGATCGCCTTTGTGGTGTAGAAATGACTTGTAAAGTTTTGGTGTTTTTGTGTTTTTGCGTAACGAGTCTTCGTTCATGTATTTGAGCGTTAGCAAGTTACGAGGAGTTTGTTTTTATGTGTTATACATTTATAAAGGGTGAAAATCTATTTTTGGAAACTTTATTTTTGAAAATGATAATTTTTCGGTTTGTCGTAAAAACTGAGGTTTATCGCGTAAGACGCTAGGATTAGCTACGGGTATTTATAAAATATGAAAATTATGAGGTTTTGAGTGTAATAAATAATTTAATAAAAAAAATAAAAATATATATGTGTATATAAAAAATCGGCAATAGAGTGATTTTAGAAGAAAAAGGAAACCCAATTTGAGTCCAAATAGGATTCTTAGGCCCAAGGGTTATTCATAATTAATATAAATACAAAACCAAAGCTCTCAAAACTATTTTCCTGCAAATTTGAGTCGACCACAAGGAGAAAAGAAGGAGAAAAAATTAGGGTTTATAGTTTTGAAGCTAAAATCAAGAATCAAGGTAAAATCCCTAAAACCCTATATTTAATTAATTAGTTATTGTGTTAATTCATGTAATATTAAGTATCATGGATCTAGGATTTGTAAGTTTCTGTAAATTAATTAATAAAAACATGTTGGGATCAATTAATGATAATATTATGATGATTGGTGAAGAGAATTGAGCGTAAAACATGTTAGTTATTAAGTTAGGGTTTGGACAGAAAACTAGTGTTGTAAAGATGTGAGTGTATTTAACAGATGGTGATGAGTTAGATCACGAATTTTTGGTCTAAATTGAAGTTTAATGAAAGATCTTTCCAAAACGTCCGGCCACGATTGATATCAAGGTCGGGAAGTTAATCTTTTGATTTTTATTTGTTAAGGTATCAAAGTTGTTAAACCGGGACAGAATTTGGGTAAAAGTTTGATAGTGAATTGTGGGTGAAAATGTGGTATTAAGGTTAGCCCTTCTGGAATAATTGAATTTTAGGTTATCTTAGACTACCACGAAAAGGATTCTCGATAAAAAGTTGTTAAAGTATTTTATCTTAATAAAAACGTTTTGGTGTGCGTTCAGATCCGAATTTGGATAGTTGACAAGTTTGATTTTCTTGTGAGTACTTGTGCGTGTTATTAGTCCATGGCCTTCTGGTATTAGCTTGTATGCTTATGAGAGACCATGGTGAATTTTTTGTGTGAGTTGTTGAGCTTTAATTGTTATGATTTCATGTGGTCGAATGTACCCTAAAATTCTGCATTTTCTGATTTTAAAAGTGCAACGGATTTAGTGAGTGTTAGGTTATGGTGATGGTTAGTATGGTGTCTAGGAGATCCATGATGGGTTATATGAGTCTTAGAAATCCATCATATGAGTATTACATGGGTTGTAGCTTTTAGCATGGCCTTGTGTAACATGGACTTATTTATGTTGTTTAGATTTGTGGTTTGTTTTGTGGAAGCTGCAAAGTTTGAGGTGAGTTCATAGTCCCATATTTTTATTTTGTTTTAAACTTGGGATGAGAATGATGCTTGTCTTAAATGGTTTGGGTTACTGCGATTATGTGTGTGTCAAAGAGTTTGGACTTATAATGTTATTGTATGTATGCTATGTGTGATGATTTGCCTTTGTGGATATATATATGTGATTCGAATAGGAGGATGCTTATCCTGTTGCTAGCGCATGCGACCTAATTGATGTCTATTGGGATCAGAGGACACGAGCCGTCCAGTTGTTGCCTTTGTGTGTGTGATTATTGGGATCGGAGGACACGAGCCGTCCAGATGTTGCCTTTGTGTGTGATTATTGATTTGCAAATACATGTAGCTTATATCATAACTATAAATTATTTTTCAAGCTATATTTTATAATCACAGTGAACTGGTTGCCTTGAGAGTGTATGTGTGTCTTAAACCTATGAATCTCACCAACATTATGTTGACGTTTTAAGCATCATTTTCAGGTGAGCTTTCTAAGGATAAGATAGAAGGATGTGATTAGACGAGACCCTAGTTGCATTGGAAGTGGTTTATCATCTTTGTTTGGATCTTATGATTTGTTCTGGATTTTATTTTGGGTATTTTATTTTGAGGTATTGTTACAACACTTTGTGTTTGTACTTTGCTTTGTTTTTGTGCATGCAGTTGTTCTCTATATAGACACTAGGTGTTGTGATGATATCCATGAAGTTCACCCTCGCGTTTCCGCCTTGGCGAGGTGTGACAGATTGGTATCAGAGCCTTGGTTATAGAGAAGTAGGTGGTTGAACCTAGACTATAACCTAGGAGTCCTTCATATAGTTGCATTTAGGATCTATGTGTAAGTATAGTATTTTATATGTCTATTTTCCTATATTTAGGAGATGTTTTATTGAGTTTCGGATGTCTAATCTATCCCTATACATAGTATTGTATATATCGACTTTATTATATCGTCTTCCGTGCATAAGATGCTTCGTTGGACTACCGTTGTCGCTATCGGATGTGAGAGAAGTGGTAGGATGAAGTGGACTAACCGCAGAATCCGAGTTCCGCTAGCATGTATCCATGTTCAAACAAGGAGAGGATGTTTACAGAATACGTTGGTAGAAAAAAAATGGAGAGGTTTATAATCACGACGACTTCTGATAAGGCGAAAAGTGTACCGCTTTTAAGGGGTCATTTAAGCCCGAATTCGTGATTATTTGATCAATTACTGCCCTAAATCATTCTTTTTATCATTTTAGGTACTTTTAAGAAGAAATATGGAAAAGGAAGCATTTTTGACGTTTTTGGAGCATAAAAGCGAAAAAAACGGCAAAGTCTCAAAATCCTTGCTGGGAACAGTACCTGTCGACGTCAAGACTTCACACATGACGGTGTCAAGCTTGGCAAAATAAGTGGAAGTGGAAAATACACGTGACGGCCCAGAACATTTTTTAGTGTAATTGACCTGACGGCGTCACCAAGGCCGTCAGGGTCATTTTCCAAGTGACGGCCCAGAGCTCAATTTCTACATGACAGCGTCAATACTGGATCTAGACAATACGACCCTTAATTTGGCGGCAAGTTGACGGCGTCAGAAGCTACAACGTGATGCCGTCAGGATGTATTCTCTATATATATTTTTCCAATTTTTCATTCATGGTGTGTGGAACATTAGGAGAACTTTGGAGACTTAAACCCTAGACGAATTTTCTATAAAAACAAGGGTTTCAACCCTTGTTCCATCCATGCTTAATTGAAGATAAGTTTTCCAATAATCATACGATATGTCTATGTGTTGTGTGATTCTATCTTATGCTTGTCTTTCTTTTAACATGTTAAGCTAGGTTTTTATTGTGTTTGCTTAGATGTAGTGAAACCTAGATGTTGATTATTGGTTGATGGTTTGCTTATAATTGTTGTGGATGATTGTATTCGATGTTAGGCTTAAGAAAACTGGCAGACTTCCATTGGTAACTTGCTTGAATGTCTTAAGAAACATGATCGGAGGTGTACTACTATTTTTGGTTGTATTTAATGCATAAGTGAATTCTAGTGATCCCATGTGAGGAGCTTTTAGTCGGCTCGACATAGGAGTAAAGTAGGAGCTTATAGAGTTAGGGAATATTGTACACGGCCCTACGACTAGTATTAAGGAATATAACCCGTCATCCATGCAATTGTAACAAGCTAATCAACCTGTAAAAGATATCTAGGGAGTAATGAAATCTAAGTAAACACATCTTTTCTCATTATTGTTTCCACCACATAATTACATTAATTTATTTTCATTTCTTTTTATTTTATTTTGATTGCATCTGTAGTTAATTGGGTTAGTTGACTAGCAACTAATTCCGCCCACTCCTTCAAAACCCGAGATTTTACTTGCTTTCATAAAATATAAAAAAAATACAAAAAAATCATCCCTCACCTCTAGACCTAGTTTAGTAGGCTTTCTAATCCTAGCGAACACTATTCCTGAGTTGAACGATCAATCCCCCGGTACTTGTCACTATACTATACTACAACGATCAGGTACACTGCCTGGCAGGGATTGCAAGCTTCTCAAGATCCTTTAAGAGGTAAAACCTTTTGCGAGGGGGCAATCCCGCGTATCAACTTCTAGAGATGGAGCCGTTACCGAGTACCCTGGGAAGTTTCGTCACTTTTCAGGTGAAGGAAAGGTGGTTCAGTCCAAACCTCATAATTCGTATGCACTTGCGGATCATGTAGAATTAGAAGAAAAGAATAGATATGGTTTTATATGTTGTCAATTTCCTCAACGTATAGGAAATAGGAATGAGTGGTTGAGTAAAGATGAAAGGGGAGTTAGGATGGAATAATGTGGATTCGGATCTTGAGTCCACAGCGAGTAGTAAGTTTAACCAATTTGAGTGGGGAGGCAAGTGCGAGAATGGAGTTTGAGCCATTGTGCGACGTCATTTGTTTTGTGTTATGTTTTGGAATTCGTATATTGTCTTTTGCCGTCTGGAGCCATGTTGGAGCGTGATTACTTTTGGATGTTGGATCGACCTTATCCAAGTGATTTTGATTATAGAGTTTACGAGTAAGTATGCGTGTGGAATAGGCTTATAACTATGGTCGCGAACATAATTATAAGGGCATTACACACGTGGACTTGTGACCATTATTGCATTGATTGATGTTTGTTGTTATATGTTGTGGTAGATGGTATGTGATATCATGTTGGTGATGGTTGTATGGTTAGGGAAGTATACTCTTAACCGTTTGGGCAGTCGTTATATGTTGGGGTGTGTAGGTGGTAAGATTTCATCCTACCTATCAAGTATCATATGTTGATACCTCAATTATCGGTGGGAACTTATGTTGTGGTATTTAAGTTGATTTGTTTGCTAGACACTCCGTTTGTATATCTAATTCTTTGGTTGGCATTCCTATTCGTACCATGATGGTACAGATGCCATATTCTTTCTATTTGACGTCGTGATAGGTGTTGGGTAATCGAATTCGTTTTTGTTGGATATTGGTTCGTTTCTTTGGTTATTCTATACATTCATTCCTCGGATGAATGTTATACCATTCTTCAAGTATTGTTGGTTCGTAACGAGTTGGTGTGGATATTTGATCCCTCATTTACACACACCAATTGAATTTCCTGACATGTTTTGTGACCTGTTAGTATCGGTGTTTTTCTATGATTTTGGTTAATCGTTGTACGAATGAGTCTGTAAGTTCATCGTTTGGTTTGAAATGTATTTGCGTGAGTGTTCACTGGTATGAGATTCGTTTGATGATTATTTTGATTATGTGATTCTTCTGTGTTTTTCACATCTAATAAAGGGGTTGTGCTAAAGTCCTTATGGTATTTTAAAATTTGTTTTGGGTATTTCAAGGTCATTTGTTGGAGACTATTATTTTTATGGTGAAAATGAAGTGTGAAAAAAATGGTTATGTTGATGTCTTACATAAAATGGTTTATATATATTTTATAAAAAAAAATGTATAAGTTTAAGATATGTCTTGTGAAAAATGGTGTTCATTTGTTTTTGGGAAGGTCGAGTACGGGAATAAGAACTGTCTATGGTTCTCATTTACCAAACTTGCTATGTATTTGGTTCATCGAGTGTTTCTTTCGTTGAGGTACGTTTGTGGATGTTTTATGGGTACGTGTATTTTATATTTTCTTTGTATGGGTTTTCATGAACATTTTATCCGTGTCTACTTTTATTGGGGGGAAATTTCTCATTGTGTTTTTTTCTAGCTTTGATTTTGATGTTCGTTACTTCGTTAGTCGGTAATTCGTACCCCTTTTGAGTTCGTTGATATACGTTTTAGTTTGACCGGTTTCATGGTTCGCGTCGTTTACTTTGGATAGATTGTCGTTTTGATTATCAATTTGTTCGGTGAAGAAGAAGAGGGTGTTTGCCAAGTTGTTCAAGTGAGAGGTGTAGCTTTAAGATGTACGTTCTTCAGGAAGGTGGTCAAGGATAGCGAGTGTTCGTGGACATTGGTAAGATAAAAGTGGTGAAGAGTGGAAGGTACCTAAGACACCATCTGAGAGACGGTTGTCCTTAGGATTGGCAGGTACTATTGACGATTCATTTCTATCTTTCTATATATTGCGTAGGCATCGCGGAGGTGGAAGATCCATAAGAGGAAATGTGTGATACATGATTTAAAGTTGGGAAGTAGAACTTGGAGATGATATTTGTATGGAGCAGAAAGTGTTATCTACACAGATCATAAGAATCTTTAGCATATATTTGACAAGAGGCTAATATATGTCGAAGAGAAGTTGGGAGTGGAATTTCTCAGTGACTACGATTGTCTGATTCGCCACCGTCAAGGAAGGGCGGACATCGTGGTAAGAGCGCTGAACGGGACTGAACGAGTGAAACTTAGATGTTTGTGAGCAATGATTATGGTAATTCAGTTCAGAGTTAAGAGGATGATATTGACAGCTGATGAGTGCTCAAACACTCATCATTTTTATCGTATTTAAACTGCCAAAACATCCGAAAACGCTCATAAATGCATCAAAATACTAAAAATATCCCAGGGATTGAATTTTATACGTTTCAGATGCAAAATGAGCAAAAACAATGAAAAACGAGCAAAGTTTACACAATTGGCAGTTTTAGTCCCCCGACTTTCAAAAATTTACAAAACTAGTCCCTGAGCATATGTTTCAAAAGAAAAGTCAACCCAAGGCATTTAAAAGTCAAATATATTCAAAAATGATCCTTGGGTGAAAACTTTGGAAAAATTACACTTTTGGTCCCTGCAGTTTGGGAAATTGACAAAATCAGTCCCTGGGAATGTTAAAATGAAAAATAGCTTTTGTGACCTTCATCTTATGGGAATGTAACATGTTTGGCCCTTGGAATACTTTGGATGATTGGCAACTCTGGTCCTTAAAAATCACAAAATTACAATATTGGTCCTTGTGATTAAAAGTTATACAAACCAAACGGACCCTTTGTATTTTTGTTAACCAAAACCAAACACAACAACCACCCCAGCCCATCCAATATCTTTGGCCCAAATACCAACCAGCCCACCATCCCATATTATTTATAAAAAAGGAAAACCGGGCCAAACTCAGGGTCAACCCCCACCCCCTTCCACCTTTGCCGCCATTAACAAACAACCCTGCCTTCAAACCTCTGCAACCCCCAACAAATTTGTCCCATCCCCTCTTCTACCAGCCACCCTAATCCACTACTCCCCCTCCACTAAACCCTAATTTACACCCTAATTGTCCCCCACTACAATTGGTACATAAAAGGGCATCAATGGTCAAGATAAGGGAAGCAGAAATTCAAGGGCTAGGATGATATCCAATGGTACACAGACAAGCAAAGGCACACCAGACAAAGGACACAAAAGTGCAAAAGAAGACAGAGGCCTGGTTCAATGTTTCCTTCTATTTTATTTTTAGTATTTATAGGAAAATTGTAAGCCAAAGAGGCAAGTAGTTTTTCAAGTAGTGAAGTAGTAGTTTTTATCTTATGTAATTTTCAAATTTTCAGTAACTAGTGTAACTTGTACTCTTTTCCCTATGACCAATGCAATTACTCAGTTTTTATTAAATCCCAAGTTCACTTCTAGTTGTTTTATTTCTTTCTTTAAAATTTCCTAAGTATTGCTCAAAGTTATTGTTGTTTTGAGGTTTCATACATTCACTTCTGATCTCAGTAGTCAAAGAAAAAAAACACAAAAAGAAACAAGTTAAATAAGAAAAAAAAAAAAAAAAGGTAACAGAAGAGAGAAGGAAGATGTTGAGGTGCTGTGTAAAGGATGCTAGGAGCATGGTTTAGAGCCCAGGGGGGGCATATAGGTTGTGAGCTTATGATCTTGGTTCTCATTTCATCTGTGGCTTGGCTCAAATTGTAAGAACTTCTCAAATTTTTAGCATTAAATGAATTATTGGTTTTAGTTGTTATTTAAAATTGAATTCTGCATTCTTAGGTGTAATTTAGCCTAGTTTAAATCTGTGCTTCAGTTGATTTTATTGGAACTTTGGTCGGCTGTGTGCATTTCCAATTAGTTTGCTGATCAGGGGTGTTTGGCTTAGCTTGTTACATCTAGTTAGGGTTGTTATTTTTAGTTAAAATTCACTCAGACAAGTTACCTAGGTCTAAGTTAGCTCATAGGAACCCTTGGTTTGCTAATTTTCAAAGCAAAAGTCAAAATTACTTTTTAAATCAAACTTAAGCTTAACTGTTGGGGGATGTGAGGTTCAAAACCTGTAAATTAGCTCTAAACTAGTGTAGGTTGCCTAATTTAGATCACTTTAGGTATAATAGAACTTCATAATTCAGTAGTTGTTCATCAAGGTTCACTAAAGTCAACATTGTGCAAGAAATCCAGAAAGTCAAAATTGCAATTTTAGTGAAAATCTCACTTTTTGTAGGAATTGTTCTGATTTTTGTGGGTACATTTAGAACTTGAAAATTTTTGTGGTTAAACTAAACCACCTAAACCCCAGGAATCAACATCCATTTCAATTTTAAGATTTTTCTTTAAGCTTGTGGAAGCAGCTTATTGAGCCTGCAGGGCATGCAAACTCCCCTGCACCACAGCCGTTAACTCAGAAACCTTAGTAATTTGTAACCTTCCCAGTGGACCCCACCCTTCATAAATTGGATTTTTAGATAGCTTATCATTAGGGCTTTTGATATCTAGGCTTATTTCAGGCTTAAGCTTATTTACACTTGGCTTATTTGACCCTTAAACCTGGCCTGTCCACTAAAGTGCATGCTGAGCTCAGCTCATTGACCCAACTGCCCAAGCTTTTCACAAGCTCATCTTTGAGCTTCAAGGCTTAATCCTTTGCTTTCTGAGAAGCCTCCCAGAGTGGCTATTTGGATCACCCCCCCCCCACCCCCCTAAGACCTTTGATCAGTCTTGTGGACCCCACCTTGGGCTGCAAGTGAGCCCTTGGACCTGTTTGAGATCTGTGTGAATCTTAAGTGCTTATTTGGTGTTTTAAGATTATACCTTGTGCTTATTTGGAATTATATTGCTCATTTCAAGTTATTATTCAGTTACCTTGGATTGTTTGTTCATTTGGAAGCTTAATTCTAGCTTTTTCAAAATCACCAAATTCCTAATAAGCTCAAAAGTCCACTGTTGAGAACTTGTTCTTGCACACAGCTTATTATTAAGCTACAATCAAACTTCCTTTGTAAAAAGTGCTTAAAATTAGTTGTTAATCAGTTGTGTAAAAGAAAAAATAGAAAAAGACAAGAAAAAATTAGAAGTGATAGCTTCTATTTAAGCCACTTTGGCTTATTTTCTGCTTATTTATAAGCAAAAGCTATTGTTAAATTTTTCTCAGGCTTCTGTTAACATAATAGATTTTTAGGAATTTTTTTAGATTTTTCCTTAATCATTTAGTATTTTTTATAATTTAGTTTAATTTAAATCAATTAAATAATTAGTTTTTAATTATTAGTAATTAATTAAAAAGAAGGAAAAATAGTTTTTCTGTTTCAAAATTAGTTTTATATAATTTTAGATTTTTCTAAATTTAATTTTCATTTTTCTAGTTAATTTTCATAATTATTTATAATTTAGGATAATTAGTTAATTAAAAAGTAATTAATATTTCGTAATTAATTAATAGTAATTAATTAAATAGTGTAAAAATTATTTTTCTTTTTCTAAAAATTTTCTTAAGTCAGTAGTATTGTAAAAATATAAATTTCACGTTCGTAGGACTTTGTTTACTCCCGTTTCACTTTTTTATTTGTGCGTTCGCGTTTATTTGTAACAGAAATGCGCGTTTTTAGGTTAAATTACGTTTTTAAGTCATCTGATCACCAGTAATTGTTAGTTAAGTATTTTTAAGTCATTTTCCATCATTATCTCGTAGTGTAACCATAATAATCCAATTCCTGACCTTTCCGATTAATCACCTGATCCTTTAAAACGTTTACAAATACAATTGCACGCCTCGTCGGGACATAACGACCCGGGGATTCCCTAAACTCCTTGGTTATTTGGTCTTTGACGTTTGATTTGGTTGACCATCACCTGGTGAACTTAGTTGACCGTTCGGGACCAATCAAAATTTGGCGCCGCTGCCGGGGAGGTTGCTGCGTATCTGCACACGTTCTCATAAGATTAGTGATTTTTCACACATCATTGTATAAACTCACCCACTTTTTGTAAATCTTAATCATAAAACAAAAACGTCATTAACACTTTTCCTAAAGTGTTAACAACACCAAAAAAATAAAAAACAAACAAAACAGATCGTTACGTTTTCTATATCGCGTTTCTTTTAAGGTGATTCTTAAAGAAATACGATTTTGGTAAACGAAACGATACCAAAAATATTGTCCAAAAGTTTTTTTTTCCCATACACAAAAACCCAAAAACATTCGTCTTTTCTTGTGAATAATAATATTACATAAAAATAAACCGTCGCAAACCAAGACAGAACACCTACTAACTGGGGGTGTGAACATAATAAGTTCCCAATCGAAAGATTAAAACTTGCCTTTGTATCCATGTAGGTGGTGTACCTTTCTTAAAGAAGCCACTTGCTTACGATTATTGGTTTAAGTTCACTGTCGTTTTGCCTCGACTTTGTTTTGATTGATTTTTGTTACTAGTGCATGCGCACTCGCTCTTCTAGGTCTACTAGCCCATTACGTGAGCTTGTACGAAAACCTAAAAGACCTCGTAGACGTTCCGCACCAACAGTCGGATCTGAGATCCGTACTGTTTCCACTCCAGCTGTCACCATGGCGGAAGATCGCCCCATGTGTGAGCTTCTCCAAGCACCCATCAAGGGTTACGGAGACGCTATTGTTGTCCCAACCATCATGGCTGATAGTTTTGAGCTCAAAACCGGGTTACTTAATCTTGTAACCTCAAGTCAATTTTACGGTTTTGAGAGGGACGATCATTATGCTCATATTCGATGGTTCAATAAAATCACATCAAGTACAAAAATGTCCCGTGTGAAGCAATTAAGCTTCTTCTCTTCCCATTCTCCCTCGAGGGTCAAGCCCGGATTTGGCTTGAGAAACAACCCCCTCGATCTATTGAGACATGGGAAAATCTGGTAAAAAAGTTTGTGAATGAATTCTTCCCACCTTCTAAGACCACGAGTCTTAAAAACGAGATCACCAAGTTCACTCAGAAATATGATGAATCATTTGGTGAAGCGTGGGACCGTTTCAAAGAATTACCTCGCAAGTGTCCACATCATGGTTTCTCCGAGTTGATGCAACTCGATACTTTCTACAATGGCGTGAGCCAAGTTGATCAGGATTCTCTCAATGCCTCCGCGGGAGGTAACTTTTTGAGTAGAACCACCAAAGAAGCCTTAGCAATCATCGAGAACAAGTCTAAGGTCCGCTCTACACGAAGCAAGCCGGTTTTTTAGGGTCCTTCCACTTCATCTCCTTCGAGTCAGTCTGGCACCGATGCTAAGATTGACAAGCTTACTGAGGCTATTCAAGCTTTGGTTCTCGCCCAGACAAAGAAAGTCTCTTTTCCACAACATCCTCCACCTGCGGAGGTTAAAAAAGTGGAAGTCTGTGTAACTTGTGGTGGGCCGCATGCCTACTACAATTGCACAGCTACTGATGGTTCTCCGTTTGAAGCTCATGCTGTAGTCGGGTCATCTAATCAAGGAGGCAATCAATACCGCCCTCCTATGGACCCGAACTACCGTCCTAATCATTATCCTGGACCTCCCGGTTTTAATCAAAACCAAAATGTCCAAAACCGTAACCAGAATCAAAATAGAATGAACCAAGGTTTTCAAAACCAAGGTAACTTCCATCAGGGTCACGGTTTTCAGAATCAAAACCAAGGTTTCCAAAATCAAGGTTTCCAACATCAAAATCAAGGAAACTTTAATCGAAACCAAGGTCAGGGTAATTTCAATCCGGGATATTTTCATGGAAACAACAACCCTAATCAGGGTAATTTTCAAAATCAAGGCCCCAATCAGAACAATCGTGCTCAAAATTTTAATAACCAAAATCAAGCCATTTTTCCTACTGGGCCTTCATCTGACGAGTTGTTAAAACAATTCATGAAGTCCCAAGAAGAAATGAACAAGTTGTTGGTTAGCCAGATTTCTGAAATTAAAAAGTCTTTAAATGAACGACCCTCGGGCTCAGGAACACTTCCGAGCAACACGATCGCTAACCCGAGGGGCGATGCTAAGGCGATCAAAACTAGAAGTGGTGCTTCTTATGATGAACCCGCGATTCCTACTACCTCTTCTTCCTCTCCTCCAAAGGTAGTGGAACGTGAACCTGAGGTGACCACGGACAAGGTGCAAACTCCTAGCTCACGAAGTACCGCACACGTCCAACCTCAGGTTATTCCAGAAACCAGATGCAAGCCTGGAGTTGTCTTTGAACCACCTGAAACTCCAGTGGACAACCCTAAATCCAAAACTAATATCCCTTATCCATCACGTCTCAATGAACAAAAGCTCCGCGAAAAAGCTAGTCACCAAATGGATAAATTTATCCAAATCTTTCAAGATTTGCATTTTGACATTAGCTTCGCGGATGCTATTCTCTTGATGCCCAAGTTTGCATCAACAATCAAGAATCTGTTAAGTAATAAGGAAAAACTCTTTGAGATGGCTAGAACTCCGTTGAATGAGCACTGCTCAGCAGTTCTCTTGAAAAAGCTTCCTGAAAAGCTTGGAGATCCTGGAAAGTTTCTCATTCCTTGTATTTTTCCGGGTATGGTTGAATGCTTCGCCTTGGCCGATCTTGGTGCGAGCATTAACCTGATGCCATATTCTGTGTGGAAGAAACTATCTCTTCCCGAACTCACTCCCACGTGCATGACTTTAGAGCTTGCCGATCGATCAATTTCTCGTCCACTTGGCATAGCCGAGGACGTATTCGTTAAAGTGGGAAAGTTCCATTTTCCATCAGATTTTGTGATTGTTGACTTTGATGCCGATTCAAGGGTCCCTCTCATTCTTGGAAGGGGATTCCTTAGAACTGGGCGTGCTCTTATCGATGTATTTGAGCATGAGATCACATTGCGTGTTGGAACTGAAGCAATCACCTTTAACCTTGATCAAACATCGAGGTACTCCTCCAATTATGACTCTGAATCGGTAAACCGAATAGATGTCATCGATGTTGCGGCTGAGGAGTACGCTCAAGAGGTTTTAGGTTTCATTGATGATTCTACGAGTGAAAATTTCACTCCATCTTCTTATCCCATCATTGTCAATTCTTCTCCTTCCCTCACTCCGTTTGAGGGAAGTGACTTCATCTTAGAAGAGATTGAGTCCTTTCTCAAAAGTGATTCGATTCCCGATGGAATCGATAACCAAGAGATTGACCCCGAGAGGGATATTCTTCTCCTTGAGAAATTGCTAAACGAAGATCCCTCTCCTCTTCCTGTTCTACCACAACAACTTCATAATCAGGAAATCAAATATGTTGAGGAAACTGAGGATTTTCCTGAGATCGAGCTTAAGGACTTGCCGCCTCATCTTGAATATGCATTTATGGAGGGTGATGATAAATTACCCGTCATAATTGCTAAGGATTTAAGTGATGAGGAAAAGGCTGCTCTAATAAAGGTTTTGAAGTCACATAAACAAGCAATTGCTTGGCGACTCTCCGATATCAAGGGCATTGACCCTGAATTTTGTACACACAAGATTTTAATGGAGGATGACTTCAAACCGGCAGTCCAACAACAAAGAAGGGTGAATCCAAAAATTCATGAGGTAATCAAATAAGAGGTTTTAAAACTTCTTGATGCCGGATTGATTTACCCTATCTCGGACAGTCCTTGGGTTAGCCCAATTCACTGCGTTCCAAAAAAGGGTGGCATTACTGTTGTCACAAATGAGGAAAATGAGTTGATTCCAACTCGTTTGGTTACGGGGTGGCGTGTCTGTATTGATTATCGCAAGTTAAATGACGCCACCCGTAAGGATCACTTTCCTCTGCCCTTTATGGATCAGATGCTCGAGAGATTAGCGGGGAATGAGTACTATTGCTTCCTCGATGGTTTCTCGGGTTACTTTCAGATTCCCATTGATCCGCAAGATCAGGAAAAGACCACGTTCACGTGCCCCTATGGAACTTTTGCGTATAAACGTATGCCATTTGGCTTATGTAATGCTCCGGGCACGTTTCAACGATGTATGATAGCCATATTTTCCGACATGATCGGGAAAACTATGGAGGTCTTCATGGACGATTTTTCGGTCATTGGGGATTCGTTTCAAACATGTCTCTCCCATTTAGACAACATGCTTAAACGTTGTGAAGACACAAGGTTATGTCTAAATTGGGAGAAGAGTCACTTTATGGTCAAAGAGGGCATTGTCCTCGGCCATAAAATTTCAAAGAGTGGGATTGAGGTCGACAAAGCCAAAGTTGATGTCATAGCAAAATTACCTCATCCCACTACCGTCAAAGGTGTTAGGAGCTTTTTGGGTCATGTCGGTTTTTACCGTAGGTTCATTCAAGATTTTTCTAAAATCGCCCGGCCTATGACCCATCTCCTCGAGAAGGATGCTCCTTTTATCTTCTCTCCCGAGTGCATCGAAGCTTTTGAAACATTAAAGAAAAAGCTTACCGAGGCACCGATTCTTGTTGCCCCCGATTGGGACTTGCCCTTTGAACTCATGTGTGATGCGAGTGATTATGCAATTGGGGCAGTCTTGGGGCAACGCAAAACAAAACACTTTCAGCCTATACACTATGCGAGCAAAACTATGACCGAGGCTCAAAGTCATTACACCACCACTGAAAAAGAATTATTAGCTGTGGTGTATGCCTTTGAAAAATTCCGGCCATACTTGATATTGACCAAAAGCATAGTGTATACGGATCACTCGGCTTTGAAGTACCTCTTTGCAAAACAAGATGCAAAGCCGAGACTACTCCGTTGGGTTCTCCTCCTACAGGAATTTGATATCATAATTCGTGATAAAAAAGGAGTTGAGAACCTAGCTGCTGATCATCTCTCCCGATTGGAAAACCCCCACCAAGATGTCTTCGAGAAGAAGGAAATTAATGAAACCTTCCCTCTCGAGACACTCAATGCGGTTGCCTTTCGTGGAGATTCTATTACCCCATGGTTTGCTGATTTCGCAAACTATCATGCGGGTAATTTTGTGGTGAAAGGGATGCCGTCCCAACAGAAAAATAAATTCTTCAAAGATGTGAAACATTATTTCTGGGACGACCCCTACTTGTTTAAAATCTGTGCGGATCAAGTCATCCGGCGGCGTGTTTATGGCCAAGAAGCCTCTGAAATTCTAAAGGCTTGCCATGCTGGTCCCACGGGGGGCACCATAATCCAAACTACACCGCCGAAAAGGTGTTTGATTTCGGTTTTTACTGGCCCTCGATCTATAAGGATGCCCAGGAACTAGTCAAATCCTATGACGCTTGTCAACGTCACGGGAATATTTCACAAAAGAATGAAATGCCTCAAAATGCAATCCAAGTTTGTGAAATCTTTGACGTGTGGGGCATCGACTTTATGGGGCCATTTCCATCATCTCATGGAAATAAGTACATACTCGTGGCTGTTGACTATTTGTCAAAATGGGTTGAAGCGAAAGCTTTACCCACAAATGATGCCCGAGTAGTTGTAAAATTCTTGAAAGCTCTTTTTGCTCGATTTGGAACTCCACGTGCTATAATTAGTGATCGTGGGACGCATTTTTTCAATGAAAAATTTGATAAAGTCATACAAAAGTATGGTGTAACTCACCGTCTTTCTACTGCGTACCACCCTCAAACAAGTGGACAAGTAGAAGTTTCCAATCGGGGCATTAAGAGAATATTAGAAAGAACTGTAGGTGAGAATCGTGCATCGTGGTCGGACAAATTAGATGATGCACTTTGGGCTTTCCGTACAGCGTATAAAACACCCATCGGGTGTACGCCATACAAGCTTGTGTACGGGAAAGCGTGCCATCTACCGATCGAGCTTGAGCATAAAGCCTATTGGGCCCTCAAGCATGCCAATTTTGACCTCAAAACTGTGGGTGATCACAGGAAAGTTCAACTGAATGAATTGAATGAACTTCGTGATCAAGCTTACGAGAACTCTTTGATCTATAAGGAAAAGACAAAGAAGATTCATGACTCAAAAATCAAGAACCGCGTTTTCAACGTTGGTGATCGAGTCCTTCTTTTCAACTCTAGACTCAAGATCTTCTCGGGAAAGCTCAAAACCCGATGGACTGGTCCATTCACTATCGCAAAGGTTTATCCTTATGGCACCGTCGAATTATCTCAAAACGACGGTCCTAATTTCAAAGTGAATGGACATCGGCTGAAACACTACTTTGGAGAGGACATACCATCCATGGTTGTCCCGGATCTCCAAACATTCCCCAAGGACAATTAAATTCGAGGATCGAGTCAAGCTAGCGACTCGATAAACAAAAACAGTAGCAACAATACGGGTTTTCACCCGTATCTCTGATTTCTTTCTACTTTCTACCACCTAAGTGTGGGGGAATGGCCAACCCCCCGCTATTTGAAAATGTATATATGTATATAAGGTTTCAAAAAAAAATGTGTGATTGTATGTACAGATAAATAAAGTGAAAAATGCAAAACGATTTCCCACAGTTAGCGTCTAATATTATCTTCTTACGTTCAATGATTCGGCATAATAGCCGGGACTTTGAATATTGAGGACAATATTCAATTCTAAGTGTGGGGGAGGGGAACATTCTAGCGAATTTTATCACATTATATCCTCTATAATCCCCGTTTTTGGCCTAAATTTTTAACAATTTTTCACTTTATTTCAAAATTTTTGTGGTAATCAGTCCGCCGTGTCTAAACGACAAAAGGGATTGGCTAATCCAGGAGCAAACGGCTGTTGGTAAAGATAACTCAAATCCATTTATGGCTTGCAATTTGCCCAAAATTGTACGGTAAATCAACTCCCCATATCCCATAAAGCGAATGAGTTGGCTAGCCCGCAAGATTATGGCTTGTGGTAAAGGCAGTGAAAAATCCATAATTGGTAATCAGCTCACCAAGATGTTGACTATTCCATCAAGAGCTGGCTAGTCCAGGAGCAAACGGCTCTTGGTAAAGACAAATCAAATCCATATAAACGCTGGTGGTTTGCTCAAAATCACACGGTTATCAGGTGTGCCACAGTTCTTACACCTGGCTACTCCAGAAGTGATGGCTTTTGGTAAAGATTTTAAAATCCATCAAGTTTTCCAAAAATATTGCTAGGGACTAGCAATAGTTTAGTGTGGGGGATTGATGAGTGCTCAAACACTCATCATTTTTATCGTATTTAAACTGCCAAAACATCCGAAAACGCTCAGAAATGCATCAAAATACTAAAAATATCTCAGGGATTGTATTTTATACGTTTCAGATGCAAAATGAGCAAAAACAATGAAAAACGAGCAAAGTTTACACAATTGGCAGTTTTAGTCCCCCGACTTTCAAAAATTTACAAAACTAGTCCCTGAGCATATGTTTCAAAAGAAAAGTCAACCCAAGGCATTTAAAAGTCAAATATATTCAAAAACAATCCTTGGGTGAAAACTTTGAAAAAATTACACTTTTGGTCCCAGCAGTTTGGGAAATTGACGAAATCAGTCCCTGGGAATGTTAAAATGAAAAATAGCTTTTGTGACCTTCATCTTATGGGAATGTAACATGTTTGGCCCTTGGAATACTTTGGATGATTGGCAAATCTGGTCCTTAAAAATCACAAAATTACAATATTGGTCCTTGTGAGTAAAAGTTATACAAACCAAACGGACCCTTTGTATTTTTGTTAACCAAAACCAAACACAACAACCACCCCAGCCCATCCAATATCTTTGGCCCAAATACCAACCAGCCCACCATCCCATATTATTTATAAAAATGGAAAACCGGGTCAAACTCAGGGTCAACCCCCACCCCCTTCCACCTTTGCCGCCATTAACAAACAACCCTGCCTCCAAACCTCTGCAACCCCCAACGTATTTCTCCCCTCCCCTCTCCTACCAGCCACCCTAATCCACTACTCCCCCTCCACTAAACCCTAATTTACACCCTAATTGTCCCCCACTACAATTGGTACATAAAAGGGCATCAATGGTCAAGATAAGGGAAGCAGAAATTCAAGGGCTAGGATGATATCCAAGGGTACACAGACAAGCAAAGGCAAACCAGACAAAGGACACAAAAGTGCAAAAGAAGACAGAGGCCTGGTTCAATGTTTCCTTCTATTTTATTTTTAGTATTTATAGGAAAATTGTAAGCCAAAGAGGCAAGTAGTTTTTCTAGTAGTGAAGTAGTAGTTTTATCTTATGTAATTTTCAAATTTTCAGTAACTAGTGTAACTTGAACTCTTTTCCCTATGATCAATGCAATTACTCAGTTTTTATTAAATCCCAAGTTCACTTCTAGTTGTTTTATTTCTTTCTTTAAAATTTCCTAAGTATTGCTCAAAGTTATTGTTGTTTTGAGGTTTCATACATTCACTTCTGATCTCAGTAGTCAAAGAAAAAAAAAACACAAAAAGAAACAAGTTAAATAAGAAAAAAAAAGGAAAACAGAAGAGAGAAGGAAGATGTTGAGGTGTTGTGTAAAGGATGCTAGGAGCATGGTTTAGAGCCCAGGGGGCATATAGGTTGTGAGCTTATGATCTTGGTTCTCATTTGATCTGTGACTTGGCTCAAATTGTAAGAACTTCTCAATTTTTAGCATTAATTGAATTATTGGTTTTAGTTGTTATTTAAAATTGAATTCTGCATTCTTAGGTGTAATTTAGCCTAGTTTAAATCTGTGCTTCAGTTGATTTTATTGGAACTTTGGTTGGCTGTGTGCATTTCCAGTTAGTTTGATGATCAGGGGTTTTTGGCTTAGCTTGTTACATCTAGTTAGGGTCGTTATTTTTAGTTAAAATTCACTCAGACAAGTTACCTAGGTCTAAGTTAGCTCAGAGGAACCCTTGGTTTGCTAATTTTCAAAGCAAAAGTCAAAATTACTTTTTAAATCAAACTTAAGCTTAACTGTTGGGGAATGTGAGGTTCAAAACCTGTAAATTAGCTCTAAAATAGTGTAGGTTGCCTAATTTAGATCACTTTAGGTATAATAGAACTTCATAATTCAGTAGTTATTCATCAAGGTTCACTAAAGTCAACATTGTGCAAGAAATCCAGAAAGTCAAAATTGCAATTTTAGTGAAAATCTCACTTTTTGTAGGAATTGTTCTGATTTTTGTGGGTATATTTAGAACTTGAAAATTTTTGTGGTTAAACTAAACCACCTAAACCCCAGGAATCAACATCCATTTCAATTTTAAGATTTTTCTTTAAGCTTGTGGAAGCAGCTTATTGAGCCTGCAGGGCATGCAAACTCCCCTGCACCACAACCATTAACTCAGAAACCTTGGTAATTTGTAACCTTCCCAGTGGACCCCACCCTTCATAAATTGGATTTTTAGATAGCTTATCATTAGGGCTTTTGATATCTAGGCTTATTTCAGGCTTAAGCTTATTTACACTTGGCTTATTTGACCCTTAAACCTGGCCTGTCCACTAAAGTGCATGCTGAGCTCAGCTCATTGACCCAACTGCCCAAGATTTTCACAAGCTCATCTTTGAGCTTCAAGGCTTAATCCTTTACTTACTGAGAAGCCTCCCAGAGTGGCTATTTGGATCCCCCCCCCCCTAAGACCTTTGATCAGTCTTGTGGACCCCACCTTGGGCTGCAAGTGAGCCCTTGGACCTGTTTGAGATCTGTGTGAATCTTAAGTGCTTATTTGGTGTTTTAAGCTTATACCTTGTGCTTATTTGGAATTATATTGCTCATTTCAAGTTATTGTTCAGTTACCTTGGATTGTTTGTTCATTTGGAAGCTTAACTCTAGCTTTTTCAAAATCACCAAATTCCTAATAAGCTCAAAAGTCCACTGTTGAGAACTTGTTCTTGCACACAACTTATTATTAAGCTACAATCAAACTTCCTTTGTAAAAAGTGCTTAAAATTAGTTGTTAATCAGTTGTGTAAAAGAAAAAATAGAAAAAGACAAAAAAAAAAATTAGAAGTGCTAGCTTCTATTTAAGCCACTTTGGCTTATTTTCTGCTTATTTATAAGCAAAAGCTATTGTTAAATTTTTCTCAGGCTTCTGTTAACATAATAGATTTTTAGGAATTTTTTTAGATTTTTCCTTGATCATTTAGTATTTTTTATAATTTAGTTTAATTTAAATCAATTAAATAATTAGTTTTTAATTATTAGTAATTAATTAAAAAGTAGGAAAAATAGTTTTTCTGTTTCAAAATTAGTTTTATATAATTTTAGATATTTCTAAATTTAATTTTCATTTTTCTAGTTAATTTTCATAATTATTTATAATTTAGGATAATTAGTTAATTAAAAAGTAATTAATATTTCGTAATTAATTAATACTAATTAATTAAATAGTCTAAAAATTATTTTTCTTTTTTTAAAAATTTTCTTAAGTCAGTAGGATTGTAAAAATATAAATTTCACGTTCGTAGTACTTTGTTTACTCCCGTTTCACTTTTTTATTTGCGCGTTCACGTTTATTTGTAACTGAAACGCGCGTTTTTAGGTTAAATTACGTTTTTAAGTCATCTGATCACCAGTAATTGTTAGTTAAGTATTTTTAAGTCATTTTCCATCATTATCTCATAGTGTAACCATAATAATCCAATTCCTGACCTTTCCAATTAATCACCCGATCTTTTAAAACGTTTACAAATACAATTGCACGCCTCGTCGGGACATAACGACCCGGGGATTCCCTAAACTCCTTGGTTATTTGGTCTTTGACGTTTGATTTGGTTGACCATCACCTGGTGAACTTAGTTGACCGTTCGGGACCAATCAACAGCCTAGAGAGAGAGGTTCAAGGATGAGAACATGTAAGAAGAATGATTACTTGGTTTAGACCATTAAATGAAAAGGAACGAAGATGGAGGAATGTACTTTGCGGATCAGCTATTGTTTTCATTGAGAGGAAGCATAAGGAAATCAATCATGCAAGGTATTTGATACATCCGAGAATGGATGAGACGTATTATTACCTTAGCAGGAGATGTATGGAGGAGTGGGTATGAAAGAAAATACCGATACTTTAGCAAGTGTTTGAAATGCTTGAAGGTAAAGGTTGTAGTCAACGATTATTAGGGTGTTGCAACAGACAGAGGTACCTGGAGATTTTATTAAGGAGGAGTTGGCGAGACTTTTCGCTCGGTGAATTGGTAAAGAGCCATGGGGTGTCGCGTTGATCATCAAGAAACATGATGAAATACTTACTTCGCGATAGTGGTAAATGTGTTAGAGAGTCTTGAGAACGCGTATGTAGATGAGTACGACTTATCATTCTATAATGAGTGAACTAAGTGAGCGTACAAATCAGGCATTGGATGGTGAGCTGAGAGCATGGGTGTGTTTGATTTTGGAGGAAGCCGGGGTATACCTTTACCCTTAGCTGAGTTCTCCTATATCAACAATTATCATTCTAGTATTGAGTATGTGTCGTGTGAAAAGTTGTATGGAAGGTAATGTAGGTCACCTGTTCTGTGGGCAAAGGTTGGAACAAACCAACTAATTGGTCCTGAACTGGAATGAGAGACTGCGAATAAAGTTTTCAGATTTAAGTGATAGATTTAAGGCAGCCAGGTATTCGCCAAAAGAGTTGTGCGGATGATCGCCGTAAGCCGGTGAAGTTTGGTGTTGGTGATAGTGTGAGGTTAAAAGTATCTCCTTGGAAGGGTGCTGTGTGTTTCGGTAAGAAAGGTAAGCTAGCACCGAGATACGTAGGACCATTTGAGATTTACGGAAAGGATTAGATTTGAGACATATCGGTTGAATTTGCCTGAGGAGTTAAGTAGAGTGTATGATACGTTTCACATATCTAATTGAAAGAAGTGTTTGGCGGATGCTAGTCTGCACGTGCCAATAGATGAAAGTAGGGGTTGACAAAACTCTTTGTTTTGTCGAGAAACCTGTTGAGATTATGGATCGAGATGTTAAGGGTTTGAAGTGTGGTGAGATGTTGTTGATAAAGGTATGGTAGGATGCTAAATGTGGTCCTGAGTTTACTTGGGAATGTGAGGATCAGATGAAATTTAAGTACCCAAAATTTGTTTGCTGTTGTGATTGGTGAGCAGATCGGTTGTAGTTGGATTTAGATTGTGGAAGTTAGATGCGGGGTATTAATAAATGTTTGTGTTATGGGTATCTGTTATTTGTGAGTACGTCTTGCGGTTACCGTTCGGATTTTTATTTGATTCAGGAGTATCGTACCTACCTTTGAGAAGTCGTTTTGATCATTGGTGTTATTGATCGGGGAGTGTATCTATTTGCGTGTATCATTGGAGTGATGGAATATTTTCTATCATGTGAATTCGGGTATTTAGTCGATTCACATTTTTGTGTTTCTTTCTCGGAGATTTTATGGAGTGGTATTATTCCGCTTATATATCCATAAATTTTCTTTTGCTGTTATGAATGGTGACTAGAGTAGTTGAAATCTCGGGACGCGATTTCCCTAAGTGGGGGATGATGTAACAATCGTGGTTTTAGCAGGTCAGTTTGACTGATAGTCTTGACTCGGTTGACGTTTGTTTGGTATGTCCTAGGTGATTTAAGTGATATATATGTGATATAGGTGAGTTTTAGTACTAAATCCCTTTGCGTGGTGTTGTTTTTATGAGTGAGTAATGTTGATATTTGGGAAAGTTCATTTTGATCGCCTTTGTGGTGTAGAAATGACTTGTGAAGTTTTGGTGTTTTTGTGTTTTTGCGTAACGAGTTTTCGTTCATGTATTTGAGCGTTAGCAAGTTACGAGGAGTTTGTTTTTATGTGTTATACATTTATAAAGGGTGAAAATCTATTTTTGGAAACTTTATTTTTGAAAATGATAATTTTTCGGTTTGTCGTAAAAACTGAGGTTTATCGCGTAAGACGCTAGGATTAGCTACGGGTATTTATAAAATATGAAAAGTATGAGGTTTTTAGTGTAATAAATTAATTTAATAAAAAAAATAAAAAATATATATGTATATAAAAAATCGGCTATAGAGTGATTTTAGAGGAAAAAGGAAACCCAATTTGAGTCCAAATAGGATTCTTAGGCCCAAGGGTTATCCATAATTAATATAAATACAAAACCAAAGCTCTCAAAACTATTTTCCTGCAAATTTGAGTCGACCACAAGGAGAAAAGAAAGAGAAAAAAATTAGGGTTTATAGTTTTGAAGCTAAAATCAAGAATCAATGTAAAATCCCTAAAACCCTATGTTTAATTAATTAGTTATTGCGTTAATTCATGTAATATTAAGTATGATGGATCTATGGTTTGTAAGTTTCTGTAATTAATTAATTAAAACATGTTGGATCAATTAATGATAATATTATGATGATTGGTGAAGAGAATTGAGCGTAAAACATGTTAGTTATTGAGTTAGGGTTTGGACAGAAAACTAGTGTTGTAAAGATGTGAGTGTATTTAACAGATGGTGATGAGTTAGATAACGAATTTTTGGTCTAAATTGAAGTTTAATGAAAGAGATTTACAAAAATCCGGCCACGATTGATTTCAAGGTCGGGAAGTTAATCTTTTGATTTTTCTTTGTTAAGGTGTCAAAGCTGTTAAACCGGCACAGAATTTGGGTAAAAGTTTGATAGTGAATTGTGGGTGAAAAAGTGGTATTAAGGTTAGCCCTTCTGGAATAATTGAGTTTTAGGTTATCTTAGACTACCACGAAAAGGATTCACGATCAAAAGTTGTAGATGTATTTTATCTTAATTAAAACTCTTTGGTGTGCGTTCAGATCCGAATTTGGATAGTAGACAAGTTTGATTTTCTTGTGAGTACTTTTGTGTGTTATTAGTCCATGGCCTTCTGGGATTAGCTTTTATGCTTATGAGAGACCATGGTGAATTTTTGGTGTGAGTTGTTGAGCTTTAATTGTTATGATTTCATGTGGGCGAATGTACCCTAAAATTCTGCGTTTTCTGATTTTAAAAGTGCAAGGGATTTAGTGAGTGTTAGGTTATGGTGATGGTTAGTATGGTGTCTAGGAGATCCATGGTGGGTTATATGAGTCTTAGACATCCATCATATGAGTATTACATGGGTTGTAGCTTTTAGCTTGGCCTTGTGTAACATGGACTTATTTGTGTTGTTTAGATTTGTGATTTGTTTTGTGGAAGCTGCAAAGTTTTAGGTGAGTTCATAGTCCCATATTTTTATTTTGTTTTAAACTTGGGATGGGAATGATGCTTGTCTTAAATGGTTTGGGTTACTGCGATTATGTGTGTGTCAAAGAGCTTGGACTTATAATGTTATCGTATGTATGCTATGTTTGATGATTTACTTGTGTGGATATATATATGTGATTCGATTAGGAGGATGCTTATCATGTTGCTCGTGCATGCGACCTAATTGATGTCTATTGGGATCGAAGGACACGAGCCGTCCAGTTGTTGCCTTTGTCTGTGTGATTATTGGGAGCGGAGGACACGAGCCGTCCAGATGTTGCCTTTGTGTGTGATTATTGATTTGCAAATACATGTAGCTTATATGACAACTATAAATTATTTGTCCAGCTATGTTTTATAATCACAATGAACTGGTTGCCTTGAGAGTGTATGTGTGTCTTAAACCTATGAATCTCACCAACATTATGTTGACGTTTTAAGCATCATTTTCAGGTGAGCTTTATAAGGATAAGATATAAGGATGTGATTAGACGAGACCCTAGTTGCATTGGAAGTGGTTTATCATCTTTGTTTGGATCTTATGATTTGTTCTGGATTTTGTTTTGGTTATTTTATTTTGGGGTATTGTTACAACACTTTGTGTTTGTACTTTGCTATGTTTTTGTGCATGTAGTTGTTCTCTATATAGACACCAGGTGTTGTGATGATATCCATGAAGTTACACCCTCGCGTTTCTGCCTTGGCGAGGTGTGACAGTGGGTAAGTAGTGAAGTTGTGAAGAGATTAGCTTAGAGTGATGTGTAAGTAGTGAAGTTGTGAAGAGATTGTGGTATGTAAGTAGTATTGGTGTGAAGAAGTAGAAGTGGTGTGAATAAGTGGTGCTAAGTAGTGAAGAAGTAGTGTAGTGATTAGTGGTGTGATATTGGTTCTAGCTAGGATTAGAACTCGACACTTAGCTTAGTGTCGTAAATCGGTGTAAGCAAAAGGTGTGTAAGTTTTTCTCCGCCATTAGGGAGCTTGTTGACATAGTGAAGAAAACTTTTGAGTTAGGTGTGGAGTGGAGTAGGGCGAAGAGGTGCATCATAGCCGAACCACTATAAATCATTTGTCTCGCTGTTCGACCTTTCCATCTCTTACTTATTATCTTACATACATTATTATTGCTTTAGTACTTAGTTATAATTGTTTATATTGTGCAAGACTTGAATTCACATAATATCGAATCAAAAGTTTTTAAAGTAAACAATATTTTTTAAAACCAAAGTTTTTATAATAAATTAAAAATACGTAAAACTATTCAAACCCCCCACCCCATTCTAGTTTTTCACATTCTCAAGAATTCAGTTCTTTGTATTTTGATTTCCATCCATATTGTAGTGGAAATAAGCCCCTCACAATTCTCCGTCTTTTTTATGTTATTTTATAAAGTTAGTAATATTTTATAGTGGGGTATAGAAAGGTAAAGTCACATGCTAGTCACATTCCCCTAAATTCAAACACAGCTTGAACCCTAACCACCCAATGCTCACTCATTTCATGCATTTATTACTGTTCCGATCCCTGGCCAGTCGTCGTCATCTCAAGCTTACTTCCCCTTTGGTTCGTTACATGATTATGTTTCATTAACCATGCATCTCAATTATCTAGGTATTAATTTAATGAACTGATCCTTCTTAAAATCGAGCTTTGTTTAATAGTGATGGAGTTATTTTGAAGTTATTACACAGAACCCAAAAGTTACTTTGAAAAGGAAGCAAAACCAATTTATTTGAAATTATTATTGTTTTGGAGTTTTCAATTTATATACGTATGTAATAATATAAGTTGGTTGTAAAACTTGTTCACCAATGATTGATCTTTCACACCATGGATGAACAATATTGTTTTATTTGAAATTATTATTTATGAATCTTTGTCACATAATTCAGTGGTGTTTTTTTTCCTCATCAAATAAAACATTATTAAATATATATATATATATATATATATATATATATATATATATATATATATATATATATATATATATATATATATATATATATATATATATATATATATATATATATTGAATAGAATACTTTATTGTTTATTTATCGGATCAAGTCTCTCTTATTACCAAACAGTTGAATTTATCAAAATTCTTTATTGATTTCTATTCTCTGAATTTCTAATCTCTTC
>JARVZY010010861.1:0-128000 GCA_030686995.1 Artemisia argyi | reverse complement strand
TTAATGGAAGGATAATAAGTGGAGGATTTGCTAGACAAAATGTGTTTGTGAAATTACGGAAGTGAAGAATCAAAGTAGGGTGAGATGGGCTAAAAAGCGGAAGTCAATCAGGAAACCTCGACCATCAGATGGCCGGCCCCCTTAATTATTGGCCGGCCCCTTTAATTTTAAGGGGGCGCCCTTGATAATTATGGGGGCCGCCCAGTGTCTGGTTCTTAGATTGCCAGAAATGGCTTTTGGCAGAGATTATTCCAAAAAGATGTTTGTTTTGAGGTTTGGTTTTGGGCAAGTCCATCTCTTTAGGCAACTAAACAAATATTATCTTAATTAAATTTTCATAGAAAGTATATATGTAGACAACTAAGCATATAATATAGTTTCATGCAAAGACAATAATGTAAATGAACAATTAAGCAAGTTATATCTCCTAAGGCAACTAACTAAGTGTAAGGCACCTTAGTGAGTGAGAAACTAATGATGGAACAAATATGACTAAGTGATAATTGACATTTTTCTAGTGTGTGCCTACATGCAACAAATGTGGAGATGCGATTGCTTCGACTACTAATGCAAATAAATAAATATATCCTAAGAAGCAATCCAAAATCTCCTTGACTCAATTTGCTTAATCCATGATTGCCAATGATATATATTGGATTATATATCTTGACAATTCATGTAAAGTATCAAGCATGTTTTAAGAGAAAAGCGTTTTTAGCATTATTCAACAATGTGTTTAAAAAAAAAAATTTGAAACGTAGTGTATATAAAAGAGATTTTAAGAGGATCTTTAATTATTTGGTTTTAATGTAAATTAAGCATCTTAATTTCATGAAAAGTATTAAGTTATGGAAATCCTAGACTCGATTGAAAGTGAAAAAATAAGGTTGAAGTAATATAAGTAAAATGCCTAAGAGTGATTATGATCAGAATTTGATGAAGTTTGAAGAGATGTGTAATGAAAGACTTAAAATATTTGTTTAAAAGTGAAAATTGTTTGGATGGATTGGATTTAATAAAAATGTTTATGCAATGTAGAATTCCCACACTTCAATATTTGTGTGAAGTAGATTTCTAGACTCAAGGTTGAAATTGTTCTGACCTTGACAGCCTTGGTGACGCCGTCAGGCCAAATTGCCTTGAAATTGTTCTGGGCCGTTATGTGTATTTTCCATATCCACTTCTTTTGCCAAGCTTGACGTCGTCACTTGTATGGCCTTGACGCTGTCAGGTACTGTTCCCAGCAAGGATTTTGAGACTTTGTCGTTTTCTTCACTTAATTGCTCCAAAAACGTTCAAAATGCTTCCTTTTTCAGATTTCTTCTCAAAAGTACCTAAAATGACAAAAGGAGCGATTTAGGGCAATAATTGATCAAATAATCACGAATTCAGGCTTAAATGACCCCCTAAAAGCGGTACACTTTTCGCCTTATCAAGTACATATATGTTGAACCATTTGTGTAAAAGGACCGTAAATGTGGTTCCTAAGCAAAGTGAGAGGCATCGGAAGGAGAAGAAAAAAGACCCCAAAGTTTAATGCCACGTATAATCTCTTTGAGTTTGTTTGGGCTCTTAAGGTTAGTATATTTTATATTATAAACATGCCCGTTAATAATGATAATGATAATGATAATGATAATGATAATGATAATAATAATAATAATAATAATAATAATAATAATAATAATAATAATAATAATAATAATAATAATAATAATAATATGGTTCTTGATATGATTAAGAGTTTTCCTCGTGGTACTTCTTGTGGTCAGGATGGTTTGCGTGCCCAACACCTTTTGGATTGTTTAAGTGGTGCTGTCGTGGCTATTTCTGATCAGTTAGTTGTTTTTATCACCCAAGTAGTTAATCTTTTTCTTGATCGTAAATGCCCCAGGGCGTTGGGTGAGTACATTGCTAGTGCTCCTCTTACACCATTAGTCAAGCCGAGATGTGGCATCAGTCCTATTGATGTAGGGACTATTTCGAGGCATTTAGTTTCCAAGGTTTGTGCTGCCATGATTGGCCATTCTTTGGATGGTTATTTAAATGACCTACAGTTTGGTGTTGGGGTTCTGAAGGAGGGGAGGCTATTCTTCATGTCATGAATTGGCTGATTGAGCATCGTGGAGATGAGGTGGGTCTTTCGATGTTGTTGGTAGATTTCATAAATGCCTTCAATTTGGTGGATCGTGAGGTTATGTTACATGAGGTTCGTCTTCATTGTCCTGTGATTTCACGTTGGGTGGAATTTTGCTACTCCAGCCCAACAAGATTGTATTATGGGGAACACACCTTATGGTCCTACCAAGGTGTGCAACAAGGTGATCCACTTGGCCCTTTACTTTTTACCTTAGTTTTACATCCTCTGGTATGCAAGATTAGAGACTCTTTTAGCCTTTCCTTTCAAGCTTGGTACCTAGATGATGGCACTATTATTGGAGATACTTTAGTCATGGGAAAAGCTTTTGAGCTTATTATGTTTGATGGACCACGTTGCGGTTTGCACCTTAATGTTGGTAAAAATGAGGTTTTCTGGCCAAAGGAATACTCTAGAAGTAGGCTTGCGGGTGTTTTCCCGCCTAATATTGCTCGGCCTGTACACGGTGTTAAATTATTGGGTGGGCCTGCTAGTGTGGACTTTGATTTTAGTAGTGAGCTTGTTATGAAAAGGGTTGCTAAAACCATTGAGCTTATGGGTGCTGTTGCAAAGCTTAATGACCCTCAGTGTGAGTTGTTGCTCCTTCGTGCTTGTGCTGGTATTTCCAAGTTATATTTTTCTACGCGCACATGTTCTCCTCGGGTCTTTGAGCGTGCTCATATTTCATTTGATGTGGCACTTCGTTCTTCTCTTGAGCGTATTGTCACTGCTTCTGGGCCTGGTTTTGGTGATTGGCAATGGAGGCTTGCCAACTTACCCTTTGCATTTGGGGGGCTTGGTGTATACTCTGCAGGTGATGTCTTGAACTATGAATTCCTTGCGACGAGAATCCAATCTGCTAGCTTATAAACTAAGCTCCTCCGACATTCTGGTATTGTAACTTCTTGGCCTTCCTTTGATGATGCCTTGTGTGCTTTTAATGATAAAATGGAGATTGAACTTTTGAGTAATCCATGTGAGATTGCTGCCCCCAAACTCATGAAGAAATTGGCAGATATATATTTTACACGTGTTACCCATGTGGCTGAATCCACTTTTTCCCTATCTACTCGACAGATGGCGTTATGGAAATCTCAAATGGAGGACTACACTTCGGATTGGCTTAGGGTGGTTCCGATATCTGGGTTGGGGCAGACTATGAATGCTCGGACCTACCGGTGTGTGTTATGTTATCGGCTAGGTGTCCCTTGTTCTCTGTTCAGATGTCGTGTTCAGCTTGTTTCAGGGTCTTTACGGGGGATATTTATGGGGACCATGCTGTATCGTGTGCTGGTATTATTGGTATTAAACACCGGCATAACATGGTGCGCGATACTCTTGTTGACATATGTTCACGTTCGGGGATTTAGGCTAGTAAAGAAGTGGATATTGGGCTTATTGGAGAAAGGGACAACCCCTTACGTCCGGCTGATATGTTGCTCTACTCTTGGGACAGAGGTCTTGATGTTTGTGTTGATCTGACTGGGTCATCGCCCTTGACGCAAACTGGTATGGTTGATTTTGTACCAGGTCGTGCTGTGATTGAGGCCGCACAACGTAAACGTGTCAAGTATGAAACTAACTGCGCAAATATTGGATATGGGTTTCTCCCCTTCTCATTCTCTTCTTTTGGGGAAATTGAGAAGGATGCGGTGACTTTACTGAAGCGAATCCGAAAGTTCTGTATGACTCAAGAGATTGGAACACATGCTGCTGTTCATATTTTTAGTAGGATTGGCTTTGCTATAGCTAGATGAGTGGGGGCTCAGATCGTGTCTCAGGTCCCCACTAATTTCTTGTAAATCCTATAAGTTTCTAATAAAAGTGATGTTTATAATAATAATAATAATAATAATAATAATAATAATAATAATAATAATAATAATAATAATAATAATAATAATAATAATAATAATAATAATAATAATAATAATAATAATAATAATAATAATAATAATAATAATAATCTCTCCACTAGGGACGAATTATGGCGATTAACGGTTTTCTTCAGGAGTCTCCATGATCGTTCCTTCCCATCTTGATTCATTCCTCATCATGGATCTTGTTAAAGGTTGGTATTCGATTAGGGTTTTCTAGGGCTCCTGTTCTTCGCTACTGTTACAGTTTTCTCTTTTTAGGGTTTCGTTTGGTACATTTTAGGGTTTCGTTTTGAGACCCGTTTCATTCTCGTTGCTGCTGTGATTGTTTTGTTTCTCCAAAACGGTGTGGTTTGTTTAGATTGGATTGTGGTTTTTTTTCCCTTCCCGGTGGATCCTACAATTCCCAGGTCTTTGCTAGTTCCATTGGCATCTTGTTTATTGGTTGGGTGATGTTTGCTTTGGTATATTGTTTGGGGTTGTTTCAGCAGGTTCCTTATAGGCTGAGTGCACAGTTTGTATTTGTTTTCAGCGGGTTCCATACAGTTAGATTGTGGTGACTTGTGGCAGCTCATTGGGGTCTATACATGTTCATTACTGTCGTGTTGTGTGACTTTAATACTGCAAGGACTTTGGGCTGTTTGAGTGGGTTATGTATGTGGTGTTGTGGACCTGTTGCTCTTGGGTTGTGACTGTGTGGTAATTGGTTTGTGGTTTGGGTTTTGAAAACAGGTTGCGTTTATTTCGATCCCTTACTCGGTTTGGTGTTGGTATTTGTTCAGTTTGGTACTGGTTCTTATCAGCATTGTTTGTTCTCCGTGGCGTGTGACTGTTTTTGGTTTGCTTCATGACGATTGTACGGTTTCATTGCCCTTTTGTGGGGTTGTGTGGTTGTCATGATGGTAGGGGTAACGGGCTTACAAGATCTTCGTTGATCACTCACCTTCCAGATCGTCACTTTAATGAGGAGGCGCTAGTTGTTACTAAATATACTTTGGCTACTAGTCTTGTTGTTTTCGAGGCGGCTGAAGTTACACTCAAACGCATGGGTCTTTGGTTGTGTGGTGTGTGTCTTACGAAGGATACCTTTCGTTCCAAGTGCCGACATGGTAATGGTTCTAACTTTGTGTCTCCTCCTGATTGTGGTGATGGTGTGGTTAGGTTCGTGTTGTATGATCTCAACAAACCACAAGTTTCTTCTTCTATTCAACCTGCCTTAGTTGATAATTTGGTTTTGGATGAGTTTGGTGGTTTCGATTTCCTCTCCTCGACACTTTGTTTTCTAAAAGGCTGCGTACTGTCAAATCCATCCCTCCCAAGTGCCGTTTGGGGTTCTCTCGGGTTTTTAAAGGGGCTCTTGATAAGGTGATCTGCACACCCGATAACATTTCTTGTTGGGTTAGTTTGTTAGTCTTGCCCCTTTGTCTCCTTAAAACCTTTTCCCCGAGGAGTAATCTTGAGTGTAGGTCTGCTATTAAGAGACAACGCCAGGAAGAGTATATTACTAATGCCATTCGATCTTGGGGTGTTCCTGGTGGTGGTTTGCAACTTGCGAGAGAGGTTTCAGCCGAACCCTCCCCAACATGGTCTGATGTTGATGAGGGGATTTTGGACTTGGTGGAGTGTAATGTCAAGCAGTGTAGGAGGAAGATTTGTAATGGCCATTACACTACGATTGTTAGAGTTCTTTCTTCTTCTGGGGTTGCTAATTATAATGATGCTACTCTTGAAGACTTAAAAGCTAAGCACCCCTTCAAATCAGCTCCTTCTTTGCCGCATTCACCTATAGACCACCATCACCTTGTTGCATCTCATGCTGTGGTTCTTGATATGATTAAGAGTTTTTCTCATGGTACTTCTTGTGGTCGGGATGGTTTACGTGCTCAGCACCTTTTGGATTGTTTAAGTGGTGCCGCGGTGGCTATTTCTGATGAGTTAGTCGCTTCTATCACCGAAGTGGTGAATCTTTTTTTAGGTGGTAAATTCCCTAGTGTGTTGGGTGAGTATATTGCTAGTGCTCCTCTTACACCCCTGGTCAAGCCTGGTGGTGGTATTCGACCTATTGCTGTGGGGACCGTTTGGAGGCATTTGGTTTCCAAGGTTAGTGCCACCATGATAGGCCACTCTTTGGATGGTTACTTAAACGATCTACAGTTCGGTGTCGGGGTATCGGGTGGAGGAGAGGTCATTCTTCATGCCGTAAATCTGTTAATTGAAGAACGTGGGGATAACGTGGGCCTTTCGATGTTGTTGGTGGATTTCAAAAATGCCTTCAACTTAGTGGATCGGGAGGCTATGATACATGAGGTTCGTCTACGATGTCCTGCTATTTCACGTTGGGTGAAATTTTGTTACTCCAGCCCAGCTAGACTATATTATGGGGAACACACTTTATGGTCGCATCAAGGTGTGCAACAAGGTGATCCACTTGGACCTTTGCTTTTTTCTTTAGTGTTACATCCTCTGGTATGCAACATTAGAGACTCATTTAGCCTTTCCTTTCAAGCTTGGTATCTGGATGATGGCACTATTATTGGGGATACTTTAGTTGTGGGAAAGGTTTTAGAGCTTATTATGTTGGATGGACCCCGTTTTGGTTTGCACCTCAATGTTGATAAAACTGATGTTTGTTGGCCTAAGGAGAATCCCAAAAGCAGACATTTTGGTGTTTTCCCACCTAATATTGCCAGACCTTTACACGGTGTTAAATTACTGGGTGGGCCTATTAGTGTGGACCTTGATTTTAGTAGTAAGCTTGTCATGAAAAGGGTTGCCAAAACCATTGAGTTTATGGATGCTATTGCTAAAATTAATGATCCTCGGTGCGAGTTGTTGCTGCTTCGTGCTTGTGCCGGTATTTCCAAGTTATATTTTGCTATGCGCACTTGTTCTCCCCGGGTCTTTGACAGTGCTCAGATTTCATTTGATGTGGCTCTTCGTTCTTCTTTGGAGCGTATTGTCACTGCTTCTGGACCTGCTTTTGGTGATTGGCAGTGGAGACTTGCCACCTTACCCTTTACTTTTGGGGCACTTGGTGTATATTCTGCAGGTGATGTCTTGAACTATGCTTTCCTTTTTTCTAGACTTCAATCTGCTAGCTTACAAACTAAGCTTCTCCGACACACCGGTATTGTGACTTATGGCCCTTCTTTTGATGATGCTTTATGTACTTTTAATGCGAAAATGGATATGGACCTTTTGAGTAACCCGATTGAGATCGTTGCCCCCAAACTCATGAAGAAATTGGCAGATATACATTTCGCACGGGTTACCCAAACGGTTGAATCCACCTTTCGCTTATCTTCTCGACAGTTGCCGTTATGGAATTCGCAAAAGGAGGACTACACTTCGGATTGGCTCAGAGTGGTTCCAATATCTGGTTTAGGACAGACTATGAACGCCAGGACTTACCGATGTGTGTTGTGCTATCGGCTTGGTGTTCCCCTGTTTTCTGTTCAGTTACCGTGCTCAGCTTGTTCCAAGGTCTTTGCTGGGGATATTTATGGGGACCATGCTGTATCATGCGCGGGGATTGTTGGTATTAAACATCGGCATAATGTTGTTAGTGATGTTCTTGTTGACATATGTTCTCGGTCCGGGATTTCGGCACGTAATGAGGTTGATATTGGGCTTATTGGGGATAGGGACAAACCTCTACGTCCAGCTGATATGTTACTTTATTCATGGGATGGCGGGCTTGATGTATGTGTTGATTTGACAGGGTCTTCGCCCTTGACGCAAACTAATATGGTTGATTTTGTGCCGGGTCGTGCGGTGATTGAAGCCGCACAACGTAAACTCTTCAAGTACGAGGCCAAATGCTCGGATATGGGATATGGGTTTCTCCCCTTTTCATTCTCTTCTTTTTCTCCAATTTTCATTCTTTTCTTTTGGAGAACTTGAGAAGGATGCGGGAGCCTTACTAAAACGTATTTGAAGATTCTCGGTTACTCAAGACATTTGAGCACGTGCTGCTGCTCATATTTTTAGTAGGGTTAGCTTCGCTGTAGCTAGAGGAGTCGGGGCTCAGATTGTTTCTCGGCTCCTCACTAATTTCTTGTAAACCCTATGAGCTTCTAATAAAGTGATGTTTTAAAAAAAAATAATACTCCCTCCGTTCCAAAATATAAGTCCACTTTCCTACTTTTTTTTGTCCCAAAATTAATGTCCACTTTCAATTTCCACCAATCAAAATGTTTGAAAGTGAGAGGAAATGAACTTTTATTGGTTAATATTGTTTGAGACCCACTTATCTTAAACTTTGTAAAATATAAAAGTGGATTTATAATTTGGGATGGAAGGAGTAATAAAAAAAAATGATGATGATGATGATGATGATGATAATAATAATAATAATAATAATAATAATACCATGCATCTTCAAGTTAAAAAATGACACATTTATAATGCCGCATAATCTGTATGAGTTTGTTTCGAGAAGTTGATTTTTTTTACTTGGATTACTTTTTATTTATTAGCTATTCAGAGAATTTGCTCTTTATTTATTTAACCTTTATACCTAAAAAATGACATTTTACTTTGATCTTATGATATATCTCTTATGAATATCTTTAACTATTTTTCTCACCCCTAAAACATATGTTGATGTATCAAACGTGCCTTAGCATCGAACAAGTCGCTTTGAAGGTAGCATAATATTAGACGAATATTAAAAAAACCTGATTATATAGCACGTACACATTACAATAAAAAGAGCTTTTTAATAATTACATTTACTCATGTTATCAATAAGCAGTTAAACATGAATAACTAAACTGAAAACTTAAGCGAAAATTCCTAACTACTGCAAAACTTCATCAGAGACAAGATCATGAAAATCATAAAACGTTTCTTTACCAGCACGTAACGCTTCTAGCACTTGTTCAAACACGACGACTTGACAATGAATCCTCAAAACACCTTGTTGTTCATAACCATATTCTTGAGCAGATTTATTCAACAAGTTGATGAAAACCGGATGTTTTAGCAGATTGGACTTGACAACGAATCGTTGCACTTCTTCTCCAACGTAAATAGGTAAGTGTCCTCTTGGTACCGCACTAGATTTAGTGATGGCAGGTATAGCGCGTTCTTCATGCCGTAAGAGTGAATATTGGGATGAGTCGGTGACACGAGAGAGACGGCGAGAGAGACAGCGAATGAGCTTCTTCATTGTTTCGTTTACAATGAGTTAACGTGATAAAAGTTTTCGTAGGTTAAAATTTGCGTTTTTGAGAAGAAGAGAAAAGTGATGGGGTGATCTGGGTATAAATACACATATCCGCCGAATATTTCGGGTGATGATATATATCGTTTTACCATACATGCGTATTTTTCGAAAATTATGTGATTTAAATTTACTAGTATAAATTATGGGAAGTGATACTTACACCACTTTTTTTATGCACACACCACAGTTACATAATTAATGCACATGTTACAACATGCTATATGCATAATTGTGGTGTGTGCATAAAAAAAAGTGGTGTAAGTATCACTTCCCATAAATTATGGATTGGGTAGATATTTTATAACTAACCATTGTATTTTGTAAAACAGTTATATGCTCGCGTGGATGTTTTGGAAATCTCTTTTGTACAAACGAGGATTTAATTCGCACGTTGCGACGGAGTGTTTGTATACGATAGTGTTGTAGTTGTTGGCAGAGACGGAGACAGTGGGGGAGCCAAGGGTGTTCGGCCTCCTCCAACACGCCCAATCGCTTTACTATTTATCTTATAAAATTTAATCATATGACGCAACTATAGGCAAATAACCCTGATTCGTGTGAAAACCAATTATATATAATATAGTATAGTATCGAAGTGATCCGCGTAAAATACGGGTCACCCGAGTCGTTTTCCCAACGAAGGTGAATGGAATCGAGAATATCGATTCGTGAAATCGTGAATTGAAAAGTGAGAAAATGAAAATAGCAATCAAATAGTTCACGTAATCACAAACAAGTATGAATTATGCAGAAAGTACAAGCTAATTATGCACCGAAATAAAAAACGTAAAAACGGAAACGTAACCGCAAAATTTAAAATGTAACGTATATCTAAAAATGATCCTACGAACTTGGAAATAATTTCTAAAAATTTAAAACTAATAAAAAGAATTTTAAGAAAAAGAAAAATATTTTATTGACTTTTCTTTTATTTTCTATGAATTAATAATGATTTTTGGACTTTTTAAATGAATTAAAAATTAGGAAAATAGAAAAATAACTGGGAAAAATGAAAATTAAATTCTAAAAATTCTAAAATATTATAAAAGAATTTCTAAAAATATTTTTGTATTTTTCAGAGCTTTTTATAATTTTTTATTAATTTTTGCTATTTAAAACTATTTAAAAATTAAATAAAAATCAAAATAAAATAAGAAAAATAGTAAAAAGCTTTGGAAAAATCTGGAAAAATTCCAAAAAATCTAAAATAATAAAAAGAACTTGAATAAAAATTTTGAAGTAAAAATGAAAATAGAAACTGCTTATTTTGGAAAAACTGCTTATCACTAGTGCTTATTTATAAGCACTTGTGACCTAACCAATATGAAGCTTTGATAACAAACTTAAGAATGATGCAGAGCACTTAGTTGTGACAGAAGATGATCAAAACAAGCTCAGATTAACCACAGATGATCAAAATGCTAGCAAATAGCTCAAGTAATAAGCTAAAAATAAGCTCAAACAGCAAACAGATTAAGCTCAAACTGAACCAGTAGCAACTATGAAATATTGCACTGATACTACTCAAATATGGTCCAAAAAAGATTAAAATCACAGATTCAGTTACAAACTCAAAATAGCAGCCCAAATTTCACATATGCAGACTTATATCTTAGACAGTCAACTTTATAAGCTCAAAAAGTAAATATGAAAAGCTCTGATTTCCAGATTTAAATGAGTAAAACCAAGACTGAGCAACACAGAACTGATATCAAACAATTGCAAGACCTACTATTACTAAATTATACTAAAAATTTTTACCAAATTAGCAGCTATTGAACCAATTAAAACTGAGCAGGATTGACTTTTAAGTTCCACCTCAACTTTGACTTAATCCAAATTTACTCTACTAATTCTACTTCAACTGGTTGTATTTATCTAAATTTTAAGTGAATTAAGCTATGTTAATCAAGTATGCAACAAGCTCTTAAGTAACTCTAACTGGATTAATTCTACACTAACAGTTAAGCTATAAAACAATCTAATTATGACTTTTCAATTAATGTCCTACTGTTTTTATGAAACTATACTATATATTAACACTATAGCAACCTACATGTGACTAGAAACAGAAGTAAAATAACCACTATACTATAGCAAATCTCAAATCCAAACACCCTTATAGTGAGATTGTCTCACTAATAAGCAAAATATTAATGTCCAAACACTACAATTCACAAAAATCAATGAAATCAAATGATAAACTCTGCTTAGTATGAACCAGAAATTCAGATCTCAAATTTAACACAAATCAGCAAGTTCAGATCCAAATGTATGCAGATTTGCAACAATCTTCAATAAGAGAAACTAAGCGCAGATCTTCAAGCTGAAGCTAAATCAACAACACAGTCCAAAAATTAAACAAGATCTCAGATTACAATCTCAATGTAACAGTTCACTAACGTAATACTCATCTATCTCAGATCCATAGATGATGACAGAAATTATGAATGGAACAGTAAACCTACTAAAAACACAAATCTAACAATGAAAATGATCTATTATACAAACAAACTCAATTGACAACTTACAAAAACAACTATATTAATAATAAATTCCAATCAATCAATTCAACAACCACTTATAACAGAACTATTCTATAAACTTGAGAGGAAATTTAACTAGAATAAAACTTACAAATCCATTCCTCCTCAGCACAAATTGAGGAGGATTCACTATGCTTGCCTATCTTTAAAGATAGGCAGGTCCTTCCCTTATTGACCTAGCTATCCAATAACTCCTCAACTTCTTCTGATCCAATTTGATTGAAATGTAATAGAAGCAAAACACACTACAAGCTACAAAGCTTGAATGTGCAAAATATAAGCTGTGATATGCTTATTTAAGACCTAAAGTAAGACTGATAATGAACATTTTTTATTTTTTATTTTTTTATTTTTTTATGAATTTTATTTTTTATGACAAAGTTATATTGAAACTGAATAAGAGAAATGATTTTTAGCTATTAGTTAACTGGAATAAGCTGAAAACTTAAAACAATAAACAGAATAAGCAGTTTAAAAAATGAAATATAAACTAAGAGATATGAAAGCAAACTGAGAATTTTATTAGGAATTTAAGTAAACATTACATTAACTAATCTAAATACATGCTAAAGAAATTTTGACAGCACTTTCTTATACTAAAAACTACACACCCTGAGCTAAAAATCTACCACTATTTATAGAAGCAGAGCGAGGAGTTGGGGTCTGAATCCATGCTGGCAATCCGAGCCACTATTGTGCTTCTTTTAATCCCTTATCAGCCATCAGATGTGATTTGTGCTTCTTTCAATTCATCACAACCCTTGGATCAAATCAGTGATGTGGCCTGACCAATTAGCTTCTTCCATCTGTCCTCTCTTACATTCTCCGACTTGTCAGCTTCTAGAAACAGAATCCAATGCATATTGGTGACGCGTGTCGACCAATAGCATTATGCCAAGTGCTAACACAGCTCCACTCCATCTCTCTGACACATGATACATCACGTGAGGGCTTCTAGAAGCTCTAATGATTGGTATTAATTAGTTAATTGGTGTGGCTACATGTGATTCGAGCCAATTTGATTCTTAAGGTAGCTAGGGTTCATATTTGGGTATTTGGGGATTCTGGGATTTTGGAGGAAATGGGGAAAACTAAAAACGTGTTTTGTTTTATTATTTTTTCATTGAAACTTTGACCAATTGACCGAAAAATAAGTGGGCTTGGATAGTGGGTAAAAATATAGGATTGGGCTTGTGAGAAATGGACTTGGACCAGGTCTTGTATTTATTTTCAGAATTGGTATTAATGAAGTCCAAGGGTCATTTGTGTAAACTTTCAAATTCCAAGGGCTGAATGTGAAATTTCCTTAAAAATATATCAGGGACTAGTCTTGCCAAGTCTGAATAGATGAAGGACTGAAATTGACTCTTGGATCCTCGGCTTTGACTTTTTGACCAACTTCTACTCTCGTGCCCGTTTTTCCGGTATTCGTGTGATTTTACGTCTTTTTATGATAAATCCGTTCCTGCACATTCACAACATACAAACACGTGTTTTCTTGGCATTTATTAGCTCAAATAAGTCGTATTGGGTCGGTTTTTGGCCATAAAATAGTGAGTGAATAAGCACTCACCAAAATCCCCCCGACTAAGGTATTGTCGTGTCCTCACGCAATGTGATCAATTCACGCTTTTGGGATAAATAATTTCAAAACTCTTTTTACTAACTTTGAAAAGTAGCAAGGAGGTTCGAAAGAAGTAATAAAATCATTTATTCCAGAAAACGCTCCATTTTCCAAAATTTTTCTTTCATTCCTTTATTCCACTTATACATTCTATTTTTTTACTTTTCCATACTTCACACTTGTGACGTTTTGTTGAACTTTCATTATTTTGCAATAATTATTAGGGTCAACGAGTAGAAACACCTCTATTTAAGAAGTGACCATACGGATAAAAATCGTCATCCTTGATTTTTCACAAGTCCCCAAACTAAGCGTACAAACGAGATCACAGCTTATCTACAAATTAGATGCTAACACTACTCATAATAGTTACTTGTGGAAACTTCTTACTCCCATTTCCTAGGTTTTGTATCTCAATATTTTATTTTGTTGAGAAATGAATTGCTTCATATTTTCTCGTTTCGATATTTTTTAATCCGATAGTGATACCTAAGTTAAAACGATAAGTAGTTATTCATTTTCTCTTAAGAACTACTGCAATAGAAATTCGGTCCACATCAAGGAATTTGGGGTACATACAATATCAAAGATATAAGTTGCGGAGTACGATCACGTGCACCTCATGTAACTGATTACTAATCACTTATCACATGCACCTCACGCGCCAACAACTTATTTACATACATAAGCTCTTATTCGATACAACTTCAACTTTCACTTTTCTTACTTTTTTTTCACTTTTCTCATATTTTTCATACTTTTTTCTTTCTTGACTTTTTTTCTCATAACATCAATGGAAGCTTATCGGGTAGCTCCAAAACCACATAGATAATCAACTTTTGACTTTTGATTTTTCACTTTTTGCTCTTATTTTTGATGTTCCTTGATATGTACCCAACTTCTAAAGCAAGAATTCTCTTAAGAAAACAAAGAACTAAATATTATTCAAACCGAAATACCACTAATTAACCTAGAACATCTATTATATATGGGTGACGTTTCTGATGGGAGTAAAAAGCCACAAGTACCTCTCATGAGCTCTAAAGAGAACCACTACTCCACGTTTAGCATCTAACTTCTAAATAAACTCTATCATTTCTCGCTCTTCGCAATTTAAGATTCCAAATAATGAAACCCGCGAATACTTAGCCGATAATCAGCCACGCATATATAAAGTCAGTTACGGAAACTTGCAAATTCTAGAATAAGAATTCGCGTTTTCTAGCTCCTGATGTAAAAGACTAGCGAAAGCTTTTAAGCTGCGCATGTATAAAGTCAAGTACGGGAACTTGCAGATTCTTAAGAAAGAATTCGCATTTTATTGCTCCTTGTGTACAAAACTAGCACAAGCTTATGTGATTATCATTGGTTAAGGGAACAAGCTAGGGCTCAACACGCCCGGTCAAGTCTAAACATTTATTCCTACTCTCGCCAGCAAGAAAGTCAACAAGGTGTCAAAACACTTATTCAAACTTATTATATTTTTGCACAATTTTTTCAAGATTTTCACATTTTTTTGTGCTTTTTCATCACAATTTTTAAAATTTTCAAAATTTTCAATTTTTTATTTTTGGTGGAAAAACGGAGTTGCAAGAGTGCACGACTTTTGTGAAAAATGCAAGGTCAAAATCGAATCGAAGATTCACCCTCCCCCAGACTAGAACGAAACATTGTCCTCAATGTTTTACGGGTTAAGGTAATCCTAACAAAATTCTAGGCCGTTTATTAATTATGCCAAAGAAAACGTTAGTCGATAAGATTTAACGGATATAGGATTTCCAAGTAGCACCGATGAATGAGACTCCAAGGGAAGAGATAACGAGCACGAGAGTCATCATAAATCATGGACAATCCTAACAAACATCACAAACAACCACGGAACACAAGAGTAGAAGAGGCACCCCCTCCTCACGTTATTTGTTAGAAAATAGAAATATAAGAAGATGAAATTGGATAAGCATGGGTTGCTGTAGGATTCTCATAATAATAACTTGAATGGTTTATGTTATTATGGTTCGAATTGTATTTGAATTTAGAGAGAGAAAGAGAGTTGGGAGGGATTCCTAGAGAGAGAAAGAGATGAAAGAAAAATGTGAAAGATTAGATTGAAAATAATGGAAGCTCCAACCCTCTCCACATGTGGAGAGGGGTATTTATAGTTACAATATTACGCCCACTCCCGGGCTGTGGATCAGGCATACAGTGGGTAAAGACCCGTTCCTTCTTCCACGGTGTTACTTAATCTAATACTAATTAACTAACAAACTAACTAACTACGAGCTAACTTAATGCTATTACAATCATTAGGTGACCGAGACTTTTACAGGAATATTTGTATTCCTAACAATCTCCCCCTAAGCGAGGTCACCTTTGAAATTAAGCTCTTTGGTCTTTAAGCATTCTTTCGTCTCTGTAGCTCGTAGGATCTGATTCTTCACTTTACTTCACACTTTGTACTTCAAGCAACGAAATTGTGATTTGAATTCCTTTGAGATATGTGATCTTTGAGCTTCTTTGAGATCATCAGCCAAAGTAAATCTCCAAGCTCATCCATTGTTGTATCGCCTTCATGTGATGTAGTGACTTTAGGACCATCATGCTCACACCCTTCTGTATCTGGAGACATTGCATTAGAGTTGTAGATCAGGAGACTTTTTCATCAGAGTTGCGGAAACGTTGTTGGTAGTCCCTCAACATTTGTTGTAGCAAGTCTCTCATCTTCATTGATAGTGTGGGGGATGTGTGAGCATGAGGTATGGATTGACCCGATTCAGCTGGAAACGGCAGCCATCAATGTCATCTTTATATGTGTCCCTGAAATAAAACAGTTAGCAATAAAGATAGAGAACGAATATGGCTTTGTCATTCGTTCTGCGAGGACAGACTACCCTCCGGTTTTGTGAAAAACCGACCTGTGATCAGGTAGAATCTCTTTTAAAGAAGACTCTCCTTGACAGGAATTTCCAGCTTGTAGTAATGAATTTTCCAAAGAATCCACTTTGGAATCTTCATACTTAGCATGTTCTCATACCGGAACGTCTCAAAGCAGACAGCACGATAGAGTGAATCGGTGAATAGATATTCACGGATTGATGAGAAATTGATTTATAGAAATCACTCGTCGTGTCATATGATAAACATTTCTGAGACACGACGAGAGTTTTATACTTTGAATCACATTTCCATCAAAAATACTTTTGTTTGAAAGATATTACACAATCAATGTGCTCGAAAGATAAGTTGGTGAGCACATTGAGAGGTTTTGGCAAAAGTATCCGTCAATCCATATCCTGGAACAAGTTTGATTCAAATTTGAATCGCACCATCGTTGCTTTCCAGTTGTCACTTGATCATTGATCCAAGATAGATCTCACATGTCACCTACCAAGAGCTTGAGTGATGTTCGCTCTAGAAGGATTTCCATCGTCATTGTGAATATTTTCATATCACTCGGATGTTCTGGCAATACCACAAGGATAATGCGTAGGACTCTAAATATTTTGTCTTATTTTCCACATTGTGTGAAACAATAAGCATATTAGGAAGTGTGTCCTATCGAGATTTATGGATGATCTCATGGCTCTAGACTCAATAGTGCGTTTTGATCCGCTCCTGGAGACTGGGGAGGCGTCTCCTGTTTTAGGTATCAACATAGCTCGCAATGAGCGGTCGATACATTGCACAGGGTTCCCCGTGAGAATGAAACAAGCTCTTTTAAGAGAACTTGAGTGGTTGGGAAGTTTTGGTGCAGTGCGTCACTGGGTCCATGACGTCTTGTCTTCAATACCGGCGTTACCTTAGTAACCGCCAGTAGCATATGTATTGAACCCGGTTTCTGCCCTAAGGTTGAATAATTGGAGGGCTATTTCTTTTCACCCTTTCTCATTATATTTCTTTTTCATTCTTCAACCCCTTCAGTGCTTACCGAGATTTCACCACTAGAACCTTGTTGGGTTTGTTCCAGTCCTAGCTCTATCTCAGTCCGCACTCTTCCCTTTCTCACTTTACTCCTTTTTTCAATCATTCCTACGGACTTCTATTCTATCTAGAGGATTGTCCCTGGGAAGATCCTTCCGGTTCTGGTGGATCATGGGAATTCATACCTAACCTTAACCAACCTTATAACTCCATGCATAAAGATAAATGGTCGGTCTTTGGTATAACTTCCACAAACGCCTTTTGCTCCCCCTTAATATGTGCATCGATATTCGAAAGTGTTTAGCACATATGTGGGAGCCTATTGTTGAGTACAAAAGATCACTTTTGATTATCAGATTTCATATTTAAATCACATTCTCTCCCCCGATCAAAAATTTCAAATCTTTCAAGATTTTTGATCTCAATTGATTTAAATAATTTAGAAAGCGTTTTTGGGAGAGAAATGCGGTCAAGTTTAATATTTTCTGATAAAATGAACTTTTTCTTGCTCCCCCTCAAACTGTGAGGGAGGTTGTTATGTGTCAGATTTGAAGAGTTTGCAAAAGATTCGAAGTTTTAATGAAAACTCTTTGAAAAATTTACTCATTCTGACACATAACCATCACAAATCATTTTGTTGCAAGGTATTATGTACGAAGTGTGGGGAGTTTTGATGATACAGAAAATTTTGAGAAATCACTCTCCCCCTCAATCAATGACGGATGTTAAAGCATAAATATTTTCATAAACTAGTAACGTCATTGATTGAGTGAAAATTATATCAAACTTTGAGTTCAAATTGATTTTCAATCAAAATCTCATGGTACCACCAAGTTTTGCACAAATACTTCCCGGAAAAATCATAGAAGGGAAAGTATTTGGCGACAAAAAGAAGATTTCTCTTCTTTATCAAGAAATAATGCACTGAAGCGTACATTAGATCGAGGGTGCATGAATATAAAGTAATTCACGCTCGGATGAACGGCACCCTTTGCTAGGAACAACCGTCTTTTAGGCGACGTGTTTTCCTCATTTTTGAAAACCGGGTTGCTATCTGAAGTAATAGCAAGCCATATTTTTGAAGACCGGGTTGTAGCCTGAAATGACTACAAGCCATTTAGGCATGTTTTGAAAAACCTTTTGAACTTCTGTTCGAACTTCATTTAAAGACCCGTGTCATTATTGAATGACATTTCTAGGACCGTAAATGTTATCGATGCCAGAAAACATGCCTTAAAAAAAACTAATTTTGGTATTTTCTAATTTTCTGATTTTTTTTTTTTTTTTTTTTTTTTTTTTTTATGGGTTTTTGTTGGTTTTATATATCTATTTACATTTAGGTATAATATATTTACAAAGGATACTATTAAGTTTAAGAAGATGTTGACATGAATACCGAAATGAGGATTACGTTCGGCTTGTAGTAGAAGTCAGTAGTCAACATCTCTTAAGCTTTCACCACCAAAGCTTTCGAGGCTCCTGAATAATTGTCTGAATCCGTAGATGCCATGATATAATCTTAAACGGGATTTTACTACTCTTGTGACTTAAACCGAGAGATCGATTCTCTCCCGGGATTTTACTAAAGTCAACAAAAGAAACCGAAAGATCTAATATGCGAGTTAGACTTAGAGAGAGATCTTGGATAAGTAACAATTAGCATTAAGTGTCAAGTCACGACAAGTCAAGTTACAATAGATCCGATCGTAATAAGTCAAGTCGTAAAGATTAACTCACAACGTCAAATTACAATCAGACTAATGGAAACGACTTAAGTCACAACAATTCACCAAATACAAGTAGTTAACAAATCACTAGAATCTCACAACTGAGTTAATCGATAGACACCCACCAAATTTCTGAAAGTTTTTATTGCCTCCTCATTGTGGAGCTTTGGTAGCTTCCCCCCAAACCGACAATCACCTACATGAGACCACTTCCCCCAAGAGGTTGAAGTGATGCAAAAAGTCTCAATGTATGAAGCTCGAGAACCCAAAGAGAACGATAACACCGAAGTAACAGGGTGAACCATGGATCATCTCTGTGGTTATCAATCCCGGAATGTATGATGAAGCCCGATCACATGACCCTGTTGTACGTCCCCAATGTACACATTACTTTCTGGTTTGGAGCAGTCGTCTATTCAGGGGAGTTGAGATATCAACATCTTCATTTCATCAAGTGCTTTCCAGTTATCTTACACATACCAACTCAATACATATTGTATGCATGTATCCAACACAAGAAGAGATAATGACACCAAAGTTACAGGTTGAAGCACTGATCATCTCTGCGGATATCACCTCCGGAATATATGATTCAGCCCGATCATGTGAACCTGTTGCGCGTCCTTGATGTACACAAATCTCTCCCCTGATGGTTGCGATCGCATGAGAATCAGCATAACATTGTGTACATGAAGCATTAACTAGAAGCACTCTACCATAAATCGTATCAACTCATATGAAGATGTCGATAAGCAATATCATCTCACTCTCCAATTGTTCTTCTCATATTTCTTCCCACTGAAAGCTGAAGTAATACATACCACAAGTGTCAAGAGAACACTTCCCCCACATAGTTGGAATGATACACCAAACGCTGCGAGTTAAGACACTGAGTTTCTCTACGGTTATGACATATGTCTTCCCGGGATAACTTCAATTAAGAAGAAGTATTATGTTCATCACGTGTACTCGTTATGCATTCGGATGTATGTCTCCTTCCCCCTTGCTAGTTTTGGTACATCAGAATCAGCAACAACTTTTACGCACATCTACTTGAAATATTGAGAAGAACCAAATAAGCTAAAATGTATCTAGTGAGAATCAACTGCTATAGAGACGCTCACTAATTGGGTTAATCCTCCCTCCCAATTAGTAAGCCCATAGGTGTACTTGCTCCCTCCCAAACTGATAACCCGTTTGAAATAACATTGATGCATGTTGAAGAAGTATCTCTCATTTCTACCCAAAATGTCTTCAGTCTCTTAACATGTCATCCACAACGTAAAGTGGATCATAGACTGATAAACTGTAGCTTCTTCACGGGTTTGTTTGGGGAATATTATTTCGACATTTTCAACTCACATAGAATGCTTCCAGTTCTTCGTTAAAAAACCCCGATGTACACATTCTTCTCCCTCCATGATGATGACGATCACTCGGAATCATCATAACTATGTGTACATAAACATATCAACTGGAAGCAACATACAAATCACTACCCCATGAGTAGATGTCGATAACAATTCTCTTCAACAATTCTCTGCAGATCAACCCCTAATTAAACCTCATTTCACTTCCACTGGCTAATAGTAAATGACCACGCATGGAGAGAACCCGATATACCACAATTGAAACTGACGTAGAGTTCCCCGCTCTTGTGACTTAAGCTTGCACTAATGTTGGAAGAACGGTGTAGAGAATTTTATGCTCCGAGCAAATCTCTAAGTACTCACTACCCAACCAAAGCATGAGACATTACCACCTCTTGCGATTATCCACAACGACAACGGCGTGTGACACTGAGTACTACAATGTAACTCCTTAAAGTGATAGTTAACCAGGTCTTCAACCATCCACCTCGACTGCTGGTAACTAGATAAACCAAGTCTTCAACTTAAATCTCAAGCACGAGCAAGTTATCGTTGAAAGTCATTCATCCATCCAATCCCGACTTCAAGATAAACTAAGATCACACCTTTGTGAGAGTCAACTTCAATCTCAAATACGTGATACCCAATCAACTCTGTAGTCACTTTTAGTCATCCTTACTTAGTGGAACATTAGGTGTTGGAGGAGAGGAGAGTCATTTCACGCATCAATCAACATGTATTTTATTCACACTTCTCCCCCTCAAATATTGCATATGAGGATGCGATTTTTGATTGAACAGGTGAATAGAAATACATGTAGTTTATTCACACTTCTCCCCCTCAAAAATTGCATATGAGGTTGATCCACTGTTCACACTTCTCCCCCTCAAAAATTGCATTTGACGATGCCATTTTTGATCGAGTGGATGATAACAAATACAATCCGATGAAGGTAATCCACTTGAAGACAGAACAAGCGGGGAACAAATATGAAGTTTGTTGATGAGAATGGTCAGAAGCAAGAACATTTCACAACTTCAGAAGATAAAGCGCACTCAAGCGTACACTTTTCTTTTCTTTGATGAACGGGGCCTGAAGTGTTGTCAGCAGACGCCATAATGATGACATTGAGGAACGAGGCTTGAACTGAATTGTTCAAACGTCATAGTCGTTGAAGAACGAGGCCTGAACTGAAGTATTCAGACGTCATAGTCGTTGAAGAGCGAGGCCTGAACTGAATTGAACAGACGTCATAATGCACATACATCAGCATCGACATTCAAGAACTCCTGAAGCTGGGGAAATGATTGCTTTAGGTCTCCAGACTTTGAGTTTTCTCATATAGTGAATGGTTGATGTACCTGCAACTGAGTAAGGACTACCTGCACTAACATCACAAACTTGATTGCACATATATAGGTTAGTGACAGCAGTATCCAAACCCTTGGGGGTTTCATGGTCAACCATGGCATTGCCATCAGTAAGCACCTTTCCGGTAGGTATCCACTTAAGTCCAATGTCCTTAAAAATTCTACCAGTTGGAATCCACTTATAGCAAGGTCTAGGATTACTAAGCTTCTTATGCATAGTGGAAGGCTTAACGATATTCCTAGTCTCCAAAGATTTAGCAGTTTGTGTCCACCTAGGAGAAGTTTTAGGTTTGTTTAGCTTCTTATGCATTGTAGATGACTTATTGTAATTCCTATACTTAACAGGTTGAACCTTAGCATTGTACCTCAATATCCTACGAGGGATCATACAAGGTTGAGAACCTAAGATTCCATCCTTATGAAGTAGTGCCCTTTTCCTAGCCTTTTCTAGATCATAGTTCTTGTGCAGGTCATTTATAACATAAGTGTTTTGAGCCTTAGTGCTAGGTTTCGACACTGTTTTCGAACTAATCCTAGAGGAGCTGGGTGTATGAGTAACTACTTGTTGAGGCTTAGAAGAACTAGAGGAAATAATCTTGGGCCAATAATGTGTAGTGACTGGTTTTGTCAAAACTTGTTCCGCATCAACTTGGGAGGCAAACCGTGTTTTTGAAAATTTTGGTCTCTCAGATCTAAACGCAGTCAATTGTCTAACAACTGATTGGTTTCTATTCGATTGAAAAACTGGTTTCCCCAAGATTGATGGTTTTGCAAACTTAGTGTTCACACTATTCCCTGTTGCTTTTCTTAGCTCGTTCTTTAATGTTGTTATTGTGAAACCCTTTTCCTGAACTTGAGCTTTGAGTTCATCAATTTTTGCAATCAAAGACGTTGTTTGCTCAACAGTTTTAGTATTCGTTTCTTTGATTGAATCACACAGTTCATTGCAATGAATTTTCAAAGACTCATTTTCATTACGTAATTTAGCCACATTATGTTCCAATTCAATAACATTGCAGTCATGTTTAGCTTTAACTTCATTACACATATCACATAACTCAGTAATACGTTTTTTCAGGTTGTTGATTGTCAAGTTCTTTGTTTCTAGCTGAGCTTTCAAATCATTAATCAAAAAGAATTCGCGGAAATCAGGAAGTTCCGGATCTTTACATGGTTGGTTAGTTTGAAGACTTTCTTCCTTTTGTTGCATTGCGATTTCAAGTGAAATACAATGTTTTTGAAGTTGTAAGAATCTCTTTGAAAGGTCATTAAACGTTTCTTTATCAACCATATCATTTGATTTAAAAGCATCAGCCGTCAACAAAGAACTTGACTCATCATCACGTTCAGCATCCTGATCACTTTCTCCCCCTTTATGATTCATATTTGTTAAATCAGAAATGGTATTGCTATCAGTCTTGTTCAACAAATGTGTGTCATAACTGGGCATAACTTGATCAGTATGCAGTCGTTCATCAAAAAGCACATTATGATGTACAGTTAGGGGTACCTCAGCACATGACACTTGTTCTTTTATTGGTCTGAAATCTGCATCCATGTCATGTGTGATAGGAGTTAATGAACTGCTGGTAGTGTCAAGCTTTACTGTCTCAGATCCTTTGCATATCGTGACAACTGACCCAACATTCGATGCATTACTTGAATCACCAGTACCCTCACATGATTCCACCCTAGATGCCTTCACCTTGTCGTCATGCATCTGTTCGTGCTGTGCTTTTTCCTCAATGAACATCTTCACATTACCCATGAGTTGGAGTAGTGTGTCTCTGAACATGTCAACCTTAATACCCGTGTGATCAGCAAAGCACTTTTTCGTCATCTCACTATAATGGTCATACTCCAGAGTGAATTTCGAATTAAGGAACACTTGGAGTTGTTTGTTGATCACACAAAGGGCAGCCATGGATCCCATTTTGGAAAATTCTCCTTGGTCAAGTTGTTGTTGTAGTTGATCTAAGTAAAGAATCATTGTGCATGTGAAAGTCTGAACATCTTGACCAAAGAGTGTTACAAATGCACGTTCGAATCCCATCTTGAATCCAGTTCCCTCAAGAAGTACTGATAGGTGTGAATGAAGTTGTTGAAAACATTCTATGCAACAATCTTTTGCATTATCGAGCAGTTTTTGCGGCTGATGAGGTTCTCTCTCAGAAATGACAGAGTCTGAAGTGGTAGACATGATGTAACCGTGCACGGGATTTTACAAGTCTATGATTTAAACCGAAAAATAGAATCTTTCGCGGGATTTTACAAAATCAAGACAAAACCGTGAAACACCGAAGAATAGAGTTGAACGTGTACTGAGAACTGTTGAATCGGTACAATGACAAGTAATAGTATGTTAAACGTGAAGCTTGTTTGATTGAACTCCGAATGAACCCCGACTTTCTATCTAATAAACTCGAGAATATCTCAACCCAAAAAATAAGTCACAACCACGGATTCTTGAGGCTCAATCAACAAATCAAGATTCAAAATTTGTTGCCAAAGTTACCACATAAAATCAATGTTAACCAAGTAAATATGTATGATAATTTGTGGTTAAGCAGCAATTTGTCCCTTGTGTTTCAGCAGCCCACGAGTCCAGTACACAAAGCCCAACGAATAATACATACACAAATTCGTCCCTTAAAACTTGGTCCAAAGACACAACAGGTTCAAGCCCAATCCAATTCCTTAATTATGTGATATAAGACATTGACTTATCACACTTTTAACTAACCCTAATCAAAAACAATACGCAGTCAGAAAACTGCTTCTCTCACCCAACAAAATCGAGAGAGAAAAGTGGGCAGAAAAGTTGATTCGTCCCTGTGATGATTTAATCCGAACACACGTTTATGTTAAAACCGAACAACAATAGAAAATTTTCGGTGATTACAAAAAGTGTACTAAGGTGAGATGAACTGTTGTTATTCTTGTTTTGTATTTGTTCACACCGATGCAATAGAAGAATGGGACAACCTTGTTCTTGTACTTCTTTTTCAAATCGAAAAGATAAAAAAAATAAAAGTGATACTTCTCAGGGATCAATGATGGATTTGGTTCTAGCACTTAGGTTCTTTAAAAGATTCATACTCTTTTGAACAAATCTGAGATCTTACATGTTTTTCATTACTTTTCTTTTTGAACGAACCCAGAAAAAAATAACATAATTGTTATTATCTTGATCTTTATGTTCGGAAATATATTGAAGTGAAACTTCACAAAGATCGATGATGGTTTAAAATTTTGTGTGATTAATCTTATATAGATCGTTTGTTTTGTTGTATCACACGAGGAACACAGGCTGAGATCTTATATCTTTTCTTTCTATGATTGTTTATTTCCATTGCATTGTTGTTTCTGATTCATGTTTGGTTGACAAACTAAATGCTACCAAGAAGAAATTTGGGCAGCATTTGGTTTACGTGGACAAGATAAAAGCTGCTGGTGGCTAACCGCTACAAAATTTTGGACTAATCGCAATAGAAGTTAACCGCAACTTATGAATTTGACAAATCAGTACCAACAGTTAACCACAAGAATGAGATAGTCGCAAATAAGAGACTTAACCGCAAGAAGAAAAATAGTTAACCGCAACTGTGAGTTAAACGCAAAAATGATGAGTAACCGCAAAAAAAACTTGAAGGTGAAACCAAGAGTTAATCGCAACTGAATTTTTTTGGGCTAAACTCAATCAATAAGACACAACAAGCTAAACTCAAAAATCAGTTAAACACAACCAAGCAAAAGTAGTAATCGCAAGTAGAAGTGACAAAGCAGTCACTATCTTTGTTTTTGTATTTTACTCGAAATGGACAAAAACACAAAATTCCAGCTCAAAAGTAAGCCAAGGGAGATCTAATTGCAACCAAGAAGCCTTGGAGACATAATCGCAATCAAGACTGTCCCAACAAACCAATACTTGAATGGACACAAATATACCAAGGATTGAAGAAACAGGCCCACCAAAGCTTAAATAACGCTAATACTTATACAACACATTAAGACTCGCCGGAACAAACATGTAGCAATAAACTCGTGAGCAAGATCAAACAAGGGTGATAAGCAATGAAAAACAAGTCGAACCAAATAAAACACAAAAACCAAGCTAAAGATTCAAAAATAATCAATCCCAAGGTGAAACCATGGCTCTTGATACCAATTGTAGGATTCTCATAATAATAACTTGAATGGTTTATGTTATTATGGTTCGAATTGTATTTGAATTTAGAGAGAGAAAGAGAGTTGGGAGGGATTCCTAGAGAGAGAAAGAGATGAAAGAAAAATGTGAAAGATTAGATTGAAAATAATGGAAGCTCCAACCCTCTCCACATGTGGAGAGGGGTATTTATAGTTACAATATTACGCCCACTCCCGGGCTGTGGATCAGGCATACAGTGGGTAAAGACCCGTTCCTTCTTCCACGGTGTTACTTAATCTAATACTAATTAACTAACAAACTAACTAACTACGAGCTAACTTAATGCTATTACAATCATTAGGTGACCGAGACTTTTACAGGAATATTTGTATTCCTAACAGTTGCCACCCACGAAGCGCTTGTTTTTATTCACCGAGTCACATGAGCTTGACTCGATCCCCGAATTCAATTGTCCTTGGGGAAAGTTTGGAGATCCGGGACTACCATAGTCGGTACATCCCCTCCAAAGTAGTGTTTCAATCGGTGACCATTCACCTTAAAATTGGGACCATCTTGTTGAGCTAACTCAATGGTTCCATAAGGGAAAACTTGGGTTATTGTGAATAGTCCAAACCAACGGGTTTTAAGCTTTCTCGAGAATATCTTTAACCAAGAATTAAAAAGTAGCACTTGATCACCAACGTTAAAAACGCGGTCTTTGATCTTGGCATCATGAAGTCTTTTTGTTTTCTCTTTATAAATCAAAGAATTCTCGTAAGCTTGATCACGGAGTTCTACTAACTCATTCAATTGAATTTTTCTGTGATCACCCGCGGTTTTCAAGTCAAAATTGGCATGTTTTAAAGCCAAGTAGGCCTTGTGCTCTAATTCAATGGGCAAATGACAAGCTTTCCCGTAAACCAGCTTATATGGTGTACACCCAATGGGAGTTTTGTAAGCGGTCCGAAAAGCCCATAATGCATCTTCTAATTTGTCGGCCCAAGAGGCACGGTGTTCTCCTACTATCCTTTCAAGTATACGTTTTAAACCACGATTGGAGACCTTAACTTGACCACTCGTTTGTGGATGATAAGCCGTGGAAAGACGATGTGTGACACCATATTTAAGCATAACTTTCGAAAATTGATCATTGCAAAAATGGGTCCCACGATCGCTTATTATGGCTCGAGGTGCACCAAATCGGGCAAAGAGACTCTTTAAAAATTTAACAACCACTCGGGCATCATTGGTGGGGAGCGCCTTCGCTTCAACCCATTTTGATAAGTAATCGACGGCCACGAGAATATATTTGTTACCCCTAGACGACGGGAATGGCCCCATGAAATCGATGCCCCAAACGTCAAAAATCTCACAAACTTGAATCGCATTTTGCGGCATTTCATCTTTTTGAGAAATTTTCCCCTGACGTTGGCAAGAATCACATGTTTTCACCAATTCATGGGCATCCCGATATATCGTCGGCCAATAAAAGCCGGAATCGAAAACCTTCTTAGCAGTGAAATTGGCACCATGATGTCCCCCCGTGGGTCCACTATGACATGCCTTAAGTATTTCAACGGCATCCGTACCGTGAACACACCGCTGGATCACTTGATCCGCGCAGACTTTGAACAAGTAGGGGTCGTCCCAAAAATAATGTTGGACATCTTTAAAGAATTTCTTCTTTTGCTGGGACGACATCCCTTTCCTAATGAAATTCCCCGCATGGTAATTCGCAAAATCGGCGAACCATGGGGTACTTTGGTCAATTTTGGTCACACTCCCAAGTGTCTCGAGAGGAAAAGCATCATTAATTTCCTTATTCTCGAGAACACTTTGATGGGGGTTCTCAAGTCGTGAAAGGTGATCGGCAGCAAGATTCTCAGCTCCTTTCTTGTCTCGTATTTCGACATTAAATTCTTGGAGCAAAAGAACCCACCGCATTAAACGTGGCTTCGCATCTTGTTTAGCCATTAAGTACTTTAGGGCTGAATGGTCCGTATACACTATGCACTTTTTAAGCAACAAATAAGGTCTAAATTTCTCAAAAGCATAGACGACCGCTAACATCTCCTTTTCGGTGGTTGTGTAATGATGTTAGGCGTCATTCATGGTCTTGCTTGCATAGTGTATCGGCTGAAAATACTTGTTCTTACGTTGCCCCAGAACTGCACCAATGGCATAATCGCTAGCATCACACATTAGCTCAAATGGTAAGTCCCAATCGGGGGCAACTAAGATTGGTGCCACCGTTAAATTCTTCTTTAAAACATTAAATGCATCGACGCATTCATTCATGAAGTTAAACGGAACGTCTTTTTCTAAAAGGTGGGTCAGAGGCCGGGCTATTTTGGAGAAATCTTGAATAAAACGTCGGTAAAAGCCGGCATGACCAAGGAAACTTCTAATTCCTTTGACGATAGTCGGGTGTGGTAATTTAGCAATAACATCGACTTTTGCCCGATCTACCTCAATTCTAGATTTGGATATTTTATGGCCGAGGACTATTCCCTCTTTAACCATGAAATGGCACTTCTCCCAATTAAGAACTAAATTAGTGTTTTCACACCGAATTAGCATATTTTCCAAATGGGAAAGGCAAGAGTCGAAAGAATCTCCATAGACGGAGAAGTCGTCCATAAACACTTCCATGGTTTTTTCAATCATATCTGAAAAAATGGCCATCATACACCGTTGAAACGTGCCTGGAGCGTTACATAAGCCAAAGGGCATTCTACGATAGGCAAATGTTCCATACGGGCAAGTAAAAGTGGTCTTTTCTTGATCCTGGGGATCAATGGGAATTTGAAAGTACCCAGAAAAGCCATCCAGAAAACAAAAGAACTCATTTCCCGCTAAACATTCAAGCATCTGGTCCATAAAAGGAAGCGGGAAATGGTCTTTACGTGTCGCATCATTCAACTTTCGATAGTCGATACAAACTCTCCATCCGGTCACAAGTCGAGTCGGTATAAGCTCATTATCGTCATTCTTCACAACAGTGATTCCGCCCTTCTTTGGCACATAATGAACCGGGCTAACCCATGAACTATCCGAGATTGGATAAATCATTCCAGCATCAAGGAGTTTTATAACTTCCTTTTTGATCACTTCATGGATTTGTGGATTAACCCATCATTGTTGCTGGACGGAAGCTTTGTGATTAGAAGAATCTTATGAGTACAAAATCGAGGGTCGATTCCCTTAATATCGGATATTTGCCAAGCAATCGCACTTTTATGCTTCCGAAGCACATCTAAGAGTCGTGTCTTCTCCTCATCTTTAAGGCCTTTTGATATTATAACCGGTAATTTTTCATTTTTTTCCAAGTATGCGTATTCGAGATGAGGAGGCAAATCCTTGAGCTCGAGCTCCGGAGGATTCTCAATAGACGGCTTTACTTCTTTTACGTCTGCCATTTTTAAATCAACCGGAGGGGAAGAAACAATCGGTTTTTCATTTAACAATTTTTCAATTAGTAAAATGTCCCCCTCCGGATCAAAATGGTTATTATCAATTTCCGGTGAAAATTATTCATTTTCAAGACAAGCATTGATTTCTTCCCAAGCGAGATCACTTCCCTCAAACGGAGTAAGGGAAGGGGAAGAATCGGAAATGATTGGTTCAAAAGAAGGAGTGGCATTGCCACTCGAAGCATTATCGGTAAAACCAAGAAATTCTTGAGCATACTCCTCCGTAGTTTCATCAATGACATCGATACGGTTGACGGAAGAAACATCGTAATCGGAAGAGTATCTCGCGGTTTGATCAAGGTTAAAAGTGACGGCTTCGTTTCAAACACGTAAAGTAATCTCCTCATCATAAACACCAACCAAAGCACGACCGGTCCTTAGAAAACCTCTCCCGAGAATGAGAGGAACCCGTGGATCGGCATCGAAATCAACAACCACAAAATCCGCAGGGAAATGAAATTTCCCAACATTGACAAAAATATCCTCGGCTATGCCAATTGGACGAGACGTAGATCGGTCGGCAAGCTCGAGGGTCATAAGCGTCGGTGTCAAGTTAGGAAGAGACAACTTTTTCCAAATCGACATCGGCATAAGGTTAATGCTAGCACCAAGATCGGCCAAGGCGAAGCATTGAACCATACCCGGAAAATTGCACGGTATAAGAAACTTGCCAGGGTCTTCAAGCTTTTCGGGTAGCTTTTTAAGAAGAACCGCTGAGCAATTCTCATTCATTTGAGTCCTTGACATTTCAAAAAGCTTTTCTTTATTATTCAAAAGACCTTTTAGCATTGAAGCGAATTTAGGCATCAAAAGTATAGCATCCGCGAGACTTATATCAAAGTGTAACTCTTGAAAAATCTGATAAAACTTCTCCATTTGGTTTTTATCCTTCTCGCGGTGCTTTTGTTCATTTAAGCGTGACAGATATGGCAACTTTGTTTTAACGGGTGTTTCATTTTCATTATCATTAACAACCTTTTCTTTTCCTTTAGACGTCGGGACCACCGGAGGTTGGATGTCTTTGGTCCTTCCATTATTAATAGGAATTTCCGTATCCGTTGTCACCTCGGGTTCACGGGCGACTACCTTGGGAGGTAGAGAAGAAGAGGTAGTCGGAGCCGTCGGTCCATCAAAAGTAACACCACTCCTTGTTATGATCGCTTTTGCATCGCCCCTCGGGTTAGCGATCGTGTTGCTAGGCAAAGTTCCAGAGCCCAAGGGTCGATCATTTAAACGCTTGTTAAGATCATTGATTTGATTAGCTAATAACCTTGTTGTTTCCTCTTGTTTTGTCATAAAAGCTTGTTGGTTTTGAAGCAATTGCTTAATCAAATCTTCCGTGGGCGACGGATTTGGAACAGCAGCTTGATTTTGATTATTGAAATTTTGCCCACGGTTTTGAAAATTGCCATTGTTCTGATTTCCATGAATATTATTCTGAAAATTCCCATTGTTTTGAAAATTATTCCCTTGAGGCGGGCCTTGGTGAAAATTTCCCCGGTTTTGATTTTGTTGAAAATTCTGATTTTGTCCTTGAAAACCATTATTTCCACGGTTGTGATTTTGATTGTTATTGACTTGATGATTACGGTTTTGCACATTGTTATTCTGATTCACTTGATTAAACCCGGGTGGTCCATGATGTTGGCTCGGACGGTAGCAGAGGAGATTACGGTCTCATTGAAGAGGTGGATAACCGTTGCCACCCATATTCGCAGCATACACGTTCTCTTGAGCAAAAGAGCCGGTCGTCGGACATTCATAATACGGGTGTGGACCACCACAAGTAGTACAACCTTGATTAACGACATTGACTTGATGACTTGATTTTTCCATAGACATTGCATCGACTTTCTTTGTTAAAGCCAATATCATACTTTTCATTTCATCATTATTTTTCTCATTATTGGGCATTTGAAGCTTATTTCTTGACATTCTAACACGAGCCTTATTTTCAATTATCGTGAAGGCATCATTTGTGTTCCTAGCCAACAAGTTACCACCCGCAGCAGAATTGAGTGAATCTTGATCAATATAAAACAACCCATTATAGAAAGTATCAATCTGCTGAAGGTCGGTGAACCCATGGTTAGGACATTTTTCCAACAAATCTTTGAAATGATCCCAAGCTTTACTAAACGATTCATCAAAAGCTTGTTGGAATCGAAAGATTTGGGAACGGAGATTAGATGGTTTAGAGGGAGGATAGAAATGATTCACAAACTTGGAAGCAAGGTCATTCCAAGTGTGAATTGAGTTAGGCGGTTCCTTTTCCAGCCAAGTCCGGGCTGCTCCTTTTAAGGAGAAAGGAAACAACTTCAATTTCACCACATCGTGAGGAACTTGGTTCATTCTAATCGTCTCAGCGATGTCAGTGAAATTTCGGATGCGTGCATAGGGGTCTTCGTTATCGAACCCGTGAAAGGATATACCCGTGATTAAATTGAGTAATCCGTGATTAATCTCAAAATTGGCATTGATGTCCGGAATCACAATAGCTCTCCTCACACCATTGAATGGTGATTGGAGTTGTTCTTCCATCGGACGTGGATCAAATGCCGGTTGTGGTCCCACCGGAGGGATCACATTGTGCTGCGGACCACCATCGGCGGGGGTCCGTTGTGTTCGTTTTGGTTCATCTCCTCGTCGTCAAGGAAATGAACCCGACTCGTATGTCGTAAAACCCGCTCGGGGTTAGAGAACGGAGACGTAAGACTCTCAAACGAAGATCGGGTGTGCATACACCACGAGCAAAATCAAAAAGAAAATGAAAAAGAAAAGAGAAAAGAAAATCTTTTTGTTTTTTATATTTTTCACAAAAACCTTTTATTTCTTTTGTTTTTCATTTCTTAAAACGTAACGTTAATCGAAAACCGTTTCTTTCAAAACCACGCGCGACGGGACGGGAAAGAAGAATGGATCTCTCTTCAGCTAGCAATTTAATGTCTTAGCTTTCGTATTTCCCGCTTATTCGGTTGTAGTAATTGAAATAGTCCGATAAACAACTAAATTACGTTTTCGTTATATTGTGAGACTTTTTTGGTTTACAACGCCCTTTCTTTCGATCGAGTCGAGGCTGTAACTTTTATTATTATTATTATTATTTTTTTTGGTATTTTTGAAAATACTTTAGGAAAAGTATTTTTGATTTTTCAATTTTTATAGAGATATATATACAAAGTAGAGGAAGGCTTAACAAAACATGATTTTTCAAAAAGATATTCAAAAATTCACTTCGGCCTTCCCCGGCAGCGGCGCCAAAAATTGATTCGTGTGAAAACCAATTATATATAATATAGTATAGTATCGAAGTGATCCGCGTAAAATACGGATCACTCGAGTCGTTTTCCCAACGAAGGCGAATGGAATCGAGAATATCGATTCCTGAAACGTGAATTGAAAAGTGAGAAAATGAAAATAGCAATCAAATAGTTCACGTAATCACAAACAAGTATGAATTATGCAGAAAGTACAAGCTAATTATGCACCGAAATGAAAAACGTAAAAACGGAAACGCAACCGCAAAATTTAAAATGTAACGTATATCTAAAAATGATCCTACGAACTTGGAAATAATTTCTAAAAATTTAAAACTAATAAAAAGAATTCTAAGAAAAAGAAAAATATTTTTTTGACTTTTCTTTTATTTTCTATGAATTAATAATGATTTTTGGACTTTTTAAATGAATTAAAAATTAGGAAAATAGAAAAATAACTTGGAAAAATGAAAATTAAATTCTAAAAATTCTAAAATATTATAAAAGAATTTCTAAAAATATTTTTGTATTTTTCAAAGCTTTTTCTAATTTTTTATTGATTTTTGCTATTTAAAACTATTTAAAAATTAAATATAAATCAAAATAAAATAAGAAAAATAGTAAAAAGCTTTGGAAAAATCTGGAAAAATTCCAGAAAATCTAAAATCATAAAAAGAACTTGAATAAAAATTTTGAAGTAAAAATGAAAATGGAAACTGCTTATTTTGGAAAAACTGCTTATCACTAGTGCTTATTTATAAGCACTTGTGACCTAACCAATATGAAGCTTTGATAACAAACTTAAGAATGATGCAGAGCACTTAGTTGTGACAGAAGATGATCAAAACAAGCTCAGATTAACCACAGATGATCAAAATGCTAGCAAATAGCTCAAGTAATAAGCTAAAAATAAGCTCAAACAGCAAACAGATTAAGCTCAAACTGAACCAGTAGCAACTATGAAATATTGCACTGATACTACTCAAATATGGTCCAAAAAAGATTAAAATCACAGATTCAGTTACAAACTCAAAATAGCAGCCCAAATTTCACATATGCAGACTTATATCTTAGACAGTCAACTTTATAAGCTCAAAAAGTAAATATGAAAAGCTCTGATTTCCAGATTTAAATGAGTAAAACCAAGACTGAGCAACACATAACTGATATCAAACAATTGCAAGACCTACTATTACTGAATTATCCTAAAAATTTTTACCAAATTAGTAGCTATTGAACCAATTAAAACTGAGCAGGATTGACTTTTAAGTTCCATCTCAACTTTGACTTAATCCAAATTTACTCTACTAATTCTACTTCAACTGGTTGTATTTATCTAAATTTTAAGTGAATTAAGCTATGTTAATCAAGTATGCAACAAGCTCTTAAGTAACTCTAACTGGATTAATTCTACACTAACAGTTAAGCTATAAAACAATCTAATTATGACTTTTCAATTAATGTCCTACTGTTTTTATGAAACTATACTATATATTAACACTATAGCAACCTACATGTGACTAGAAACAGAAGTAAAATAACCACTATACTATAGCAAATCTCAAATCCAAACACCCTTATAGTGAGATTGTCTCACTAATAAGCAAAATATTAATGTCCAAACACTACAATTCACAAAAATCAATGAAATCTAATGATAAACTCTGCTTACTATGAACCAGAAATTCAGATCTCAAATTTAACACAAATCAGCAAGTTCAGATCCAAATGTATGCAGATTTGCAACAATCTTCAATAAGAGAAACTAAGCACAGATCTTCAAGCTAAAGCTAAATCAACAACACAGTCCAAAAATTAAACAAGATCTCAGATTACAATCTCAATGTAACAGTTCACTAATGTAATACTCATCTATCTCAGATCCATAGATGATGACAGAAATTATGAATGGAACAGTAAACGTACTAAAAACACAAATCAAACAATGAAAATGATCTATTATACAAACAAACTCAATTGACAACTTACAAAAACAACTATATTAATAATAAATTCCAATCAATCAATTCAACAACTACTTATAACAGAACTAATCTATAAACTTGAGAGGAAATTTAACTAGAATAAAACTTACAAATCCATTCCTCCTCAGCACAAATTGAGGAGGATTCACTATGCTTGCCTATCTTTAAAGATAGGCAGGTCCTTCCCTTATTGACCTAGCTATCCAATAACTCCTCAACTTCTTCTGATCCAATTTGATTGAAATGTAATAGAAGCAAAACACGCTACAAGCTACAAAGCTTGAATGTGCAAAATATAAGCTGTGATCAGCTTATTTAAGACCTAAAGTAAGACTGATAATGAACATTTTTTATTTTTTATTTTTTATTTTTTTATGAATTTTATTTTTTATGACAAAGTTATATTGAAACTGAATAAGAGAAATGATTTTTAGCTATTAGTTAACTGGAATAAGCTGAAAACTTAAAACAATAAACAGAATAAGCAGTTTAAAAAATGAAATATAAACTAAGAGATATGAAAGCAAACTGAGAATTTTATTAGGAATTTAAGTAAACATTACATTAACTAATCTAAATATATGCTAAAGAAATTTTGACAGCACTTTCTTATACTAAAAACTACACACCCTGAGCTAAAAATCTACCACTATTTATAGAAGCAGAGTGAGGAGTTGGGGTCTGAATCCATGTTGGCAATCCGAGCCACTATTGTGCTTCTTTTAATCCCTTATCAGCCATCAGATGTGATTTGTGCTTCTTTCAATTCATCACAACCCTTGGATCAAATCAGTGATGTGGCCTGACCAATTAGCTTCTTCCATCTGTCCTCTCTTACATTCTCTGACTTGTCAGCTTCTAGAAACTGAATCCAATGCGTACTGGTGATGCGTGTCGACCAATAGCATTATGCAAAGTGCTAACACAGCTCCACTCCATCTCTCTGACACATGATACATCACGTGAGGGCTTCTAGAAGCTCTAATGATTGGTATTAATTTGTTAATTGGTGTGGCTACATGTGATTCGAGCCAATTTGATTCTTAAGGTGGCTAGGGTTCATATTTGGGTATTTGGGGATTCTGGGATTTTGGGGGAAATGGGGAAAACTAAAAACGTGTTTTGTTTTATTATTTTTTCATTGATACTTTGACCAATTGACCGAAAAATAAGTGGGCTTGGATAGTGGGTAAAAATATAGGATTGGGCTTGTGAGAAATGGACTTGGACCAGGTCTTGTATTTATTTTCAGAATTGGTATTAATGAAGTCCAAGGGTCATTTGTGTAAACTTTCAAATTCCAAGGGCTGAATGTGAAATTTCCTTAAAAATATATCAGGGACTAATCTTGCCAAGTCTGAATAGATGAAGGACTGAAATTGCCTCTTGGATCCCCGGCTTTGACTTTTTGACCAACTTCTACTCTCATGCCCGTTTTTCCGGTATTCGTGTGATTTTGCGTCTTTTTATGATAAATCCGTTCCTGCACATTCACAACATACAAACACGTGTTTTCTTGGCATTTATTAGCTCAAATAAGTCGTATTGGGTCGGTTTTTGGCCATAAAATTGTGAGTGAATAAGCACTCACCAGACCCCCTAACCTTTAGTTAAATTACTTTGTTAGCTTGAGAAAAAAAATCCGGCCCCCTTATTCCTAATTCCTGGCTCCGTCCCTGGTCGTTGGAAGAGTAGACATTTTCTAAACTAAAGTCGGCTTTTACGGTAACTTTGATACAATGTTAAAAAAAAAAAAAAGAAGAAGAAGAAGAGAGAGAAAAAAAAAAAAAAAAAAAAAAAAAAAAAAGGAAATTGGATGCGTAAAACTTATAAGCAAACTTGAATGATAAGTAATATCATGTTGATTTTAATACTTTCATTTATAGTATAAGCAAGGGATTTTGTTCCAAACCATCACGTCGAGACGGTGTTTATTTAAATTTTGTTTATTTTGTTGAAGGGGTAATACCATATTAAAGCACTATACTTGTCAAAAAAATCATTTTTGAGTATCGAACTTTTTTTTCCCCTCATTGGGGTACTAAACTTTCATTTTTGGCTTTTTTTACGCACTTTGAGACGTTTTTGCCCCTCAAATTTTTGAAAATCCAAGGGCAAAAATGTTATAAAAATGTCCCAAAGTACGTAAAAGATGCCAAAAATACAAGTTTAGTACCCCAATGAGGAAAAAAAAAGTTTGATACTCAAAAATGATTTTTTTTAACAAGTACAGTGCCTTAATATGGTATTACCTTGAATATAGAAACATGCATATTAAAGAAGTCGAAATATTTTATTGAGTGGCTTTTATTAGTAACCTCCACCTTTATGATTATTTTGTAACTTCCAATATTGTACTTAATCTCATTAATGTTGATGTCCTTATAAAGCTATGTTTGGCGACACGTAGCAGTAGCAGTAGCAGTAAGCAGTAAGCAGTAAGCAGTAAGCAGTTGCAATAGCAATAAGCTATAAGCAGTAAGCAGTAGTTGTTTATTTAAAAAACATGTTTAGTAACGTAGCTGTAACAGTAATTATAAAGTGTAAAATTTCGAAAAAGGTCATATACACATTAAAATAAAATAAATGATTAAACAAATAGAGGTATATATGTAATTTCAGTATCTAAATGCTTGGAGCAATTCTGGAAAGCTCACTCAAGAAGCATTTTATTTTAGAGCGGTTAGGATAGTTTCAACCGCTATTAGAGATGTTGCCAAACAAGCTTTTCATCTAAATGCTTACCGCTTGTCGCTCCTAAACGCTTCCTTAACGCTTGTTGCCAAGCATGACCTAAATAGAGGCACCTAATGTGATATGAGAAACACCAGCAATAAGTTATATCTTCCCCTTCCATACTTTTTCATATTTTCTTGTTTATTGTTCTTATTGTGCTATTAACCTCGTTGTTTTACAACACTTAAATTATTGATGAAGAGTTATTAACAACCAATAACCTCACTATAAACAACTCAAAATCATGACTTTCAGGTAATTATGATTTACTAAACACCCGTGATTTCATATTAAGAACCAATACGAGTAAGAAAAGTGTGGAGTACACATATGTTTGAGTTAATATATTTTTTTATCACGACAAAGACGCATTGGTCATTAGGGTTGTACCTCCTTGCAGGGTCAAGGGGGCAGCACCTCTCGTTGGGGTCCCGCTCCCAAGTGAGCGGGCAGGAGTTGAGGGGAAGCCGCCCCTTGCTGGGGACTGGGGGCAGCGTCTCAAGCTGGGTTTGGTGCAGCACCCGACCCAAACGGTATATTTTGGTGCTGCAAATTAGTTACCCAACGATTGCATATGATGGCCAACAGTCATAAATGTTGGGATCCAACCGTTTTTAACTGTCTTAATCGCCATCTGTTAATAACAGAAGTTTTTTTTTTGTCTCATTTGACATTAACGAAAAACTCAAAGTTCTTTTTGTTTTGCTCTATTTTTTGTGCATAGAAATAGAGTGCTTTGATCGTCTTATCCCAATAGAGATTTCATGTAATCTAGGCAATACAAGTCGAAATACTTTATTTGAAAAATAAATTATACACGATTCAATCAAATATCAATGATTATCATCACACTTTAACTCTCATTTCTAACAGGGCAACACAAAGTATCAACATGTGTGGGTTTATTAGTCTTTAATTTAGCCAATACGAGTTCATCATATCGTGACATATGTTAATCGATTTTATCTCTCACGTGTTAACTATGAGACTGGTCACTAAAGAGCCATCAGTTTGACAATTTCCTAATCGTTGATACCGATTTTATCTCTCACATGTTAACTATGAGACTGGTCACTGTAGAGCCATCAGTCTGACAATTTCCCATAATTAGTTTCCAAAAGTTTTTTTATTTTTTTATTTTTATTAGTTTTTTTATAAGAAATGCTAAACATTCTTACAAAATGTGCCTACAAATGTGCCAACTCACATAATACTGACATTTGTCAAAATTTATGGTTTGGATACAGAGAAAGAATGAGTAGGAAAAAACTATATAATATTATTGTGTGTAAAATGATTTGTAAGATGATATGATAGGAGGGTATAGCAAAAGTCTTTTTTCTTATTAGTTTGTAAACGGTTTTTATTTGCTAATGACTTATCTAACGATGTTACCTTGACGGTGGTATAACATTACAACACCCTGGTCTCCAAGCACTATAATACTAATCCAATACTTGCCAAAATGTATTAAAAATATTGATTAAGAATTATTAACAACCAATAACCTCATTATTAACGACTCAACATCACATCTTTATAATCCTAGCCGAATAATGTTGTTTTCGTGTCATGAACAGCCACAACAAGTGGGTGATCCTTACGTTGCTGCGGGAGTGTTTTGGCCCTGTTATACTTTTGATAAATGTATATATGTATTTATGTATCGGTCCTTAAAAATTATATTCTGTTACATCGTTAGTCTTCGAAGGACCGGTTTGCAAAGACATTTAAGCCTTTGTAGAGTATTAGTAGTAAACTTAAACATAGATTAGGGACTTAAGCATACTTTGTAATTAGATTGGGTGGTAGACTAGAACTAGGATTAGTTAGCTTGGAGTGTAAGGCAAGCTAAAGTTTCTACCCCCTCATCTTTGTAAATAGAGATGAGAGGAGATGCTAGTTATTCATTCTTTTTCCTCGTTGTAATAGCTTTATGAGGTAATTTAATAAACGTTTGGTACGAGGGTATATCGTGTGCATATTCTTGTATGTTCTCTCGTGCTCTCGTGTTTGCTACTTGTGCTCGATACAAATCGCAATCTAGCGTTCTACGATCGAACTTCGGGTTTAATTTGTTGACAAGGTTTTTCCAATAAGTGGTATCAAGAGTTGCGGTTATTGTGGTCATCGAAGTTTGAATGCTAGATTGAGGTTTCAAGTTAATTCGAGGTGCTAAGCTTGTTCGAGGTTCAAGTTCGCGAGAAGTAGCAGGTTTTCCAATTGGAGAAGACAAAGTAGAATAAACAAAGGGACGTGGTTGCTGGTTATTACTTTCTCCGTCTCAAAATTATTGTCCACATTTAGGATGTATCAAAATAATTGTCCACTTTTTATTTTAAATAAGAAAAAGAGAATTTAATGGATGAATATTCTATTTGAGTGGTTGAGATGAGTAAATTACATAGATGGTCCCTGTGGTTTGCCCAAAGTTTCACTCACAGTCCCTGAAAGTTAAAAGTTGCACGGATAGTCCCTATCTTTGAAAAGAATAACACTCATGATCCCTCCACTTAACTGGTGTTAGTGGCTTCCATTATCTTTTACACGTTAGTCCCTTTTTGTTAAATATTATTGCATCGTTAGTCCTTTATAATAACGGCCATTTATAATTTGAAGTTTTTCGAATTTTTCTTACGTTTTCATCCGTTTTTATATGTTTTCATGCGTTTTAATCCGTTTTTATATGATTTCGTTCGTTTTTCTTACGTTTTCATTCGTTCGCATGCATTTTTATACGTTTTCGCTCGTTTTTCTTACGTTATTGTTAGTTTTCCTACATTTTTATCCGTTTTTATACGTTTTCGCTTGTTTTTATACGTTTTCCTTTATTTTTCTTACATTTTCACACGTTTTTATCCGTTTTCGTCCATTTTTATCCGTATTCAAGCTTCGTATGACTATGCTCAAAACTTTGATCAAGGATCGGAAAGGAGAAACGAGGTTGATATTTTGCCTAGATCATTTTCTGTTCAATTTTTATCCGTTTTTATAGGTTTTCATCCGGTTTTATCAGTTTTCGTCTATTTTTATCTGTTTTTGTCCGTAAGCCACCACCAATAAAAAAAATCATTTTTTTTCTAAAAAATCAAAAAAAAAATTGAAAAAACAAATTCGAACAAAAAATTAAATTTTTTTTAGAAATTTCGAACAAAAAAAAATTTGAAAAAAAAATTTAGAAAAAAAAATTTTAATTTTTTTTATTGGTGGTGGTGGTGGCTTACGGATAAAAATAGACGAAAATGGATAAAACCGGATGAAAATCTATAAAAACGGATAAAAATTGAACAGAAAATGATCTAGGCAAAATATCAACCTCGTTTCTCCATTCCGATCCGTGATCAAAGTTTTGAGCATAGTCATACTCATCATACGAAGCTTGAATACGGATAAAAATGGACGAAAACGGATAAAAACGTATGAAAACGTATAAAAACGGATAAAAACATATGAAAATTTAAGAAAAATAAAGGAAAACGTAAAAAACAAGTGAAAACGTATAAAAACGGATGAAAACGTAGGATAACAAACAATAACGTAAGAAAAATGAGCGAAAACGTATAAAAACGCATGAGAACGGATGAAAACGTAAGAAAAACGGACGAAATCGTATAAAAACGGATGAAAACGTAAGAAAAATTCGAAAAACTTCAAATTATAAACGGCCGTTATTATAAAGGACTAACGATGCAATAATATTTAACAAAAAGGGACTAACGTGTAAAAGATAATGGAAGCCACTAACACCAGTTAGGTGGAGGGACCATGAGTGTTATTCTTTTCAAAGATAGGGACTATCCCTGCAACTTTTAACTTTCAGGGACTGTGGGTGAAACTTCGGGCAAACCACAGGGACCATCTATGTAATTTACTCGGTTGAGATTTATAGTTGTCTGTCTCATTTTTTTAAACTTGGTGATTTTTATCGCCTGATATTACTTTTGAGACGGAGGGAGTAAAAAACTAAGAATATAGTAGTAATATATTGATCATGTGGGTTTAATACTACAAGTCGGCAAAGGTGACACATACTTGTTTTCTAGATAAAAATTACGTTGCCAGGAATTTTTATCTTGTACTAAAGCTCAAAAACTAAAACTTTAAAGTACAAGTTATTACTTAAAACACACCTTTTTATTAAAATATTGTGGAAGCTTTGTTACAATGGTGGTGGTAGTGGTGATTGTAGGTGGATTGGTGATTTCAAACTTAGAAACTTATGCCCTTATATAGATGGGCTTACAAACCTTCAGACAAAAATAAAAACGTAAGTAATGACGTAGAAGAGGCCATTATTTTAGCTTTATCACAATTGGCCGACACATTTGTCAATTAAAACAACTACTTTTGACAAAAGATAGCTGCTTTTGACATTTTTGACACATGATAAAGACCTTTGAAGACTTTTACACACCTTTGAAGACTTTTTGCACATCAAGACAATTCTCCTTTTGAAAACCCGTGATTTGTGAAATAATTGTTTGGAATAATTTCACATGCAGGACCTTCTTGCTTTTGGATAAAGATATTGATTCATGGGACGATTCAATTTTATCGTATTCAGACAATAATCATCCCAGGGTCCACGATAAAAATTGAATCGTCATCACTGTCCACTAGAAATCCTTTTCTGTTGTAGTGGCATTTCTTTTCTTTTGGGTTCTTGTCTTGGACTTCCATAGGCTTAGATATTATTGCGGCCCAATCTTTGTGCGAGAGCTTCCAGCTCGATGAGGATTCTTCGGGCTTCTTTGTTTTGGATTCGAACATCTTCCCTTTGGTCAGACCAATGGTTGTCTTTTGTTGACTTTCCAAAGCAGACTTGGGCTTTGCACTGTATGATTGCTTGTAGGTTTCGCATTGCTTTGACTGCATCTTTTGCTGCTGATAGTTCGATATCTTGGACGACTGATCTCCATGCATCAGATTTATCCATTCTGATTGGATTTTGATTGGCTCTAAGCTGGTACTGTCAGTACATTGCTCCTGGTTCTTTATGAGTAAAGATCGTTTTAGTAAAGATTCTTGGGAGTGGTTGAAAGTCTTCATGATTTCTTCGCAAATGATCTTCATATTCTTCTAAGAGGCATAGGGGGACTGTAGAACTTCCTCCACTGAGTAAAGGGCTGCTGCTGCTAATTGCTTCATTTCTCCTGTGCATTCTTCAAAACAAAGATTAACAAGTCTTGAAAGAGAATCAGCTAGCGTGTTATGTTTTCCCTCTATATGTTCTATGTTAATCTTGACGCCTGTTCCTGTGACTGCATCTGCAAACTTGATCCACCGAACCCTTGAGGATTTGTTGCTATTAGCTTTGTTGTAAAAGCTAATAATTGCTTGACAATCTGTTCTCAGAGTTACTTCTTGTTTATCAAGGTAGTAGATTTTTAGTTTCTCCAGAGCATTGATACAGGCATTGATTTCAGCATCAATTGTGGATTAGGTTGTTGAGAATTTGCCACTAGCATATGCACAAACTTTTTCTGAGCTTTTTGGTCCTTCCTTACTGTTCTTCCATTTGACTATTCCTCCCCATCCTTCCATGCATCCATCTGTTTCTAGGATGATATAGGCATCTTCAGGCGGTATTTCAAGATCTGGAAGATTTTGAACTTGCACTTTGATTCTTTTGATTAATTCATAATCAGAGGGCTTCAACCTTTTGTCTCCATGAACATTTGTCTTTTCATATAGCGGTCTTAGGAGTATCCCAAGTTTTGGGATATGACTTCGAGCATAGTTAAGGATTCCTAAGAATGACCTTAACCTCTTCTTTGTCTTTAATTCTTCTTCATTGAAGTTAGCAATCTTCTTTATGATGTGTGGTTGTAACTTTATGGTTCCTTTTCCTATGACTGCTCCGAGAAAGTCTATCGTTGGAACTGCGATCTTCATTTTTGTTGGAGATAAAACTAAGCCATTATCTTCACAGATTTTCAACATCTTTTCCAGGTGTTTTGCATGCTCCTTTTCATTTTTTGAGAAAACCAGTATATCATCGATGTATACTGCGATGAATGATTCTGTTCCTTTGAAGCATTTATCCATCTTTCTTTGGAACACTGCTGGGGCATTCTTCAAACCAAATGGCATAACCATCCATTCATACAGTCCTCCAGGTACTAAGAACGCGGTCCATGGTATTGATTCTTCATCCATGGCGACTTGATGAAATCCTGATTTGAGATCAAACTTTGAGAATATTTTCGCACCTCCTATTCTCTTAATGATCGTATTTATGCCTGGTAGAGAGTATTGGTCCTTGTATGTATTATCATTCAAGGATTTATAATTGAACACCATTCTCTCCTTTCCTTTGATTTCTTTTCCCGTTACAGGATCAATTGTTGTTCCTGAATTTACGATCATCGCCATCGTTCTGTGCCTGCTTTTGCTTGGACGAATAGCACCAATTTTAAGAAGACTATCAACATGCTTTCTGAATGAATCTTCCATGGCTGGTGTCACATGTTTTAATGGTCGGTCTTCAATGGTAATGTCTGGATTGATAATATCCAGCTTACAAAGTTCACTATTTTTCTTCCAATGCTTTAGACGTTCTTCTCCGATGTATCCTTGAAGCTTTAACCTATCAATGACAGGCTTAAACTGTTCTAGGAATGCGTTGTTGCCTTCTTGGTTGAAATAAATAGATTCATTTATTTCAAGGAAATCTTCTTCACTTATTTCGAGTTCAGTGATGGCAACTTCAGCAACCTCAGATTGTTCTAAAGTTTTGATCTTGGTAACCTTCTTATAGATGGTTATCTCATCTCCTTCTATGCGAATTCCTCCTTTCATGGACCTTAGGAAGTTAGCTCCTATCAGCATCTCTATGCCATTGCTGTCATGCATATCAAATGCATATATGAGGGGAATCTTGAATTTGTTTCCTTCAATAAGGAAAGAGCCTGACTTTATTCTGTGAGTTGCTTGTTGTCTTGAATTTAAACCGTTGAAGAAGACGTTGTGGTTTAAAGGTTCAAGTGCTTCCTCTGGAATTACCCTCTTATTTATGCAGCATGCTGATGCTCCTGTGTCTATTATTGCACCGATTCCAAACGCGGGACAATTAGGGATATCAAACTCAACTTTTACATTGTAAAGTGAGTTAGTTATCTTTCTAATTTTTGGAATTGTCGCAGCACTTCCAGAGTAATGAATCTCTGCTTCCATGAAGGGTCTTGCTATGTGAGAATCATTTAACGGTGGGAATTCTTCACTAGAGAACTGGAACTTTTCTCCTTCTTCTTTTTTTTCTTCCAGTTGTGCTTTAAGCCTTCTTATTTCTTCATCTGGCTTGCACTGCTGCTTTCTTTTGACATTAACTGTTTTGCCAAGATAATTTTTTGCACAAAGGGCGCATGTTGTCAGCTGGCACTTTGGACAGTTAAGTCTTGATATGTCTGTGGTTAGTATTCCACAGAAATAGCAGATTGTGTAGTTTGTAATCGTGTTTTCTTTCCAATCATGCTCCCAATTTTTACTTTGAGCTGGTAATTCTTTGCTTGGTTTCCACGATCCTACGGACTGAACCATGTCTGCTATTTTTGTTGGTGGTCCTGGGTGGAACATGAAAGCAAAATGACTATGTTGATCACTTTCTCTTTCATCTTCACTGTTGCTTTCATAAACTTCATGTGTTATTGTGAAAGCTGCTTCTTCAAATGGAGTATCTTGGACCATAACACTGATACTTTGATGAGTATCACCTTCTCCTTCTGATATGTTGTAGACACTGGTGTCGTCAAAGTCTGCTGAGACAATATCCCAGTTATCATCAAGATCCAGTTCTTGATAAACAGCTGATCTTGCAATATTTCCCTGCTTGCTTCTGCAATCTTTTGCAAAATGCCCTTCCTTTCCACAAATAAAGCATTTGCACTTCTTGACTCGTCCTCTGTCATCTTTGTACTTTACCTTGAATGGTTTTACATGAGAACCATGTGGCTTTCCTTTGTATGTTCTTGATTTTCTCATTCCATACTTCTTCCTGTTATTTTTGTAGTAACCAGGAATTGGTATGGCTGAACAAAGAGATAAATCTCTGAGTTCCTTGGCAAGCGCTGCATCTTTGCACATTTCTGAGATGAAAGTATGAGTGAACTTGATTGCAGGCAGAACTCCTGCATTGAGACCAAGGTGTCTAGCTTTAAACGATTCTTCCACTTTCTTGGATAAAGAAGGTTGTAGTTTAGCAAAAAGTTTCTCTGTTGTTGAAGGGAAGTACAATCTTCCTGACTTTATTGCTAACTGCCAGAAATCTTCCAAGAATGACCACAAGTTCTTGGTTTCTTCACAAGTTATCCTGTCTAGATCTCTGTAGGCTCTGTCTTGTTCATCAGTTGAGCCTCGATACGGGTCTTCAAGCAGTATTAACTGCCTTACTTGTGATGTTATATTTTGTGGTTCATCAGCAATTGCTTCAAGGGCAGCATACACATCAGGATATGCAGTTCGCCATTGTTGCCACATTAACTTTTCGCTTTCTCCAAGAAGATTCTCCACAAAGGCTAATTTTGCTTTGTTGTCAGTCCATGTTTGACTGTTGAGCCTATTGATTGTTATAGACTCCCATCTTGCTATCACATCTGACCATAAGCCTGGATCTGCTGGTAGAACAAGCATTACTCCTGATTCCGTCCATGCTGGTGGCAGAGTCCACAGTGAATTGTGATATTCACCATATCCTTCATTAAAAATATTGCTTCTTCCTTGAGGATAACCAAACTGGTAGTCTGGTTTATAAGTTGGCTGTGGATTTTGCCTTGCTGGAGGGTAGACAGCTGGTCCTAATATTGCATCGTTTGGAGGTTGATAGCTTGCACCAGATTCTGCATCATTTGTGTTTGGAAAAGCATGTTCTTCATGTTTATTAGCAATTTGTTCTGCCATTTGTTTAAAGTTTCGAAACTTTGGGTTTGGCAGATTGTCATCATCATCTTCTTTGGAAATATGAAGAATTGTATGGTCCTCACCATGCTTCGCTGCGAATGGGTTTGCCCATTCAGACTCTGATTTTTGTGTGGCGAGTTTGTCATCCCACTGTGGCAAGTATTCATCAAGAAAGTCTTGCTGATTTTTTGAAAATTCTTCTCGTTGGACAAGGATCTTTCCGCCACTCCTTTCATCATCGTCCCAATCACTTGATTCTTCCACAATTGTTACTTTTCCTGGGGTGATTTCATCATCTGAGAATTCATCTCCCCAGCCAGTTGTTGCAATCTCTTCTATTGGAGTAATGATTTCTGGGACATCATACTTGACATAATAGTCCCATTTTCCAGATGGTTCACCAAGTGTCGACCAGTTTTCTCATTGCTTTCGTCTTTTTGGTTTGTTAGACCGCCTAGCTTTATTTAGTGGCTCTTCTTCTAGGATCCTTGCATCTTCTAAGCATTCCTCACAAAAACATATACCACAAGGAATGTGATTTGTTCGAGGATTTTGTAAGCAAATTCCTATAAAGTGCTCTTCGTCTTCATCTAGATGGTCGTTTTTTGGTACTTCTCGATCTCTTTGGTCAACCGAGTATCTTGGTGGCTGAGGTACTTGTCGATACCTTTCAAATCGAAGGCTTACTGATCTGTTAAGCCTTTCATTTACTGCAACTCTTGATGGAACTCGTACAGAGGTTTGTTCAGATGGCTGTAAGTTCCGGATCATCCCTTCCAGTTCTTCTATACTTCTTCTATCACCAGGTATTGCTGTGATTCCGGTTGTTGTAAGGTGATCTACAACATTTTCTGCGCTGTATTGGAATCCCATATAACTGGTGTTTGATAATCTGCCTATCATGGCTATTGTGATTAGCAGATTACTTTCTCCTCCTTGCCAAGTTTCGTATCCATGGGTTTGTACAGCAACTTCTACATGGTTGTGGAAGTCGTTAATACTTAGAACCTGTGGAAAACTAGAAGGGGGGGTTGAATAGTTTTATGTCCTTTTAAATTTATTTCCAAAATATTTTGTAGGTTATAAAAACTTTCGATTCGATCTTAAGTGAGTTCAAGCAACAACCAATATAAGCAAGTCTAAACTAATATTGAAAGTATTGAAATATAATGAAGAAAAGATAGAGTTAGAAAGATCAAACCACAACACGTGAATTTATAGTGGTTCGGCTACAAGGACACCTTCCTTGCCCAACTCCACTCCCCGAGTACCACACTCGAGAGTTTTCTTCACTATGTCAACAAACTCCTTATGGTGGAGAAACCTTACACACCTTGGCTTACACAAGTTAATGACACTAAGCTAAATGTCGAGTTCTAATCGTAGCTAGAACCAATCTCACACCAAATATCACACCATGTGATCTTCACACCTTAATCACACCTTCACACCTTCTTCAAGACTTCACACCGTCTTCACACCTTGTCAATCTTCACACCTTCTTCTATGCACAACTAAGTCACAACTACTAAACTAGTTTACAACACACCAAGATTCTACAATCAACAAATATACACAGCACCTTAACAAATAACTATCACTTGTACTATATGAAACTAGCTATACACAACACCACTACAATAAGATGGATGTAGAGAAGTGTTCTTCTTCTTGCACTTGGATGGATGAAGCTTTGGATCACTTGGAAACAAAGACTTATGAAATATATGATCAAAAGATTTTAGATCTAGAGAAGAAGATTGGATCAGAAAGTTTATAGTGCAAAAAGGTGAGAAAAATATGTGGAATGATCCAATATTTATAGGGCCAGAAAATACTGTTCGAGAGCGTGCCGGTCCCCTTAATTATAGGCCGGTCCCCTTAATGATTAAGGGGGCCGCCTAGTAAAATTAAGGGGGCCGCCCTCCTGAACGTTTGAAAAGTTTTTCTGGATAAAATTTGCCCTTTTTGGTTGGAAATTTGAAATCATATTTTTGTGGTTTAATAAAGCTTTACCAAAAATGATTTACAAATATATATAAAATGTTAAAATCATTTTATATAATGTTATGTATTAATATAAAATTTCCTTTGATCATGTAATGCATAAGTTACTAAGTTTATGCATACCTTGAGTGATATAAGATGTAGAGGTAAATATTTGTCACCAAATACTTGTTTATGTCTTATTCTTGACTTAATTTGATTTAAGTTTTGTGATTATCAAAACATAGGTTTATTGAGAAATATTAATAACATTCACAAACATTATTTATATCAACAATCTCCCCCTTTTTGATGATTACAAAACTTAAACTCATTAACTCAAAAATTAGTTTTTAAACAAGTATTTTAGTGAGTTTATATGTACTTCTCCCCCTTTTTGTAACATCAAAAAGGTTATGCCGACAAGTTTTCATTCGTGAAAATTTTGACGGGTAGAAACTCCCTCTTGATGTGTACTCCCCCTCGTTTGGGGGCACCAAGAGAACGAGCTATGGAATGCTTGCAAAACAAAAATATTAGAAGCACAAGTATATACATGTACACAAATATAGGGTGATGAGAAAAGAAAGAAACATTCATATTAGAGCAATGGTTGTGTTAAGACACAACAATACGAGTACATAAGCTAACAACATAATAGCAAATACATAAGCCAATTAATCAAGAAAGATACATCATCATGCAAAAGTACATGGACTTCATAGAGCTTGCAAGCAAAAGGGGTGGCAAAGACTTTATTTATTAAGCATATCAAATGCTTAATTTGGAGAGCATGATGGTGATGGTGGAGGAGTAGATGAGAATTGTGGTGGAGGAATTATAGGAGAGGATGGTGGAGTTGGAGGTGGTGGTGGGTTTGTAAGCAAATGTTCAATATATGAAAACATATATTGAATTTCATCTTTAAGGCCAAAGATGATGGTTCGGTTGTGGATACAACAAAGGCAAGTATCACCATGTGATTCAAGCATCCTCCAAGGTACGGGATTGGCAAAGTATGGTGGTGTAATTTGTGGAGATGAGAGTTGAGTATCAAGTGGTGTTATTGGTGAAAGTGAGATTGTAAGATGGGTGGATATAGGTTCTTGTGTGGGAAGTGGTGATGATACTTGTGGTGACAAGTGTGAATTGATGTAGTCATTGATTGATGAGGTTGAGGGTAAGGAAGATGAGGAAGTTCCATGAGTGGAAGGTGTTTTGGATGGTGCATTAGGTGCACTTGGAGAGGAGCATTTTGGTGGAGGTGATGGGGTTATGTTGTCTTCATTTGTTAAGTCAATGAAGAGTTGTTTTGGAGGAATGACCACAAGTTTTTGTTTCTTGGAAGTTTTGGAGTTTGAGGTGCTTGGAGGAGTCATGATGATATGATGAATGATGAGATGAAGAATGGTGATAATGGAGGGAATTTATAGTATGGAAATGGGTGATTTAGGTAAATGTTTGAAATGGTTGAAAGAGATTCTAAAATCAGTTGGGTCAAAATGGGAAATGGCAGCTGAAACTAGAGAAAGGATTCACAAGATGCAAAAGAATACAGTAAACCCAGTTCCAGATGGCCGGTCCCCTTAATTGTATGCCGGCCCCCTTAATAATTAAGGGGACCGCCTAGGGAATTAAGGGGGCCGCCCATCTGGTGTTTTCCCAGACGACCAGAAACCCAAAATTTGCAAAATTTGGTGATTTTTCAAGTGTGTTTTTCCAGCAAGCTCTATTAGGAGTACATACTTTAGGAATGATGATATATAAACATATATATATATATATATAATCAAATTTTGCATGCAAATAAACATATTATAATCCATATTGAAAAGAAGCATGGCATAACATTAATATAGAAGCATGATAATAATTAAAGTCTAAACATCATTCCGAATAACACAAGAGATTAACACAAGTATTTCTGAATAAATCGGACAAATAGCAAACCATACAAATGTCTAAAAGAAACAAGTAATAACAAGTAGCAACACGTCAATATCTTCTACTTCTTTTTCTTTCCAAGCATCTTCCTAAACATCTTCCCAACGGATTTGAATCCCCCTCGAAGTTCTTCATGCATTTGTTGTTGACGATTGAGGATAGACGTTTGACGAGTGAAGAGAAGCTCATCGGTACGTTCATGAGGAAGAGGAATTTGATACTCGGTATCATCAAGATCGGAAAGATCTTCAACAAAGGTCGTGGGGGATGGAGTACTAATACGTGAGGCGTCTTCCTCCTCATCATCATCGTCATCACGATGAGATGTAGAACCACAAGGCCTAGAATACAAAGGAACACGAGATTTTCCTTTGTCACTACGAGGACGGCGAGTACGAACACGAGTAAGTTGGTTCAAAGTAGGAAGGATATGAACGTAGTAGTCTCTTTGAAGATGTGGGTAATGTTCCATCACATAACGATAAAGTCGTGTGAGAAACATACCGTAAGGAAGATTGGCATTTGGGGTGTTTTTGGCGGACATGATTCGATGAACAAAAAGATAAGCCAAATTGTATTGCTCTTCAGCAATAACACAATAAAGCATGTGGGCAATGCTCGCCGTGACATGATCACGGTGACCACCAGTACCAAACGCATTCTCTCGAATGAGTTCTTCCCACTTCTTCATATCTTGGCTTAGCTCTTTGAGGAGGATTTGATTGGCATGAATATCGACATTCTTCGACTTGATTACTCGACTAGTCGTACGACGTTCTAGTTCAAGCATTCGACGAATGTCTTCAGGACTAGGAAGCTCAGAATAGTAGGGGCCATCCTGAGGACAATTTCTTTCAAGAGTGGAAAGATCCCATTCATTTGAGAAAACGGCTTGGCCGTTGAATGGGATTCTAAGAATTTGCCCAAATTGAGCAAGAGTAAGAGTGATGAATTGATTTTGAATCATGAAGGAAATGAGGAGATGACCATAGGGATTGGTTTGCACCGTCACTTGGCTATAGAAGTCGAGGATAAAACGAGGAATGATAGGTTCGTTGATTTGGAAAAGACATTCAAAACGAATATTGGTGAACATTCGTTCGGTTTGATCATTTTCATAGAAAGATGGATCGACAATTCGTCCTTCGTGAATGTTTCTATTTTCAATAGGACGATAGAAACATGCAACTGAAGGAGACATGCCGGGAGTAGAAGAGACATTTGAAATGTATTGTTTGGTTTTGGAGACATCACCAACCGTGGTCTTAGGCATTTTCACCTAAACAATATAACAACAAAAATAAAATTAATATAAAAACAACTATCATGCATATGTTATATATTTATATAATTATATGCACTATATGTGGAACGAAATTCTACTTCGACACAAAAAAAAATATTCAATGAAGTAGTTTCATGATGTTCCTTTTATTTTGATTTTAAACTCGTTTAGAATATATAATATCGAAGAGTATGATATCATAATTCATTTCGAAATAAGGCTAGATATATATTAGATTATATATCTTCCATTTCGTAAGAGTTTGACACAACATAAGCTTGTTTAAAAGATTGAAATGCGGATTTTAGTTTTCAAAAATATCATTTTAAAGATAAACCAAACGCTCCCTTAACTAGATAACAATATCCTAAAAATATCAATATATATATTGATTATATATCTTGATGACCTCTATTGATTCTAGTATTATTAACAAAACTTATAAGCTAGTTTTAGGTTTCAAATAACTTCATATAGTTATGGTTTGTTCATGAACCAAACGCCTATGTTGTCTTCATGAACCATTTAACAACAACTTGAAAAGCATGCTTTGATTGTTTAGAGTGTTAAAACAATGTAATGTAGTAAGTTTTACATGGTTTTTAAGAGTTATATCAACAATGTGCCTTTTGAAAAATAAAATTCGACTAGGGTTTATGGGCGATTAATGATTTTGACTAGATGATATGTTATACTAATTTTGAGTTGCAAAACATCATCCTAATCCTATGGGGAGCATTTGGTAGTTCAATTTCTAGCTTCAATAACACTTAAAATCGAATTAAAATGAATTTTAATAAAATGCATAATTATTGATTAGACACCAAACCGAATGAAATGTGATGAAATGCATGTTGGAAAACTTACAAAAGATGTTGTTATATGTTTGGTTGATGTTTGCCCCTTGCGAAATAACCTCGGATTGGTGATTTGGTGAAGGATTTTGGTGGTTTTGGAGGTTTAATTTCGTTCACAGCAGTATAGGGGAAGAGGTGAGTGAGTAAATGGAGTGTTTGGAAATGGAATTAAGGAGGAAAACGATTTTGGAAGTGTCAGATGGCCGGTCCCCTTAAACATTAAGGGGACCGCCCTCGATAACAAGCCGGTCCCCTTAATCATTAAGGGGGCCGCCTTTGAAACTTTCCAAATTTCGCGGAATTCATTTCTGGAACAAAAATATTTATACGTATATAATTAGATTTATAATATATCAAAAATACGTAAACGTCTATTGGCACGATGATAAAATTCTTAACAATTTTTAATTACCGTTTCGATAATTAAAATATACCTTTGACAATTTTTGGATAAAATGACCAAAGTGTTAAGTTGATGAAGGGTTTGAGGTGTGTTCGGGAATATGTGAATAAGTGTATATATATATATATATATATATATATATATATATATATATATATATATATATATATATATATATATATATATATATATATATATTTTATATATATAAGTATAAATGTGATTGAAAGATGGGTTGATGAGTGAGATTTGAAGGATAGTAGCGGAGATAGGATATAGTTGGCGAGAGGAGTTTGTTTCATCCATAGTGTTCACGTGCGAAGGCGTTCTTATATTATAAAAGTCCACTTGACTCATATCCCTTCATCATCATGAGTCTCCTAAAAGAGGACTTACTAGAATAACGTGAGGGGGGGGGGGGAAAGAAAGGGTTCGATAAAGAACGATTTCTTAGAGTTCTAGAAAGTCAACAAATGACGTATCTAGGTTATGTACAAGTGAATATATATATATATATATATATATATATATATATATATATATATATATATATATATATATATATATATATATATATATATATATTTAATATATTACGTATAATAGTATATATATGTATATATAAGTATATATGTGATTCTAACAAATAGAAGACAATAACAAATTATATCTAAATAATTGACGAAATCAAACAATGCATATTTATCTAAGCATGGCAATGAGTTGTGAAAGAATGGCGTACCCGGTGGTCTTCAAAAGAAATCTTCAACATCATCAAGATGAAATATAGACTTTGAAAAAGTCTATGTTGAGAGAAAAACCAAGATTGCCTCAAGGAATGTTCGTCTAGCCATTTGATCTCCATTGTCCTTTTGGTCCAAAGTTGTTTGGTCCAAACATGTTTAACATTTGACTCGGGCGCATGAAAGGTGGTAGAATGCCCCAAGGATTGTAGCTTTGTTGGTAGTTCCACATTTGATTACTATTGTTATTATAGTTTTGTCTATTTTGATTTCTTCTTGGTTGAGGTGTTTTAGACCTAGGATGAGAATTATTTGGTTTTCTAGGTGGTGGAGTTTTAGATCTTATTTTGGGTTTAGAAGATCCTACTTCGGTCTTTAAAGACGGTTTATAAAAATCTTTAACTTCTTCATCGTTGGCAAGAGGTATTTTCTTATCATTAATAAGTATATACTTAGGATTAGATTTTAAAGGTTTTTGTTTGTTGAGTTCACTTTCAAATTTTACATTTTTAATCTCGCTTGTTGAAGCCTCATTTAAATTAAACCCTAAGCCGGTTTTGTCTCCGGATGTTCTTTGAATACTTATTATTTTACTAAGTGATTGACTACTATTTTCAAATTTGTCAAGTTTGCGAATTTCTTCCCTAAGTATTTCGTTTTCACCTTTAAGCTCTTGACATGATTTACATTCTTCAAAAATTTCTTTACCTTTTTCTAGTTGATGTATTTTAATTTTTAGTTCAAGTACTTCACTTTCTAATTGATTGTTAATGTATTTTAGTGATTTGTTTTTGGCCATTACTAGTTGTCCTAATTTGCATAGTTTAATATATTCATTATCTAGATCTTTTTCATCTAATGATATACTTTCATCACTAAAATATTCGGTTTCGGAACGTACCTCATTTGGTGTATTCGCCATGAGACATTTTTCTTCCTTTGTCGTTTCATTCTCATCATCATCACTATCACTCCAAGCACCTCCAACAAATGCTCTTTGATTTTGATCTCTTGTCATCATTGGACATTTTCCAATAAGGTGATTTGGATCTCCACACTTGAAACACTTTCTTTCAATCTTGTTGTTCTTGTCATCTTTACTCTTTTGAAATGTTTTCTTTTCATCATACGGTTGTCTTACGAATCTTCCTCGCCTTTTGAAGAATTTCTTGAAATCTCTTATGGCCATGGCGTATTCTTCGTCATCACTTTCGGAAGATGAGCTATCTTCGATACTAGATTCCTTTCTAGCTTTCAAGGCGATTGACTTGCTTTGCTCTCGTTTTTCCTTGACCATTTCGGAGTCCTTCTTAATGATGACTTTGTAGACTTTTAGATTTCCAATTAATTCGTCAAGTTGCAAAGTTGACAAATTCTTCGATTCTTCAATAGCCGTCACTTTAGCTCGCCATTTTGGATGAAGAGCCCTAAGAAACTTCCTAACAAAATTCTTACTAGAAAAATTCTCATCAAGTGCTTTTAAACTTGTGATGATAGTGTTAAATCTAGCAAAAGCATTGTCAATTGATTCCTCTTTCGGAATCGTGAATTGCTCGTATTGTTGAACAAGTAGATCTATCTTATTATCTTTGACTTGACTATTACCTTGGTGAGTTATTAGTAAAGAGTTCCAAATTTCTTTTGCGGTTTCACACATAAAGATCCTTTCGTACTCTTTACGTGGTAGCGCATTATAAATAACCATTTTTGCTTCATTATTTTTAGCAAGTTTTCTTTTTAAATCATCATTTTGTTTTTCAAAAGGTACGATTTCATCTTTCTTAGTTTCCGGGTTATTTTGAATCGGTAAAAAATCACCATTAGTAATAACATGCCAAAGATCTAGATCTTTTGACTTCACATAAGTTTCGAATCGATTTTTCCAATATAAAAATCCATCACTTTCAAATAGTGGTGGTCTTTGCATAGATTGCCCTTCTAAATATTTTTCAGATTCCATAGATCGTTACAAGTTTTAAAATACAATATATTTTAAAGATCTTGCTAGACGTGGCTCTGATACCAATTGTGGAAAACTAGAAGGGGGGTTGAATAGTTTTATGTCCTTTTAAATTTATTTCCAAAATATTTTGTAGGTTATAAAAACTTTCGATTCGATCTTAAGTGAGTTCAAGCAACAACCAATATAAGCAAGTCTAAACTAATATTGAAAGTATTGAAATATAATGAAGAAAAGATAGAGTTAGAAAGATCAAACCACAACACGTGAATTTATAGTGGTTCGGCTACAAGGACACCTTCCTTGCCCTACTCCACTCCCCGAGTACCACACTCGAGAGTTTTCTTCACTATGTCAACAAACTCCTTATGGTGGAGAAACCTTACACACCTTGGCTTACACAAGTTAACGACACTAAGCTAAATGTCGAGTTCTAATCGTAGCTAGAACTAATCTCACACCAAATATCACACCACGTGATCTTCACACCTTAATCACACCTTCACACCTTCTTCAAGACTTCACACCGTCTTCACACCTTGTCAATCTTCACACCTTCTTCTATGCACAACTAAGTCACAACTACTAAACTAGTTTACAACACACCAAGATTCTACAATCAACAAATATACACAGCACCTTAACAAATAACTATCACTAGTACTATATGAAACTAGCTATACACAACACCACTACAATAAGATGGATGTAGAGAAGTGTTCTTCTTCTTGCACTTGGATGGATGAAGCTTTGGATCACTTGGAAACAAAGACTTATGAAATATATGATCAAAGGATTTTAGATCTAGAGAAGAAGATTGGATCAGAAAGTTTATAGTGCAAAAAGGTGAGAAAAATATGTGGAATGATCCAATATTTATAGGGCCAGAAAATACTGTTCGGGAGCGTGCCGGTCCCCTTAATTATAGGCCGGTCCCCTTAATGATTAAGGGGGCCGCCTAGTAAAATTAAGGGGGCTGCCCTCCTGAACGTTTGAAAAGTTTTTCTGGATAAAATTTGCCCTTTTTGGTTGGAAATTTGAAATCATATTTTTGTGGTTTAATAAAGCTTTACCAAAAATGATTTACAAATATATATATAAAATGTTAAAATCATTTTATATAATGTTATGTATTAATATAAAATTTCCTTTGATCATGTAATGCATAAGTTACTAAGTTTATGCATACCTTGAGTGATATAAGATGTAGAGGTAAATATTTGTCACCAAATACTTGTTTATGTCTTATTCTTGACTTAATTTGATTTAAGTTTTGTGATTATCAAAACATAGGTTTATTGAGAAATATTAATAACATTCACAAACATTATTTATATCAACAGAACCATGTCAGGAAACATGTAGACCAACTGCGTTCCGGCAGAGAGATCTACTTCCATAGTTCCAATGATTTGTCGACTGTCTTCCCATCTAGTGTCTCTGAGAACAACTAGAGCATTTGTTCCAGCACTTCTTCGGTGGAGTGTATGAAGCCTTATCATGAATATCCCCAAATGGATATGTTGTAGTCCTGAAGTCCTCAGGCTCTGGTAACTTTCTTGGTTACACAGTTGGAGATTAATTTGGTTTTCTCCAAGGCATAAGATCCTTCTTTCAGAGTAGTGCTCATAAACTCTGTGTCTTGCAGTACTTCTATTATTTGAATAAAGTACTTCTGCTAGGACAAGATTTGCTCGTCTTTCTCTTGATATCTCAAGCTGTCTTTCTGGGTCTACAGTTGATTCAAGAGTATGATTATAGTTGTTTCTTCCAAACACTCTTCTTGTCGTTCTGGCTGCTTGATATCGGCTTCGTGTCATTTGTCGATAGCCACATATCTGGTCCTCTTGAGTTGGAAGTTCTGCTTGCGTCTGCGTAGAACTTCTATTAAGGACGCTTGGCCTTGTAGAAGTCATTTCTTTGACTCCTTTCCGAATTGTTCAAAGATTTTATTGGGATCTTCAAAGACGTAAATTTGTCCGTTACTTTTCTTTGTTGGAAGTTTCCCACTAATGGAGAAATTATCAAGTCTTTTAGCTAAACTTGATATTGAATCTTCGAGATCTGCGGGCTGAGTCTTCTGCTTGATAACAGTTTGAACTTCTTGTTTGAGCTTGTCAAACTTTTCTTCAATCTCCGTTAACTTCTGACTTTGTTTAGTTGCTAAGTAAAGCAAGGTGTTGTTTTGCTTTATGATAGCCTTTACTTGAGTAGCTAATCCTTCTTTGTAATCAGTTGTTTTTGCAAAACCAATTGCTAGTGACTCAAAGTCTTCAGTGGCTTGTATAGCTTCTTGATACTCGATAGTTGCCTTTTGATTGGCAAGACTCATCCGGTGATGAGCTTCTTGACTTCGTGGAGAAGGTGTTCAACCTTCTGGATTTTATGATTGAGGTCTTCTGTTAGTCGAAGGGCTTCTTTTTCAACTAACTTTGGTTGCTCGGCTATTTCTTGAACAAGGTTTAGGACTTCTCTTTTAGTGAGTGGTTTTGTTTGTTGGATCTCAGTTGAGATTTGTTGGAGGCTTTTTCTGGTTTCACTCTGTGTTTTTCTTAACAACTCCTCACAGGATTCAAGCTTCTCTTGGCAACTTTGGAATTTTGACTCAAGATCTTTTTGTTTTTCAGAAATATTTTTGAAATTTTTGAGTGCTACTTTAGAAAAGAGATTTAAACGATTATAAACACAAACTAAATTATTGGCTAAATCGATAGTTGTTGGTTTAGAACTATTTTCTTTAAAGACGATATATTCAGGATCTACAGTTCGTGAATTATCGTACCAATTCTGTATTTCTTGCTCAAAGCGATCGGACATAACATCAAAAACTTCAAGGGTTATATCTACAAACTTGTTTAAGACTCACCAAACGGTTAACTTCAAATTTTTCCTACTCTTTCGGTACTTTTTAAAAGAAGCAATTGCGCTGTCTTTTATCTAAAAACAAGGGTTTTTATGAAGTTTTAAACAGAAATGTTGCCGTAGAAACACAAGAAATTGATAAAATAATACCTTTATTGTTTTTCCTGAATATACCTTAGGGGTTTAGCCTTCCATAGAGCTAAGAACATTTTGATTCAAAGCTCTGATACCAAGATAAAAATTACGTTGCCAGGAATTTTTATCTTGTACTAAAACTCAAAAACTAAAACTTTAAAGTACAAGTTATTACTTAAAACACACATTTTTATTAAAATATTGCGGAAGCTTTGTTACAATGGTGGTGGTAGTGGTGATTGTAGATGGATTGGTGATTTCAAACTTAGAAACTTATGCCCTTATATAGATGGGCTTACAAACCTTCAGACAAAAATAAAAACGTAAGCAATGACGTAGAAGAGGCCATTATTTTAGCTTTATCACAATTGGCCGACACATTTGTCAATTAAAACAACTACTTTTGACAAAAGATAGCTGCTTTTGACATTTTTGACACATGATAAAGACCTTTGAAGACTTTTACACACCTTTGAAGACTTTTTGCACATCAAGACAATTCTCCTTTTGAAAACCCGTGATTTGTGAAATAATTGTTTGGAATAATTTCACATGCGGGACCTTCTTGCTTTTGGATAAAGATATTGATTCATGGGACGATTTAATTTTATCGTATTCAGACAATAATTATCCCAGTTTGCAAAAAGAGATCGACGGTTTTTTTTTGTTTTTTTTTAGTGTTTTTTTTTTTTTTTTTTCTTTTTTCTAATTTATTTATTTACTAAAAAACAACTTCAAAAGGTTTCGTGTAGAGATAGTTTTATCTACGATTAAATTTGAAGGTTACTTGTTGCGTGATTCTTGTGATTCAAGTTTGATTGTGATTAGTTTAGGTTTCAAGTTTACGATCAGATTTGCTTGTTCGAAATCGAGGGTTTAGAGTTCTTCTAATTAATTCGATTTGCAAGAAAGGTTTTTAGCAACAAGGGAGAATATTGCACACGACTTGTGAAACTTGTCAGTAAAGTTGGTTAAGAAACAACTTGACAAGGTTTTTAGCAAGGGATAAAAAGAATAGCTAGTTCTATAACTAGGTTTGACATTGAAAAATTCAATGAAAAGAATAATTTCGGGTTATGGCAAATAAAGATATGTGCTTTAATGGTACAGTAGGAATGTGATGCTGCATTAGAGACATTACCCGTAGATATGAAAATAGATAAAAAGGCTGCTTTGATGAAGAAGGCATACAATACCTTGATGAATGAAAATAATAACATACGGACTGAGTCAACTATTTCATATTCCAAGAGTGGACTACAAGACTCGGGCCATGTGTTTTGGATAACTTATATTATTTGTTTAGCAAATGAAAAAAATTACTACAGTAACAAACATAAACATTCACGAAGCAAAGAATCAAAGATGCTCAAAGTGGTTCAACTGTTTAACCTACAATTCACATTTCAAGACATAGTTCGGTTAACTTTGATTGTAACAACGAATCAAACATAAAACAAAGAACCATTTAAGCATAAATCTTGCAACAATCCCCACGTGGACACTCTAAAAACTTCCACGTAGTTGAATTCAGTATGTGTTTTGTATAGCATTATGCTGCATTGTTGCCTACGTGTCAAACACCTTGCTATATTCTACAATCTCGTACAAGTTACAACTAACACATACACACACAATTCTTTGACAACCTGGGTTGCACAAGACATTATAATCGTGCTGAATCGAAAGACTTCAAATCGATCGGGTTGGTGGGTACTCATAAACCCGTTGGTAATTATGTTTAAAGTAGTAATGGAAACGCCATGTTGCTACATTTGAGGTGCATGTTAGCATGTATTTAGAAACATGACAATCAAATTTGATGAAACATTAAATATGTTAATTTCAAAGAAAATAGGGTGTTGAATCAGACGCTGAAGTTGACGGTGAACCAGAACAAGTAATCATGCTTTGTTCTACCTGACTTTAATAATGTCTCAAGTTATATTTGTGACTCCAATATTATCGAAAAAACGTATAGTTTAAGAAAAATATATTTATTATTAATTTTTTTATAATTTTTTTTGTTAAAATGACAATTTTACTCTCAAGTAATTAATTCATTATTTTCATCATTCTATAATACCACTTTAAGCAAAAATAATATGATAAACAACTATGGAAGAAGTGCTTGGCACACGTAACCACCATGGGCGGAGATAAAAGATGGGCACAAAGGGCAAGTGGAACCTTAGCAAAAAAAATTGTAGTATAAATTTTCAAATATATTTGATTTTTTTTTCATAATTTTTTCTCCTTAAATACCAATTTATAGTATAATTTCTAAAATTTATCAAAATGTGTCATCTCAACCGAAAATTTCTAGCTCCGCCTTTGGTAACCACACAAGTTTATAAATAATACGTAAGATAAGTAATGTGTCTAACTTGTTCATATCCACTATCAAAAATTCTGGCTATTCAACAAATAATAATTTACAGCCTCTTTAACTTTCTTTACTCTTTTTCTTTTATTTAAACTTTTGTTTACATAAAATTTTTCTCTAATATTAGTTAACAAAAATTTTACTTTTTCAAATTTACTCCTTTCAGTTTTGTACTTCGTAGCTTTTGTGTGGTGGTTGAGACCATATAATTATATATTATACTCAATGTCGCGAGGTCATTTTGTAGTTCTTATGTTTACAAAGAGAAACTTGCATGAATATTTAAACTAACGAGAATCATCTCGATGCAGCACGCGCGCAACTGAAAACTTTGTTCATAAAAATTATAACAACCCGAATTGCTACATGTTTATAACTGACGTCTAAATCGATCAATATGGTCATACACTCATACTTAAAAGTGTCAAAAGCGATTGGTGGGCATGAAAAAAAAAAACGGATTTAGAGGTGGTACGGATGTAAAGGGAACTAGGGGAGCAATGTCAAAGAAAAACGCAATTGTCAGTACCAATTTTGACTAAAAATAAAAAGTTGCACGTGACTAGAAAGACAAAGAAGTAAAAGTTAGGGGGCGTAATTGACGGTTTGACAAACATTGTTATCTATTCAAAATCAACCCTTCCCGTACGGAATATATTTTTCGGCTACTTTTAATTTTAATTTAATTTTTTTTAATTAAGGTAGAGTTGGACACGTCTGGACAGAATTTCCATCAAAGTTTTGAGATTACTATCTCCTTTGCTATGTTTGTATGTGTTTTGTCATTTAAGATAATTTTGGTGGAAATTCTGCTATGTTTTTGTTTTTGTCATTTAACATACTGTTTTGTCATTTAACAGAATTTCCATTGATAACGTATAGTCCATATTCGGGTCACGGACCCAAATGATAGACAATACTAAGGCCCAAACCTGCCACGAGTGGGCCATCACAACAGTGATTTGGGCTGCTATGATAACGGCTTGGGCTCACGAAAGCCCAAGCCCAAAGTTATTTATAGTTATGATATGGATATCTCTTATTTAAGGGATATATATCCAAACCGGATATACACCGAAAAGTGAGGCACACGTATCCAATAAGGATTCCGTGCCTATATAAACAATATCATAACTCTCGGTAAAGGTACGACTCTATAACCCTAATTCATATACATAACCCTAAACCGATTACTTACTCTCACGCCGGAGGATAATCGTGGGAGATAATCCCACGATAAGCCTAACGGTGTTTGTTTGCTTTCTTAGTGCGCAGGTTTCAAGCATTAAGATCTAATTGGTACGAGAGCAGGAACCCAAACAAGGAACGTCCAACTTTTGTATCAACAAGTGGCGCCATCCGTGGGACACTACACTAAGAACTAGAATGACGAAGCACAAAAATTCAAGCCAGCGGACTCCGCAGTTGGAAAAACACACGGTGACTCCCAAAAGAGGAAAAACCAAGATTCAATCCCTAGACAAGCCTCTGGAACAACCAGTGCGCCAGGACACCAAGAAACGGGCTCAACTCTAATCCTCCCAACTATAGAGTTGCCCGTAAGTACTACTCAGACCACCACGATGGTTCCAAACACTGAGGAACTTCAGCGCACCCTCTTCAATACTCCCCACAAAACGGCACCTATAGTGGACAACACTGTGACGCCTGGCGCACCTAACCGAGATAGGGCACCTAATGTTGAGGCAGAAATTCTTGCGCTGGAAGAGGATGCGCCTGAGTTAACGTTAAGTAATTTTGTATCCCAAAATTATGATACCCTAACTGCCCTCATGCAAGAAGAAGCAAGGAGAAGGTCAAGTATGACCCTGCAAGCCCGGCTAAACTTTGGTCCTGAGCGTAAATCACCCCCACCACGCTATCAGGACGAGGTGCGCGAGAAGGGTACACGTAGACCCCAGTATTCACCAGGATTGGAAGAAAAACTGCGGAAGATGAAACATCTGATTCGCAGTACTCAGAAGAATACGAAGATGATGGAATGCGCACCAACGTCCACTCTAGACTTGGTAACCGCAGAGTACAAGACAGACTTGGGCGGCAACGTTCAGCGAGCGACAGCTCTTCAAGGTCTGGTAGCATAAGAATCCAAGATAGGTTGGGGAGATGGGCGCCCCCAAGTGAAAGTCCTCCAAGTTCAGATTCTGAGGAGAAATGGCGCAAACGTCGTAAAAGAGACAACTATTCCTCGAGTGAGTCCTCGAACAACGAGGAAAAAGAAACAGTACATTGGAAGTCCAGAGGAGGACGTCGCGAGGAAGAAGGTAAAGACATATCTCTTCCTTGGCGCCGCCAAAAGATTGATGCGTTCACAAGGCGCATCAGTGACTACTCGGATGATAAGAAGAGGCACATGCATGCCAATGTGAAAATATATGATGGAACAGGTGACCCCGACGATCACCTAAAAATTTTTGAATCTGCTGCCACCATCGAAAATTGGCCATAGCCTGTGTGGTGTCATATGTTTAACTCTACATTAGTGGGGAACGCGCGGACCTGGTTTAGAAAGCTTCCACGAAGAAGCATAAACGGGTTCGAAGAACTACGCAGAGCATTCCGTTTGAACTTCACCCAAAGGAAGAAGTGCGCCAAGAACCCTGTTGAGCTAGCCAGAGTGAAACAGCGTCAAGGGGAATCAACAAGCGCATATGTGGAGCGCTTCAAAGATGAATGTATACACGTAAAAGCGTGTCCTGAAGTGCTAAAAATATCAAGATTCATGAATGGGATAAATAACCCAGAACTCATCAGGAAATTAAATGATAAGGTTCCCCAAACCTTTGATGAGTTAATGAAGCGCACAAGGTCCTTCATCCAAGGAGAAGCAGCAGCAGCAGATAGTAAAAAAGGCTACTCAAATTATAGGCAACAAGAACAGCCTAGGAGACAATCCAATAACCAGGGTAGCAATCGCAACAAGGGTTATCGCGACCAGGGAAGTGGACGAGAAAATGACAAATACACCTCCTCACGAAAACACCAAGTGAGATATTCGTAACAGAGGGCGCAAACTTCCCGAAGCCCCCACCAATGCGCACCCCCGAGGACCGGCGCGTGGGGAATGGATACTGCGAATATCATGGACAAAAGGGCCACACTACCAACGAGTGCGTCCAACTACGACAACTGATCGACAAACTGGTATAGGAAGGTAGAATGGATCACCTCGTTAAGAATATAAAGGAAGGAAAAGAAAAACCAAATAATGGAGGCAAGAAGGAGACAGCCAAAGACAAGGCTAACACAATCTACATGATACAATCATGGCAGCGAAAAACTAGGCAAAAAGTCAGCCAAAAGTTCTCCTCTAAGAATGAAATTTCCTTCCCAACTCTCGCTGCGGACAACGCAGGAATGGAGCCACTCGCCATTGAAATACATACAAAGGGTCACGATATCCACCGTATGTATGTAGACGGAGGGGCATCCACAGATATTATGTACGAGCATTGCTTCAAAAGGCTGCAACCAGAGATACAAAGTCAGCTGATCCCAGCCACGATATCGCTGACAGGATTCACATGAGAGAAGATATGGCCCATGGGGCAATTACGCCTACTCGTGGTCATAGGTAATGAGCAGCACTCTACGGCAGCTTGGATGAACTTTATGGTAATCAAGTCCCCCTCGCCATACAACAGCATCATCGAGAGACCTGGAATATCATCCATGCGCGCTGTACCATCCACAGCGCATGGGATGCTCAAATTCCCAGTAGAAGGAGGCATTGTGATACGTGGGAATCGCACCAGGCTTTACCTCTCAAGGGATCTTGAGAAGCTTACAATCCCCACCAGGCAGTGTACCTGATCGTTGTAGTATAGTATAGTGACAAGTACCGGGGGATTGATCGTTCAGCTAGGAATAGTGTCGCTAGGATTAGAAAACCTAAATACTAGTTCTAAAGATGAGGGATGATTATTTTTGTATTTTTATATTTTTTAGAAAGCAAGTAAAAATCTCGGGGTTTGAAGGATTTGGGCGGAATTAGTTGCTAGTCAACTAACCCAATACTAAAGATGCAATCAAAATAAAATACTATAAATGAAAACAAACTAAATTAACTAAGGTTGTGAGCAATGAGTGGAGAAGTTGTGTTTACTTAGATTTCACTACTCCCTAGATATCTTTTACACGTTAATTACTTGTTATAGTTGCATGGATGACGAATTGTATTCCTTAATACCATTCATGGGGTGACGCACTTAATTCCCCAATCCTATGAGTGCCTACTTCACTCCTATGTCGAGCCGGCTAAGAAGCTCCTAACATGGGATCATTAGAATTTACTCATGCATTAAATATAACCAATAAAACCTAGTGCACGTCAGTTCATGTTTCCTAAGACGTTCAAGCATGTTACCAATTGGAGATCTGCCAGTTTTCTTAAGCCTAACATCGAAATAATTCATCCAATAAAACCATAAACAAGCAATCAACACATAATTAACATCTAGGTTTCATTAGATCTAAGCAAACACAAGATAGATCTAGCCTAGCATGATGGAATTAAGACAAGAACAAGATATAGACAACCAACACATAGACATATTGATTGAATTAAAAGAATACTTATCTCAATTACACATGAAAGGGATCAAGGGCTGAGAACCCTTGAAAAACCTGTAAAATTCGTACTAAGTTCGGCCTTAGGGTTTCTCCAAAACTTCTCTTTTTTTATGAATGAAAATTAGAAAACTATATATAGGAAATTGAGGCTGACCGCGTCAAGACAAATTGGTGACGCCATCATCTCGCCGCCAAAATACTTCTCGGACTGCCTTGATCTACTTTTGACGCCTTCACGTTATAGCATTTTCCAGGCCGTCACGTATTTTACTCTTGACGCTCTATCTTGTGACGCCTTCAATTCTGTACTGGGCCATCATGAAAATTACTCTTGACGCCGTCAAGATTTTCTTCTTGACGCCGTCACCTACTGTTCCCAGCAAGGAAAATTAAGACTTTGGTGTTTTCTTCACTTTTATGCTCCAAAAACGTCCGAATTGCTTCCTTTTCCAGATTTCTCTCCCAAAGTACCTAAAATCACAAAAGGAACGATTTAGGGCAATATTTGATTAAATAAATTCAATTCCGGGCTTAAATGACCCCCTAAAAGTGGTTCATTTTTCGCCTCATCATATACCCTTACACTTGAGATTTGCTTGTCCCAAGCAAATGCGCTTTTATTCTACTCAAAATACAAGTTAGGGTCATTTAACACTAATATAAAAGTAATGACAAAAAATAATCGTTCCACTAAAGACCAATAGACAAGCACGGAGGTCATACACAAGCACCTCACAAATAGTATTTAGATACTCACATCTCTCGGGTGTAATAAAGTATAAATTACAATATGGAAACGGAAGATATCTCTCACTACCTGTCATAGCAAAATAGATTACCATAGGCTTGGGAAAGGATCAAACCTCCACCACATGGCGTAAGCACCTAGGATAAACTATCAAAGAGGTCTTTTAAAGGGTTGTAACGTTAGGTGTAGGGATATGAAATACACGGTTTTGTTGGATAAAGGAATTTTTTACTGGTAGCGAGCTAACAATCTTGGTTAATTACATGTACAATATGGCGTTGCTAAGCCAAGACTAGACTCGACTTAAGCTAATAAATAAAAAATAACAAAAACATAGAATGAACATAGAATAAAAAGGGATGGTAGTCCGTATATTTTTTCTCTTTTCCTTTTTTTTTCTATTTTTTTACTTTTTCTTGATTTTTCCATTTTTTTTTCATACACTCTTACCCTACCATCCAAAATAATACATCATAGGGAATGAAAATTCCCCTTACACTTGAATCTTTACATACTTTACAATAAACTAATCTAATGACTCAAATTAAGAAAATCAAAACACTTGGAGCACTTTTAAGATTTACGTACATATGGGGGTAATAAATGATGTTCTTCCCCATTACTCCATAAAATAAGTACTTTACCCATGAGTCCCAATCGTCCCAAAACAATATGTACAAGGATATGACTCGACTTAGCAACCATGTAATCAATTAGATAGTTAACTTAGGATTTAACAAATAACAATAATGCACTAAAAATGAGCGCATATACGGAAGGCTAAGGCGATTTGGTTGTACATTTAAGTGGGGTGTAACAAATTCTTCCTTTAAGTAAGATGCTTAAATTTATAAATGAAAAGATAGGCTCGGAGGGGTGTACTAGGGGTTTCGTGTACTAAAAATGAATACAACGCTAAGGTGTGGGAAAAATTAATTGACTTAATTAGCCAAGTAATATGACTTAAATGGTCAAATAATCATGATACGGGTTTAACACAAGGGTGATCCTAATGCCTCTTATCATGTAGTAAATCCTACTACACGAATGTAGTCTCACTAGCGGTCTCGGGATGCATCACTAACGCAAGTTCTAGAACCTAAATGCTACCGGTACACTCATAAGCACTAATAATAAATGCTTTTCCTATCAAATCTAAAGGCGAACCTCACGTATTTGGGTGGAAAATTTTTCTGAATATACGGTTATGTGCTAGTCATACAATCTCCTATCCATGAGACGCTTGCTATGGCTAAAGTTTCACTCCTACATGTTGTAAAAAAATTTAAATTTGGTGCTAAAATTGCACTAACAAGTATTTCTCATAGTTTTATTACACATCTACCATTAAACAAAACAAACTCAAGCGAAAGTGTACATGTAAGGTATCATCATTTTACCCTCCCCTTACACTTAAGATGAACATTGTCCCCAATGTTCAAGTAAAGAATGTAAAAGTGAATAAGTAAAAAGAATGAAATCAAATACTCCCCTGATTCGCTCGGTATGGATAATTAGGTGGCCAGGTTAAATCTTCCTCCAAGAAAATGAATAATCAAAGCTTACCTTCCAGAATATAAATCATCTTCTTGTCATACATAACCTGTGAATCCTGAGAAAATAGACAAGACAACCTCGCATAAAATCGGCGGCAATCTATATAAGTTACTAAATCATAGAAAACAAAATAAGATATAATGCTTGTGGAATGAAGTTTGCAGATTTCCTGGCGATTATAAAACTTAATAATTCACAAAAACCATAAGACTCCATTAGAAAAACAAAACCGGTAAAATTTCCAGATTTTTACACGTGACGCTGTCAAGAGTTAACTCGTGACGCCTTCAGAAGTGACCTGCAGAAATTCTTATGTTAAGTTTCCGGAAAATTTCTGGAAAAACTTGGTCCTACTTCCTGGAAAATCCTGCAAAGCTTCATTATGACTCGATACAAGCATTTGACTCTAACAAATACTAGTACACATGTTCATTTAATATTGTTGAGAATCATGATCTCTTAAAAACATATTTGGGGTTTCCCCTTACACTTATCTTTTGCAAAAATACTTTTAGGTGGAGTTAAGACTAGGCCAAAACAACAAAGTAAAGTATTTCCACTATTTAATTGAGAAACATGATCTACCAACAATAAAAATAAATCATGCATATGGAAGCAAATAACAAACAAAGAAAATAAAATCACACAAAGCATGGGTTGCCTCCCAAGAAGCGCTTTTCTTTATTTACGAGTCTTGTAGCTAGACTCAAGGTCATGGGTTACCGTGTGTCGCTTATGCTCACATAACCAAACGTGAGCCATCTAATGGTCGCCTCATCTTTCTTATACTCATCTCCTAACTCTTGACATCCGCGATAGTATCTTTTATTCTTTTCATGAGTATACTTAAGTCCTTTTCTCTCATCATTCTCACTTAGCATTTCTATGGGCGGATACCTACTACATTTTTCCATGGAAAAATCCTTGAACCTAGGGTGTGTGCGAGGCATTTGATAGACAAAATCTTCATCCCCATCCGAGAATGTAATTAACCCTTCTATGAGTTTTTCATCGAGGTTGGTCAACCATTTGAAGGGTCTTCCAAACACAACTTGGGTTAACTTATCATCAATAAATTCTCCTAGATTCTCCATAATCATGAACTCAACAAGATAAACCAAGCTTCCTACAAACACATGCAATGGTATTGCCCTAGCAATAATGTTTTCTCCTTTGTATTCTAACTCATCTACCATGATTTTATTATATTCATTACGCGAGATTATGTTCATTGGAAGAGATGAGTTAAGATAGGCGTTAAAGCTCTTAAATCTGATCTTACAAGGAAATTGCATGTTAAATGAATTATCACACTCAATCCTGGTTCTAGGGTCAACATACCTAAGAGGGTTTATTTCTTCCTCCATCCTATTCTCATTAATCACATCACCATCATCACGATCCTCGTCGGAGTCTGAATAGTAAAAGGGACTAGCCCTACGGTCATCATCATGATCAGACTCCTCTAACTCAGAATTATTGTCAAAGTGGTGGTTGGGCGAGAGGTTAGGTGGGTTCTCATTCTCCACTAAAGGGAGTGGGGCGGGCATTTGGAAAATCCTACGACGAAAAACACGAATAACAGGAATCAAACGATCAATGTTATTGTTATCCATCGAATTAGTTTACGAACAAAGGACACAAAGAAATAAGATAGACTAAAGAAAACCTAAAAATAAAAATAAAATCTTACTAGAAAGAAATCTAGCAAGTAGACCTAATAAAAAGAGATTCTAACCTAGACAATAACTATTCCCCAGGCTGCGGCGCCAAAAACTTGATACGTGGGAATCGCACCAGGCTTTACCTCTCAAGGGATCTTGAGAAGCTTACAACCCCCACTAAGCAATGTACCTGATTGTTGTAGTATAGTATAGTGACAAGTACCGGGGGATTGATCATTCAGCTAGGAATAGTGTCGCTAGGATTAGAAAACCAAAATACTAGTTCTAAAGATGAGGGATGATTATTTTTGTATTTTTATATTTTTTAGAAAGCAAGTAAAAATCTCGGGGTTTGAAGGATTTGGGCGGAATTAGTTGCTAGTCAACTAACCCAATACTAAAGATGCAATCAAAATAAAATACTATAAATGAAAACAAACTATATTAACTAAGGTTGTGAGCAATGAGTGGAGAAGTTGTGTTTACTTAGATTTCACTACTCCCTAGATATCTTTTACACGTTAATTACTTGTTATAGTTGCATGGATGACGGATTGTATTCCTTAATACCATTCATGGGGTGGCGCACTTAATTCCCCAATCCTATGAGTGCCTACTTCACTCCTATGTCGAGCCGGCTAAGAAGCTCCTAACATGGGATCATTAGAATTTACTCATGCATTAAATATAACCAATAAAACCTAGTGCACGTCAGTTCATGTTTCCTAAGACGTTCAAGCATGTTACCAATTGGAGATCTGCCAGTTTTCTTAAGCCTAACATCGAAATAATTCATCCAATAAAACCATAAACAAGCAATCAACACATAATTAACATCTAGGTTTCATTAGATCTAAGCAAACACAAGATAGATCTAGCCTAGCATGATGGAATTAAGACAAGAACAAGATATAGACAACCAACACATAGACATATTGATTGAATTAAAAGAATACTTATCTCAATTACACATGAAAGGGATCAAGGGCTGAGAACCCTTGAAAAACCTGTAAAATTCGTACTAAGTTCGGCCTTAGGGTTTCTCCAAAACTTCTCTTTTTTTATGAATGAAAATTAGAAAACTATATATAGGAAATTGAGGCTGACCGCGTCAAGACAAATTGGTGACGCCATCATCTCGCCGCCAAAATACTTCTCGGACTGCCTTGATCTACTTTTGACGCCGTCATGTTATAGCATTTTCCAGGCCGTCACGTATTTTACTCTTGACGCTCTATCTTGTGACGCCTTCAATTCTGTACTGGGCCATCATGAAAATTACTCTTGACGCCGTCAGGATTTTCTTCTTGAGGCCGTCACCTACTGTTCCCAGCAAGGAAAAGTAAGACTTTGGCGTTTTCTTCACTTTTATGCTCCAAAAACGTCCGAATTGCTTCCTTTTCCAGATTTCTCTCCCAAAGTACCTAAAATCACAAAAGGAACGATTTAGGGCAATATTTGATCAAATAAATTCAATTCCGGGCTTAAATGACCCCCTAAAAGTGGTTCATTTTTCGCCTCATCACATTGTCACCCTCTACAATACCACCGTGTCACCAAAAGAGTGTAACACAGTAGCCAGTGAAGTGGAGAATCTCCCAGAACAACGCGCACCCAAAATACCAAACTTAAAATTTGCCATTCACCCAGATTACCCAGATCAGCAATTATCAATTGGAGGGTCACTGTCTGACAAAGGCAGAGCAGCTGTGTGCGCACTCCTGCAAAATAACCTAAACATCTTTGCATGGGAACCAAAGAACATGACTGGAGTGCCACGCTCTATTACGGAGCACATGTTACAAATCCGACAAGGATATCCTCCAATCAGACAGAAAAAGCGCGGCCAGGCTCCAGATCGTGCAAAAGCCATCCTGGAAGAAGTATACAAACTTGTAGACGCAGGTATTATGCGCGAAGTCTACTATCACGACTGGCTTTATAATCCAGTAATGGTAAAGAAGAGTGATGGAAGTTGGAGGATGTGCGTGGACTTCACTGCCTCAATAAAGCATGTCCACAGGATTGCTACCCGCTGCCAGAGATAGACTGGAAGGTAGAATCTATGTGTGGATATCCCTTTAAGTGCTTCCTAGACGCATACAAAGGAAACCATCAAATTCAGATGGCTGAAGAAGATGAAGAGAAAACAGCCTTCCACACAAGTCAAGGGGTCTTTTGCTATACAAAAATGCCCTTTGGTCTAAAGAACGCGGGAGCAACATACCAGCGATTGGTGGACACAGCATTTGAGAAGCAAGTAGGTCGAAACTTGGAAGTTTATGTTGATGACCTCGTTATAAAGAGTCACACAGAGGAAGAATTGGTGCGCGACATTGAGGAGACGTTCAAAACATTGGGAAAAATAAACATGAAGTTAAATCCCAAGAAGTGCACTTTTGGCGCGACAGAAGGAATGTTCCTTGGGTATTTAATAGAACCTGATGGCATTAAGCCTTGCCTAGAAAAGACAAAAGCAGTCATTGATCTCCCTTCTCCGCGTACATTGAAAAAAGTCCAGTCATTAAACGGAAAGTTAGCTAGACTAAACCGATTTCTGTCCAAATAAGCGGACAAGTCACTCCCTCTTTTTAAAACACTCACGAAGTGCACAAAAAAGGGAGACTTTCGTTGGACTGAGGAGGCGGAGGAAGCCTTCCAACAACTCAAGCAGCATCTTGCATCACTTCCCAAACTTGTCGCACCACGACCAGGGGAAGAGTTGATCATGTACTTATCTGCAACCCATGGAGCAGTTAGCGCAGTACTATTGACAGATAGGAACTCCGTTCAAACACCCATATACTTTGTAAGCAAGGCACTCAAAAAGACATCGACTAACTATACTGCTATGGAAAAGTTGGTCCTAGCTCTAGTATTCGCAGCTAAAAGACCGCGTAGATACTTTCAGGCGCACCCAATAGCTGTAATCACGGACCAGCCTATTAAACAAGTTATCTCTAAACCTGACTCATTAGGACGACTACAAAAATGGAGTGTGTTATTGAGCGAGTATAACAGCTCATATAGACCACGCAATGCAATCAAGGGGCAGATATTAGCCGACTTTATTGTTGAGAAGCCGGATACCGATACTCCACCTTCAGCAAGCAAGAAAGAATTGCAAGAACCATGGGTTCTATTCACAGACAGATCCTCATACGTGGATGGATCAGGTGCATGCCTCATCCTCACTAATCCAGAAGGAGTAGAATTCACCTACGCACTGCGTTTCGAATTCACAGCCACAAACAATGAGGCAGAATACGAAGCCCTACTTGCTGGACTGCGTATTGCAACTCAAATGGGTGTACGTAACCTAGAGGCAAATGTAGATTCCAGGCTAGTAGCCAACCATGTGCTAGGTGAATATGAAGCTAAGGATGAACACTGATCCAATACCTTGAAAAAACCAAGTCTTTAATTCAGAACTTTGATAGGTTTACCATCAAACAAGTCCCTAGAGGAGAAAACAGGAAAGCTGATGCGCTTAGCAAGATCGCGTCTACAAGCTTTGCACACCTATCAAAACAGGTATTGGTGGAAACTCTAAAAGACAAATCAATCTTGGAGATGGAAATATCCACGGTGATAGAAGAACAGGACCCTACGTGGATGACACCTATCATTGAATTTATAAGTAAAGGAATCTTACCACAAGATCAGAAGGACGCTCGAAGGGTACGCCGCACAACGCAGAGATTTGAACTCCGAGATGGCGTCCTATATCGACGTTCATTCCTACAACCATGGCTCCGGTGCGTCGGACCTCTTCAAGCAGATTATGTACTCCGAGAAATTCACTCTGGTTCATGTAGCATGCACTCAGGACCACGATCCGTAGTGGCGCGCGCCCTGCAGTCAGGATACTATTGGCCTACTATGCACCGCGACGCACGGGACATGATAAAAAAATGCAACGATTGCCAAGTACACAGGCCAATTTCGCACCGACCACAACAAGAGTTAACCCCCATCACCTCACCATGGTCATTCTATAAATGGGGCATTGACATCGCAGGCCCTTTTCCAATTGCAGCAGGAGGGCTAAAATTCCTCATTGTAGCTATAAACTACTTTACTTAGTGGATTGAGGCAAAAGCAGTGGCGAGCATCACCGGCAACCAGGTCAAACGCTTCGTGTGGGACAACATTGTGTGTCGCTTCGGACTACCTGGGGAGATTATTTCGGATAACGGAAAATAATTCTGTGATAACCCATTCAAAGATTGGTGCGCGCAATTAAACATTACACAACACTTTGCTTCAGTTAAGCACCCACAAACCAATGGCTTGGTTGAACGCGCGAATCGCAGCCTGGGCGAAGGAATAAAAGCGCGCCTTGACAGACATAAAGGAAGATGGGTGGACGAATTATCACATGTTTTATGGGAGCACCGCACGACAATTAACCGGAGACATGCCATTCTCTCTTGTCTATAGGACAGAAGCTGTCATACCAGCCGAAATTGGAATGCCAACCATCCGCACAGCGGAAATAAACGTCACAACAAATGACGATGAGCGGCGCATAGACTTGGATCAGCTGGAAGAAAGGCGTGAACAAGCAGCTATACGTGAAGCAAAGGCTAAAGCAAAGATGAAGAGGTATTATGATGCAAAGGTCAAACACACTTCTATCAGGCCAGGAGACTTTGTATACCGCGCCAATGATGCAAGCCACGCAGAAGACACAGACAAGCTTGGACCCAAATGGGAAGGACCCTATAAGGTCACGGATGCACTAGGTAATGGTGCATACAAGCTGTGCGATATGGAAGGCCACGAGCTGGCATGCACTTAGAATATCTGCAATCTCAAGAGATGCTATCTTTAGAAATGCTACGGCCCACACACAAACGACCTTGCACTTTAGTACGTGCCCAATAAATGTCTGTCTTTGAATTTTCTGTTTTAGGAATTGTCTTCTATCTTCAAAAACTTGCAAGTATTAATAAAACGTTGTGGTTTCTAGCTAACTCCATAACACATTTAACTTTATTGCGCACATTTTTTATTACGTTTTAATATTGTTATCTTTTTGCCTACATGGCGTGCATGCACTTATTAAAGACCCACGATGGCAGAAAGGATGAGTAAACCTACTAACTAACTCGTTGAGTAAGAGGTTGCAAACCCATCAACACTGGATCATGCATCCTTGCTAAGCGCCTTACTTTCATGACGTTGAAGTAAGTTTAAATGCGCATTCCACGACGGATACGCAACATAACATACATTGTACATGCTTAGCAACTCACAAGCCAAGACTCTTGGTCATTTTGATATAATCTTTGCAAAACAACGCAAGTCTACCTTCACATTTATGATTTTTTAAAGTTACGTACTTAATATAAATCATTTTAAGTATGTCGCAGTTTCAGTTATACTCTTGGATGATCTTTTACACAAAAGAAAACAATCTAAGTACAAATAACAAGGCGTACAAAATAAAAATAAACATTATTATTCATGAGAACTACTAGTTTATACAAGTTATAATTACAAAAATACACATCTACATGCTATGAGCACACCTATGACCTGAGCTACTAGCTGTGGATGCCAACTCCCCAGCCTCACTCAGCCTTCTTAAAAGGCTGCTATCTTCTTGGGACACCGTTGGTACGCTAACAGGAATCCCATCAGATCTGGGGAGATGGGCTGAGCCAACACCGCAAAGAATAGCCTTCCCCTTCACGCCTTTCTTATGAGCAGCTCTTGTCTCGTGTGCCTCTAAGCACTCCTTTAATGAAATCTCCTTTTCAAGAGCGAAGGGATTAAGCATGTGGCGGGGGCGGGCAAACATAGGCACCATCAGCTGCGACTCGTCCGGCTTCAAAAAGAAGTCAGGGTGCGCCTCCGCATCCTCAACTATGTGCTTGGCCAGAATTAGGCCTTGCATGATCACGCTGATAGGATAGTCCTGATCACGCTCTAAGTGGGCAATCTGAGGAAAGTCGAAGACCTTCATCTTTTCCATGGCCTACACCAACTCATCAAAAGCATCTGCGCTGTACCCAGGAATCTCTGCTAGCGGCACAGTCAATATCTTACTCTCATTAAGCTCCTCCACAGCCTGGGCCTTGCTGCATGCCACAGCGCACTCCACGACTTTCCCAAAGGCCTCTACGACCTCCTGGGACTCCAACGTGCCCATAGCAGCTAAGCGTAAACCATGGCTGATCAACCACCTACACACGCAACAACGCACGCGTTAGAAGGTAAAAAGAGCATTAAAGCATATAGTAAATAAAGACTTCAAAATAGAAGATACATACCTGCGCTCAGCAATGGTAGACATAAGATGAGGATATAACTCCTCATCGTACTCTATACTTAGCTTCCGCAGCTTGCTCTCCTGCACCTTCAGTTTTTCCTCTACGTGTTCGCAGATGTCATTGAGCTGCGCCAAATGCTTGCTTCGATTCTCCTGCAAGTATTTCAATGCCCATGCGCAGCTAGACCTGTGCTGCTCAGCTGCAGCACGTTCACGCTTCAGCTCCACCATCAAGGATAGCTTCTCATCAGCAACCTTCCTAGCATGCGCAGTGGTAGCCTCTACCTCTGCTCGCGCATCAGCTAACTGCGCCCTGAGCAAGGCAATCTCCTCATCCTTCTGAGCGAGACTACTACCTTCCCCAACATATCGCGCCTTCAACTGAGTGACTAACTCAGCTTGACGCTCAGCAGTAGCGCACAACTCTTCCATTAGCTGTTGCGCAGACACATCCTCACTTGCTCTCACCGGCTCCTCTACATGAACATGAGCCGCCTGAGGTGGCACCAACCCCTCGGCAAACGCTGCATCACCCCCTGCAGCACTGTCACTACACGCAAACATAAAGAAGTCAAGAAATGTCACTGCATATCACACAAATAAATACAAATACTCAAAGGAATGTCACTTACGTAGGAGGAGAAGTCCCAGCATTCTCCTGCACAGCAACAGAAGATGACGTCTCCTCATCTGTGGACTCATCCACAATAATGGTATGACGTCTGCGCTTAGAAGTCCCCTCACCACCATCCTCAGCAGCCTTATGCTTCATACCCTGTTGCTCCTATTCAGAGTCAGTTTCTACTCTGAGAATCCCTGCACCAGTGGACGATTCAGCGCGCGCAAGCTTAGGTGCCACCACTTCCTGCGCAGGCATAGTCTGCACTGGTGTCGTATTCACAATGGGCTGCGATGCGTCAGGGGCTTCTTCTCGGGCAAACTCCAGCAGGCGTCCAACAATAGCCTCCAGGATGGGCACTTCACCCTCCTTCCGAGGGCGCACACCCACAGTAACCTGCGTAGGCTTCGCTAACTTTACCACGGCAAACAGATCCATCTCTGTGCAAAACATGAACGAACAAAGAAAAGAGCAAATCAGTGGATTAAATCAATATATAAAAGAGAGCTTACATTATAAACGCGAGGAAAAGAATGGACAAGCACCCACCCCGGCCGTCTTCAGCCAAAAATGTTTGTATCTCGTCACTTCCCCCGAAGTAGTTGCGGCTCATTCCCATGTGCACCAAGAACTCCTCGGGATAGGTGTTGATTGGGATGCAGTTCTCATTAATAATCTCCGCATCCTCCTCGCTGTACGTACCGGGATCTGGGCGCTCATCCTTTCGAAGCCCTCCTTGGGTATAAAACCCAGAGAGCGTGGTAAAAACCTTATCATCTATCCAACAGAACCTTTGCCTCCAACCCCTTAGGGCGTCTACCTTATCAGTATAACACTGATAGCGCCCTGGGCGCTTAGAAAACGTCACCCACCCGTTTGACCACGACGTGTGGTAGAACGCGCGAAAAAGGTTAATGGTAGGCCTCACTGCGAGTAGACGACAGTTTACCTCAAAAATAATTATTTTCGCCGCACCTATACAGTGCAGCTGCGAAATATGCAGGAGGTAAAAATTGAGCACGTCACTCAGAAATAGGGATATAGGCATGCGCTGGTTTGCAAACTCAAAGAAGCACGTGTATACCCCTATCTTCCCCTCAGGGAAGTCCGCGATGCATGCGTCAGCATCCGGTAATTTCGGATGCACATCAAGAGGGATATATAATCGGAGGTGAACTGACGAAGTTCATCCTCGTCCATCTCTGAATGAAACTCTTCTAACTGTCGGACCATTTTCACTAGAAAGTGCACGCGTAATTACCTCTCGAAGATATTAGTTTCGTGAAGAAAGATTTTTTTTAAGGGAGAAAATGGCGTTTTTTCACTATGGTTAAAACAGTGAAATGAGGAGCCCCTTATATAGGGTTTCCTCTTGTATCGGATGCATGACACGTGGATCCCACTATCTCAATCGTGTGGTGGAATTCAAACCGGTACATGCACTTTTTCACGTTTTCCGAAGGACACGTGGGATACTTAAGGACTAGATACACCGTATCACGTTTTTGGCGGGAAATACTACGAACTTCCCCGCCACGTTTGCCGCTAATATTTCTAAGTCTAGCATCCGCGTTTAATAACCACACATACTAGACTGGGGGGGGGGGGGGCATGATAACGTATAGTCCGTATTCGGGTCACGGACCCAAATGATAGACATTACTAAGGCCCAAACCCGCCATGAGTGGGCCATCACAACAGTGATTTGGGCTACTATGATAACGGCTTGGGCTCACGAAAGCCCAAGCCCAAAGTTATTTATAGTTATGATATGGATATCTCTTATTTAAGGGATATATATCCAAACCGGATATACACCGAAGAGTGAGGCACACGTATCCAATAAGGATTCCATGCCTATATAAACAATATCATAACTCTCGGTAAAGGTACGACTCTATAACCCTAATTCATATACATAACCCTAAACCGATTACTTACTCTCACGCCGGAGGATAATAGTGGGAGACAATCCCAGATAAGCCTAACGGTGTTTGTTTGCTTTCTTAGTGCTCAAGTTTCAAGCATTAAGATCTAATTGGTACGAGAGCAGGAACCCAAACAAGGAACGCCCAACTTTTGTATCAACATCCATCAAAGCAGAATTTCCTTTTCAACTTGTTTTTGCTTTTACTGCTACATTTTTATATTTTTTGTTGCTTAAAGATTTGTCTCTGCCTATTTTTAGGGGGTGTTTCTTTTTCCCCTTAGCTAAGGGATTGGATCCCAAAAATATTTAATATTGCTTTTTTTCTTCTTCTAAGTGGGCTCCACTTATTTCTTTTATTTGGTCTAAATCACTAAAGGAAGAAAATGGATCTCCTTCCCATTAAGTGGTAATAAGGGACATGGACCTACTTATATTTATAAACCACTTAATGGGGAACAAAAAAGAAGCACACCTTAGAGATCTTACTCAGTAATTTGCTTTTATTACTGCTTTGTTTTGAATTTGCTTTTGTATTTGTATTTGTTGTTGTTGTTCACAGGTTTGTTTCTACTTGCTCTCGGTTGTCTTCATTAACAATATTTCCATTAATGATTTAAATTCTCTCTTTTGTTTGAGCTTTCACGATTTTGCCGCTAGGACTAGTATTAAATGAAAGTAAATAAAATTATGAGAATGTTTTATAAAATAATGTAAGGTTTGGAGATTCATATTCATACCTGGAGTGATTTTCGCCAGAGGATAACTATGTCTACGTTATTGTAAACTTTTACTTGATATGCTTTTATATTTGTCATTAACAAAACGTAAAAATATTGGTAAATTGAAAATAACATTTGTATGCGATTATTTGTATTAAAATGTTGTTTGTTCATTCAAATGCGCAAATTAGATGTAGTTATGTGATTATATATCCAAAATAAAATATAAAAGAAAATGATGTGAATTATTTTAACAACTATATAAAACATGAAGAATGAGCGACCAATCCTAGTCACTAAACAACTATTTCCAGCTCTTAACACCCCTACACCCCCCCCCCCCCCCCCACACCCATCCCATCTTTTTTAAATTTTAACTAAAATCTACATTCATTCTTCTTTTTAGAAAATAATATATCTCAAAAACCGTTAGTCTTTAGGCATATCAAAATACATGATTATGACAAACATTTAGTTATCTTTCATTTTAGAGGCACTTTCACATAATTTCGACAAACAATTGTTTTTCTTTTTGAGTTTTTCGTTACAGAATGCATGATATAACACATGTGATTTACTACTAATCTGTAAGTTTGAACACTCAAAATGCTGTCATAAAATGAGTAGAAGTATTTGTGCAGAACTTCAAATGGATTTGCATTTAAAAATACAAATCTTTAACTTTTCAACCATATATCACACATAATTTACAAACTTTCTAATCATTACAGTTTAGTTATAGAAGTTGGCGAAAATATATGATTTTCCTTTTATATATTCAAACTAGCTTGTTATATAACAATAATATAACTCCGGTTTGTAGATTCGAATAAACAACATACTGTTCTAAAATGGGAATAAGTATTATTTTCTGATGCAAAAAATGTGAATCTTTTAGAGCTGTATATAAATACTTATGCCCGTTTAATAACAACATGATAAGTGTTTGAAGTTATAAATTAATGTTATATCACATGTGATTGAAGTTCCAAATATGTTTGAATATCATTTATTTTTATTTTCAACAAATTCTATTAATACACCATATTAATTTAATGGTTAAAATTTTATGCTTGGTATATGGTTAAAAAAAATAAGTATGCATATTATTCAATGCAAAAAATGATGAATCTTTTGTACTTTTATACAAATGATTATATTTATTTTAAATAGCATGTTGAGTGTTCGAACTTACAAATTATTATTATATCATATGTGATACATCAAATGAGTATGACTATATAAAAAGATTTTTTTTTTTTTTTTTTTTTTTTTCGAATTTTATAAATAAAATGTATTGATTTTTAGGTTTAAAAATTATGTTCGATATGTGTTTTGAAAGCTAAAGATGTACAATTTTTTATGTTCGATACATGCTCATTTTGCGACAACATGTTAAATGTTCGGATTACAGATTAGTGTTATATCGCATGTGATATAGCAACCAAAATTATGTAAAAAAAATTATAATAATAATAAATTATAAAAAAAAAAAAAAAAGTTTGTTGAAAGTATATGAAAATGTCTCTCAAACAAAGGATAATTAAATGCTTGTTACGAAGATGTATTGAGGTATTTTTATTTTTAAAGTGTGTGGAATGAGTTTTAAATAAAAATATCAATTAACATACTTTTTTTTTTTTTTTTTTTTTTTTTTTTTTAATGAAACGAGTTGCTAAAATTTGTCTATGTAAAAAATATATTCATCGATAAATGATGTTTTCTCAAAACAGATATCGTTTATATTTTTGATGATCGAGTCAAAACAGAGAATTTCACATTTCATTTATGGCATAATTCAATTAAGGAGTTCATAATATCTAAATAAAAATAATAAAGGGGATGAGAAAGTTGGCCAAATTAACTCATTTTTTTTGATAGAATTATAATTGATGTGTACTAATAGAAGTATAACTATTATCAGAATAAATAGCGTATGCTCATTAATTCAATTGTGTTTGTTTCATTCACGCAATTTAATTGTAGTTTATGTTATCTAATACGATATATCTTCAAGTTACTTCGCTCACAATCACATTGTTATATGTTCATATACGTATACTTTTAGACAACCTGCCCTGCATTAGGATCTGGCCAAGCACACAACTCGCATGTACAGTCGATGTTTCGCGCGCCCACTGAGATATATGTTGTCCCTCCCAAAACCTATTACGCCAGCTTATCCAGTTGAAATTCTACTTCGGGGCTTCAGCCTTTTTTCAACTTATAGGTTGCATCCATAGAACCATTATTCACAAGCCCATATTCGAAATCTTATTTCATCAAACATAGACCCAAATAACTTAATTTTTACACCATTCCCTTTGTTATTATTTAATTTGCCGTGTCAAACTTAAAGAACACATAATATTACCTTTCAACATCTCTACCAACAATCGAATTACTTGAAAATTCAATTATTGTAGGCTTAGAATTTTTCTATAGACAAACAAAATTGAATGATAGGACATACTGAAAGTCTAAAAGACTCACGAGTCGTTGTTCCCTTAATTTCTACAAATCCAGGAAGAAGAGGACAAGAAGTAACGACCAAGTGTGCCGTGGGCCTAAGCCCTAAGCGATCTAAACATACAACACGTCACCTTATCTATAATGACATTGGTATCCCTGTTTTAGTGTTAAAACTTAAAAGAGATTAACAAGTCAAGTTGTTAAAAACTTTTTATTATTTTAAAAAGTTTTTCAAAGTGATTGTTTGTATTGCAATAAAAGCTTTTTAACAACCATTTAGTAAATCTAAAGTCTTTCCCAAACTTTAAGTATTGAATGTAGGGTGTGCACGGTTCAGTTTGAGTCGGTTTTTGGCTAAAATTGAAACCAAACCGAAATATCGGTTTTTATAGAACCGAAAACCAAAAGTGTTCGATTTTTTACGGTTCAATTTATTGTCGGTTTTGGTTTAGTTTTTCGGTTTCTAATCGTTTATATTTTAGCATGGCAAATTTATACCAACAAACTTGTATTATATAGAAAATCGGTTATTATTATTTTTTTTGTTCAATCTATGCATAATAATGTTTATTACATAATTCTATAATTACATATATATATATATATGAGACACACACATGCGAATGAACATACATATAGTATTATTATCGTCATATATTTATTAATATATTCTTAAGTAAACACACGATGCGACAAACACGCATATAAACATAAACGTTAAAATAAATATATTATAAATTTACCCACAAAAATGAATATGAATTTATAAATTTGATTTATTTAGTTATTTACTCATAATATATTAATTATATATTATTATATAATAAAATCGGTTCGGTTCGGTTTTTACAGTTCGGTTTTTTGATGAAAACCGAAACCGAACAGTATTTTACGGTTTTTGAAAAATTAAAAACCGAACCATTGGTTTTTAGTTTTGATCGATTTTTTTGGTTTTCAATTCGGTTTTGATTTTTTTGGTTTCTTTTGCTTACCCCTAATTGAATGTATTATGCATTAAATGCATTAAGGGGGTGTTTGGTAAGAGGGTTAAGGGGAGTGGGGAATGGGTAAGAAATTTAAAAGGGCCTACCTCACTCAAATTAGGTGCTTGGTTAGGGGTGTGCAAATGTATTGATTAACCCATAGTGGGTAATCAACATTATAGAGTAAATTGAGGGGTAAGGTATTGATTACCCACCTCACTCAATTCTTTGCATTCCCTTTCCCTTTACTTTTACCTTTCCCCACTTTAAACTAAGCGGACCCTTAAGTCTTTTAAAATTTAATGGATTATAGATGCTCTTAAAAGACATTACTATTGGTGTAGTATTAGCATCTTACGTTGATGGGTCTCTGTTTAAAATTTCTGACAATCAAGTTATGTATTTCGATTGCAATTTTCTTGCGACAATGATGTTTTTTTCGAGCAATGTTTTTATTTTTCTAATTGAATAGGCAGTTCTATCTTTATTTTTATTATATCAAGTGAGTGACAATTGTAAAATTACTAATCTATCTTGACTTTTATCTATATATATATATATATATATATATATATATATATATATATATATATATATATATATATATATATTGAGTTCCCCTATTGAATGTGAGCATTAATGTCACAAGCTAAGAAACTCAAATATGTAGTTTAAGCTAATGAATTTAGTACATGTGGAGCTTATTTTGAAGCTTTTAAGAGCATTTAAGGATACATAAATAATAAGTTAAACCAAATTGAGTTCCATGGAATCTTAAAGCTTATATAAAGACTCAGTACAAAAGAAATAAATGTTAAATTTTAATCGTTTATAACCTTTAAATGTGCATGCATGGTAAGATTGTACTTGAAGAAATTGAAGGCATAGGTTTATATACGTTAAGGCATGCAAAGAGGTTGCTAACAAATGACAACTTCTAAGTCATTAAGACGGCTTAATTGGTTAATAAATTTAACTTTTCAATTGAATTTTGAATATTATAAATAACCAACAATCACCATCTTCACCACCATCATTTTCTTTGAACGATTCTTTCACCACCGTCATATGAAAATAGAGCCGAGCCCTTTGAGAAGGTCCGAAAGAGGTCATAACCTGGATGATGGTCCTACTACAAACGTCAAGTCAACAAAGGTGAAAACCTCGAACATTTCAAAAAAGATCGTAGAAGATGGAAATGAAGATGGAAATGTTGAAACGCAAGATCCACCAGAGGTTAGGAGCAGAAAAAGAAAGAGATTCAATGCTATTCGGTTTATAGGCGTGGTTTAAACCTCAACGAGTAAGAGTTGAATCAGATACTTAAGTCTCTTTCGTTAAATGTCGAGCTAATATTTTTTTGTTTTATGATTCTACAATGATGTGTTTAAAAAGTGTTGGTCTTTGGGACTATTGTAAATAGTTTACCAGTTTACCTGTGGAAAACCATTTAAGAAACCCGGGGTAAGTGCATAAAAAACAAGTTTGGGCATTATCCAAATTGAGTTCCAAATTGAGTTCCATGGAATCTTAAAGCTTATATAAAGACTCAGTACAAAAGAAATAAATGTTAAATTTTAATCGTTTATAACCTTTAAATGTGCATGCATGGTAAGATTGTACTTGAAGAAATTGAAGGCATAGGTTTATATACGTTAAGGCATGCAAAGAGGTTGCTAACAAATGACAACTTCCAAGTCATTAAGACGGCTTAATTGGTTAATAAATTAAACTTTTCAATTGAATTTTGAATATTATAAATAACCAACAATCACCATCTTCACCACCATCATTTTCTTTGAACGATTCTTTCACCACCGTCATATGAAAATAGAGCCGAGCCCTTTGAGAAGGTCCGAAAGAGGTCATAACCTGGATGATGGTCCTACTACAAACGTCAAGTCAACAAAGGTGAAAACCTCGAGCATTTCAAAAAAGATCGTAGAAGATGGAAATGTTGAAACGCAAGATCCACCAGAGGTTAGGAGCAGAAAAAGAAAGAGATTCAATGCTATTCGATTTATAGGCGTGGTTTAAACCTCAACGAGTAAGAGTTGAATCAGGTACGTAAGTCTCTTTCGTTAAATGTCGAGCTAATATTTTTTTGTTTTATGATTCTACAATGATGTGTTTAAAAAGTGTTGGTCTTTGGGACTATTGTAAACAGTTTACCAGTTTACCTCTGGAAAACCATTTAAGAAACCCAGGGTAAGTGCATAAAAAACAAGTTTGGGCATTATCCAACCCCGTCTTAAAAAATTTCAAGATCTGTTCAGCAAACAATGCGTATATCAACTAATCATTTACATGAGAAATGAGTTGATTAGTACGTAGCCGAAATGCCTTTACTTTTCAAACAGGCTCTCCACCTTACAGCAGTCAAGATTATAAAAGCAAGACACAAGCCCGTCATTCCATAACCAATATACGCAACTATATTCTTCTTCTTTTCATTTACTGAGCACGTTTTAAAATATGTAGATAGAATCAAAGGAGGGTAAGCCTTTTATATACTTATATATATAGTTCTGTGTGTCCTAAATGATCTTCATACGCAATATACATAAAATTAGCAAATGAGAGTCAGTTGCTAGAAGACTCACACCAACTCAATTTTGCTAAAATGTAAAAGAAAGTGTATGACCTTTTCACTTCAAAACATTTAAATAAGCAATTTGGTACATCCTACTTAGTTTGATGACTCACTTAATATGTCTGATGACTCACTAGAAATCCTTATATTGTTGAATACTAAGTTTGAATAATTATCTCGACATTTTAGATAGTAAAAGCAAATGGTCAGTTTGTTCAAAGAGGTTCCATGGATGAGAGGGTTATATTTTACACATATTCTATTTTTTGTTGTATGCTACAATACATGTCGTATATGCAGGGGAATGTAATGCATTGTATAACAAAAGAATGGTATATGTATCGCATCATTTCATCAATAAGCTACACTAAGGCTCCATTTACTTGATTAATGAATTTAGCGTGGAACCAAAAAAAGAAGAATATTGAATCATGAAGAATTCCATGCTTGAGCTGCATGGATCGACTTCGGTGATTGATGAGTGCGCAAACACTCATCATTTTTATCGTACTTAAACTGCCAAAACATACAAAAACAATCGAAAAGTAATCAAAATACTTAAAATATCACAGGGATTGTGTTTTATGTGTTTTAAATGCAAAACGAGCAAAAACAAATGAAAAACGATCAAAGTTTGCAATATTGGCAGTTTCAGTCCCCCAAGTTTCAAAATTTGTCAGAAATAGTCCCTATGCATTTATTTTGAAATAAAAGTCAACCCAAGTCCCTAAAAAATCAAAAGTTATCAAAAACGGACTTTGGGTGATAAATTTGGAAAAGTTACATGTTTGGTCCCTGGAGTTTGGAAATTTGCAAGTTTAGTTCCTAGGAAATTTTGGAAAATTAAAAAAATTGCAAAAATGGTTTTTGGGAATAATAACTTTGCAACAATGGTCCTTGATAGTACTTTGGGAGAATGACACTTTCAGTCCGTTGGTTTTGTCAAATTGCAAAAATGGTCCCTATGTTTATAAACTACAATAACCGGACCCTTAATAGTTTTAAACCCAAAACCAACCAAACCCAACACCAATCCAGCCCACCCCCTTATACCTCCTCAGCCCACAAACTCCTAGCCCACTTCTCAAAATAATAAACCTCGTCCCTTCCCTTTGGTCAAAATAAGTCAACCAACAAACACCCCCCTTCCCAGCCTGTAACCTCACCAAATACTCCACCTCCCCCCTCCTCCACATCATCAACCCCATTCCATGTCCCCCCCCCCAACTCCCTAATGCTACAAAATGCATTAATTGTTCTCAAAGTCTTCCAAGAAAACTCCACCTGACAAAGAAGAAAAAGGCGCCAAATCTATTTAAATGGTGGGGATTACTTGAGACCAATCCAACGGCTGCAAATGAACTTGGGATTTATTGAGAAGCATGAGGGAACCCTAATGAACCACTACTTAAAGAAAAAGATGGAGCAGAAGGCAGTGTGTAGTTTTTATTTGTAGAATTTTAAAAATCGTTTTTTTTTTTTGTAATCTCAATTCCTTGTTGTAAGACTTCAAGTTCAAGTGTAATTTCAACTTTTCAGTTGGTTTAATATATATTAAGCTTTAATATTCAGTTTTCTTAATTAACTTAGTTTATGCACATTTTCGTTGAAAATCCTAGAATCTTCAAATCATGAATTAGGTTAAGCTTTACTGTTGGTCAAGCTTATTTAAGCTTATTGTTAAGTTTTTGTTAGCTTATCTCAGCAAATAAAACAGTTTCATTTTGTAATAAGGAAAAAAGAAAAAATAAAAAAAATACAAATAAATATTGGAAAATATAAAAAAATAAGTCCTAATGATGAAGAAAGCAAAGAAGGCTCTAGATTTTGGATCTGTGTTGGTTTAGATCCTCAGGGGAGGAATTAGGATGATACTTGGTTTCTAGTTCGTCAGAATTGAGCATTGGACAAATTGTGAGTTTCAAAATTCTATTCTGTATCAGTAACTGTACAAGTGCTTATTAAGCTTTTTATTGTTTCTTTTATGCTTATTTAATGTTGTCTATCTGTAATGTAACTTAAAATAACATTGTCGTTTGTAAAAATCCTAAGTTGTTAAGTATTTCAATTTTCAGTCCCATTTAGCATATGGTTGTAATCTGTGTTGTTGTTGAAGTTTTTGACTTAATCATGTTTAAGTAAGGCTAAGTAGTCATAAAACAACTTTCTGAATCAGTAGTTTGGATTAAAAATTCCATTTTCTTTGAAAAAGCACAAGGGGCAGTTAGATTAGGGGTGTTTGGAACAAGCTTTTAAGCAGGGCTCTTGGTGATTTTTGGTGATCATTTTAGTTCCATTAGGTTACATTAGTCTCATATAGGTTTGGTAATGCATGAAACCTTGGTCTTATTAACCTAAAAGTCAAAATCACACAAAATCCACCCACACAGTTAACTGTGTGGGTTTTGTAGTCCAACAAGCATTCACCTAGGTTGGTAAGTTGTTGTTTCTCATTAATTTGATCTTATTCAAGTCTATTAGTGTATTTTAACTCAGTAAATCAAGATCAAAACTCATCAAAGTCAACTCTGCTTGTTTTCTCAAAAAGTCAAAAATTGAAATCTCAGATTTTCATCAAAATGACATGAATTAAATAGATTTTTGTGTTGTGATTCAAGGTCTGAAATTTGTTGTGTGTAGACTCTATCAGCTGAACTTTTGAATTTCTTGTTTGGTACATTTTTGTGATTTTTTTTAGTGACCAAATTGCCCTTGTAACTGACCTGCAGGGCAAGGTATTTGCCTTGTCTTAGCAGACCCATACCAACCACCCAACTTTGGTGGTCATTTGTGGCTAACCCAGTGGGTCCCACACCCCATAATTAGGCCCTTACAACCCCCTCCTACCAGGTTTTGATAATTGACCATTGGTTTGACCTCTAGACCACTGGACCCCACTTAGTTTTGCTTCCCAACTCTGTCCCATTCTGTCTCAGAATCTCAATAAGCCAACTGCTTATTTGAGTTTTGTGTCTTATTCAAGCCATTTATTTGGTATAATCTAGCTTAATAGAGTTTTGTGGACCCCACATCACTTCATTTGAGCTTAATTCCTTCCACAGTCAACAAAAGTCAACTGTTAGGGTGAATAAGCACTCAAAGTGCTTATTTTTGGGTTGTGTAAAAAGTGTTTTCAGAAAAAGTGTTTGTATTTAGTGTATAATTAGTTTGGAAAAAGAAAAAACAAAAAAAAAACCAACTTTAATTATAGTGATAGCTTCTGTTTAATAGGATTTATCATTTTAATTTTCTTTTTAGCTTATTTATAAGCAACATATAATTTTTATATTTTCATTAAATCTCTTTTAGGTTAAAATAATTCTATAAATTTTTCCAGATTTTTCTTTTGTCTTTTAGTGGTTTTATAATTATTTTTAGTTTAATTAAGTTTTAATTAATATTAAGTAATTAAATAGCATAATTATATTTTATAAAGTATAACCTAGTTTTTATAATTTTTTTAACTTTTATTTAAGTTAAAACATTTTTATAAATTTTTCTAGGATTTATATTGTTCATTTTCTATTTTTCCTAATATAATTAGTATAATTAGAAATTAATAAGTAATTAGATTAATAACTAGTAAATTAGTTTAAAATTATATAAAATAAACTTTTTATAATTTTTTAGGATTCCAGTGATGGTTAATTAGATTTGTAAAATTTTTCTTAATTTTCTAAGTCTTTTTAGTATTTTGTAATAAATCTATTTAGTTTAATTAGTTAATTAATAAATAATTAGTAATTTATTAATAATTAATAATTAAATAGTGTAAAAATACTTTTTCTTTTTCTTAAAATTTTCTTTAATTGTTAGGATTGTAAAAATAATAATTTTACACTTGTAACCCTTTCCGTCCATCAATTGTACGTTTTGTTTCGTTCGTCTGTGTACGTTTTTAATTAAAACGTACGTTTTTAGGTTTTAGCTCAAATCTTTGTAATCTCAATTCTCGTAATCAATCACGTAGCTTTCCTAAGCTATATTTGTTAATAATTTCCAAATAATTCTTATCACAATCCTTTTCTGTGAATAATCATCCGATCACAAGTACGCTAAAGCACAATACACACCTCGTCGGGACTTAACGACCTGGTGATACCCTTTATTACCCGGAATCATTGGTCTAGGCTTTTTGACTTTGTTGACCATTCCCTGGTCAATATAAGTTGACGGTTTAGCACCAATCAGTGACCAGAGTTTTTTAGTCACGTGATGGAAATTTGGGCGATATTCTACTACATAAATGAATATGAGTGTTAATGACTTACATTCCTATGCATAAACCTATTGTAAAATCAAATTATAGTATAGTACTTGAATGTGCATCAATATGTTTCAGTTTAGATAGAAAAGGAGATTTATTTCGAAATGATTTTCAATTGCTATGTATCCTTCACACTCCTTTGAACGTTTTGGGTTGGTGTCGATCCTTTCAGTTGCTTAGTATTAAAACTCTATATATTTACAATTCAGTTTCTTTCAATAAATGCATTAGTATCAGTTTTGGTGTAAGAGCTAGACAAAAGAAAAAAAGACCTAAGTTTTGGGTAGTATAAACATGTGTTTGAAATAACATGTTTTACATTACGATGAATAAAGTCACTCATGTATTTGATACGTATTTCTTCAAAACAATTATATTTACAAAAACTTACTTAAAAAAAACTTCATTTATTCAGTCGAGTACCCCAATCAAAACTAGGCATAATAACTAAATACGCATAATTTTTGTGAAACCGAATATAGTTTACGGTGAACAAAGCCCGTGCATCGCACGGGCCATGATGTCTCGTTCTTTATAATATTATACTTTGCATTCATATAATTTCATCGCGTGGTCACTTATGTTGATTTTTGTGTCATGAATGACAAAAGTTTGTGACAGAAAATTCGTCACTAAAATGTTGCAACCATTTAATAGATATGATTATTGTCAATAGTGACTAAAAAACTGTCACTATTAAGTGTCACTATATTTTATTATGGAAAGTGGTTATTTCCGTCAAATGGTGCAACCATTCATGAAATGTTGTGACTATTCATGAAAAGTCACTTGTCTATTATATATAGGCACCAATTTGGTCTTTCATTCGTAAAATGAATAATCATAACAACACATACAAATTCTTTATGTTTTCCTCAATTTCTTGTGCCTAAACATTGAGTGTGTCCTTATCATATCCCATATACGAATTTCATGTAACCCAAGGCACAAGAGGGTCGAAATATTGTATTCGAAAGAGGATTATACACGTTTCAAAAATTTATCCAAAATATCATTTGATTATCATGAACCTAATACCAACAACTTATAAGTTGAAATTATAACCCAATAAAAAATATCTATTTCATAAAAGAAACATTTCACAACAATTTTGTAACTATAGTTATTTACCGTTTTATATTTCTATCGCTATAAGCAGGTGCTACAATTATGTGTTTCTCTTTTATAGCCGCACTCATTTGTTTTGCTTCTGATACAAATATCGGTCCCCGACACTTCTTTTACATGGTCCAAACCATGTGTTAAAGTCTCTATGACCGGCGTCTTCATCTTTTACTGGGCTTTTTCTCATCACCGATCGGCCATTGGCCAACATCGATCTTCATCCTGTTTCTTGCTTGTCACGCTTTCACAGATCTTGTTTCTCGTCTTTTATTAAGCAATTGCCAGTTATGTTAAATTTTAATAACGATATATTAGGTCTCTATAATTATTTGTATATGATGTATTAGAATATTATTGCTATTTCAGTCAAGATATTACATATTAAGAAAGTATTTTAGTTGTAATGTTTTTAACATCGAACCGCTCACCTTATAGAGTTTGCCAAACGAACAATAAAAATCAAAAAGACTCATTGCTCACCGCTCATTGCCCCAAAAAGCTCCGCACCGAACATAACCATACAACCAAATAAAAAATAATACATATTTTATGAAACTATATAATAAGTTCATCCGTGTGACGTTATTACTTGTGAATGAATTAGGGTGTTCAAAAATCGAGTAATACTCATGGAAATGAAAATCGAAACCGAATTGAATCGAATAAATTGAATCAGAGTTGTAACCGATCGAATTTATCAAAACCGAATTAACCAAATTAAATATTCAGTTGTCGCTTTGGATATGGTTTAAGCAAAATGTAAATCGAATCGAAAACTGAATTCACTTACATATAGGTATTTTCTATATATTTGTATAAATAAAAATGTAGAAACTAGAAGAGGGGTTGAATAGCTTCACCGTTTATTATTGCTTATTAAAATTAGTTTTCACTTTGTTAGGTTCCTTTATGTTTTTATTGCAAAGTTACCATATTTGCTAGTTATGTGATATCAAGTTAATTATATACAAAAACATTGGTGTAAAGAAAATAGTAAAGGAAAGAGCATAACCAAAAGAGACGCCGGAATTTATAGTGGTTCGGCACGAAGCTCACTCTTCGTCCTACTCCACTTCCCGAGTACTACATTCAAGAGTTTTCAATCACTATGTCAACACATTCATTCAGACGGAGCAATCCGTACACAAGCTTACACCAAGTTTAACGACAGTAAGCGGAATGTCGAGTTCTAATCCTAGCTAGAACCAATCTACACCAAAGCCTACGTGGCTACACGAACAAGCACTCTTGTCCCTCTTGGATCGACACACAATCCAAGTCTTCACACGAACGAGCACTCCCGTTCACTTGAACCTTCACCCGATTCAAGTCTTCACACACAGACTTCACTAAGTTCAAATCTTCACACTACAACTCCACTAAGTTCTAGCCTTCACACTACAACACACAACTATTACAAAGTCGAATCTAGATACAACACTTCTTGGACTTTCACCAATGTCCAAGTTCACCCTAACACATCTAGTCACGACTCACACACAAGTCAGATTCAAAATATTACAATATTTACAAATAAGAGAGTTGAGGAAGAATAGAATCGTAATATATGTTACGTTTGTGTGTGGACTCAATAACAACTCGATTCTTGATGACTTTGAGTGTTCTTCTCTTGCACTTTGATGTAGAGGATACGAGAATCACTTATAAACACAACCTGACATGTTATAGTGATCAAAGAAGAAAGAAAGAAACAAAAGGTTTTTGAGTAAAGAGGCTCTGTTTTCTGAAAGGGAACAGTTCAGTATTTATACACGCCAGGAGAGAAGGTGACGGTCCCTTAAACATGTGGCGGTCCTTTATCACTAAGGGACCGTCCCGACAGACGCTCCTCTTTTTGTACTGACGTGGTGATAGTTTATCTGGTGAAAACTTTAACTGTTTTGGGCAGGAAATATGGTTGTTACAATATTTGAATTTTGAATATATGTTGGGAATTATATTTTGAGTTGATATTGACAAAATATGAAAGATGGAGGAAACTTATGAAGACAAAGATGAAGGACCTAATATGTGTTATTTAAAGTCTTTGTAACCCTAATCCTCTATTATATAAAGAGGATAGGGATGTTCATTATGGTGCACATAAGTTGAGTCAAGATGTAACTCCATTAAAAGTATGTGTGTGTCTCTAGGCGTCAAGTTCCTATAATGGACGCCTAGGGTTTGTAAGTTAGTAGTTGTTAGAGATGATGACGAAGAAACCTTGTTTCAATAACAATTGATGTTTTACTTATTCCGCTGTGCATGATTGTTGTCATTGTTATTGTTAACCCTAGATACTATAAACGGTCCAAGGAGTCTAAAAAACTCCACAATATATTTTCTTAATAAAACATTTTTTTTTAAAACAAAAAAATACTTTTGTGAAAATGTTTTGTCATACATAAAAATGTAAGGTTTTGTGAAAATAAACTTTTGATCACTCTACTAGTTTCGGTATTGAGTTTGTTCATACCTGAAGTGACGTTGTAGTAGATACGTTAAGTAAACGAGTTTTCTCGTCCAAAAATTTATTAACCGTAAGTTTACGTATCGTGTTTTCATATTTTGTGATTATAAAAACACGTAGAGACCGAATAATGCAAATAACGTTTTTGACATTATTTATATTAACAATCTCCCCCTTTTTGATGATTACAAAATATAAAATCGTGTTAGGTAAATTTACGTGTTTATAAGTTTTTAGATGAGTTTTCGTTCATTTCTCCCTTTTTTGTAGAATCAAAAAGGCTTCGTCGGTTAATAGAAAGAGAGAAATAGACGGTATTAGAAAGCTCCACCTTGCTTAGTGCTCCCCCTAGATGAAGGCATCGGGGAATCGAGCTATAGGGCACCGGGGAATCGAGCTATGGTGTTTTGCTACAAAAACAAGTTAGAAGACAAAGTGCGCGCGCACACACACACACACGCACATATATATATATACATATATATATATATATATATATATATATATATATATATATATATATACATATATATATATATATATATATATATATATATATATATATATATACATATATATATTTATATATATACATATATATATTTATATATATACATATATATATATACATATATATACATACATATATATATATATATATATATATATATATATATATATATATATATATATGAGATAGATATAATAGATTGGAAAGAAAGGATGTGAAATCAGAAGAAACAAAGCATGCAAGAATCATGTTATAAGCACTACTGGGGACGGTCCCGTAAACAATTGGACGGTCCTTTATTACTAAGGGACTGCCACTTTGATAAGGGACCTGCGTCAGTAGGCTTGATATTTTAGAGGTGTGTTGTGTTAAGTGTTTCCCATTTTTAAGTTAGATTTTCATGGCACTTTAAAGATAACCATTATAAATAATACAACATAAAATCACCACAATCCATTCATTCATAAGAAGGCACAAAAACATACATGATTAGAGCATACATCTGCTAATCAACATAGATTGCATACAACACATACAACTACAAGTTATTTCTAGAAAATCCTAACTTCCTAGAACATGCTTGGCCCAAAATATAGTTTTGTTGATTATTTTAACTAAACATGTAGAGATGTTTAGTTTGAGGTTGAAGGATAAGAAGGTGGAGAAGATGGTGGAGCCGAAGATGGCATGGAAGCAAGAGGATTTGGTTGAACATTTGGTCGAGAGAGAAGAAATTCAATGTAACCAAACATGTAGTGGAGATCATCTCTTAGGGATGAGATGAGATGGAAGTTATGATAACAACATCCACAACCAACGATGTGGTTGTTTACAAAGTTGTATTAGAGAGGATGTCCTATAATTAGAGATGGTGGTGGAGAGGATGGAGTGTAGTCCAAAGGCCCATTTGGTAAGAGAGTTAGAGAAGTGTTTGGTGGTGGTGGATGTGTGCTTCTTGGAGGAGGAGACATGTTTCCAAGATAGGTTGGTAGATCTCCAATGGATGTTGAGAGTAGAGATGTTGTGGTATTTGGTGGACTTGGAGAGCTTGAGGTGGTAAATGATGGTGAAGAGTCACTTACAAATGGTGTGTAAGCATCCGAGCTAGAATGAGTGAGTAAGAGAGATGAATTTTTGATAAATGATGTAAATGGAGATGAGTTGGGTCTTGATGAGGATGATGAAGTACCTCTAATGGAGGGTGTTTTGAGAGGTGCACTAGGTATTTTAGGAGATGAAGGTTGAGATTGAGTGGTGTTATCAAATGTAAGGTCAATGAAGGGTGATTTTGGTGGTGTGAGAGTGATTTTAGGCCTTTTGTTTGAGAGAGACAATGAGGTTGAGGGAGAACTCATTGTAGAAGAAGAGAAAGGTGAAGATGAAGATGATGAAGAAGATGAAGGAGAGGAGTTTAAATAATCAAAATGATTATGATTTGGGCAAAGCATGCATTAGGAAGTATTTAGCACATATATTTGTTTAACTAAACATGGCAATGGTGGTGATAAACATGCAAATAGGTTTCAGGTTTGTTAGAAATGAGAAACAGTGCAGAAATCCGTGACCCATGCCTGACGGTCCGTTAATTTCCCAACGGTCCTTTATTGATAAGGGACCACCGTGGCAATAAGGGACTGCCGACAGTGAGTTGCAGGATTTTTGTCCAGTTTTTCATTTTTGTAATCCTGCACCTACAGATCATTATGGAAAAATACATAGCTATAAAAATCTTCATGATTCATTTAAAATCATAAATTACCAATTAAACCTGTAATAAGAGCAACAAATTCATATAAAAGCATGCATTCATTTCAATGAGTAGGCAAAGGTAAGTTTATGATAGTCATGCCAATAGAGAAGGACTTTATCGGGTGATAAAATTTGAGGAGATCACCCGACTCTATCACCATAAAGTCAATAGTACTAAATAACCAAATACATACGAAACATAATGTCTAGAAAAGTTTTAGAACATGTTTAGTGAACACATAAAACAAAGTAAGATGTTGTCAGCTACTTCTTTTTCTTCTTCAGTAGGTTTCGAAAACCTTTCCCGATTGACTTCCATGCCCCTCGACTTTCATCTCTTAGTTGATGTTGCATGTTCATGACTTGAGTTTTTCGTGAGAAAAGATTGTTCATGTCTCATTCCTCGGGAGGAGGATTATGAAAGATTTGGGGATATACAGAAGGTAGAGAGTTGACATAAGTGGTTGGAGATGGGGTACTTACTCGGGAGGTTCCTTCGTTAAGGTTATCACCATCATCATCGTCGGGATTAGATAGTGGTCCATGAGAAGAAGACCCCACACCCCTAGTCCTTCTTATCCCATGATTAGACCTAGTTCTACACTCTATATTTTGAGTTAGTGGAAGCATGACAGGTTCAACAACCTTATATTCTACATACCTAAGATGTGGGTATTGATGCATAACATGACAAGAGAGAGGAGACAATAACATGCCATATGGCAAGATCATGTTGGGTTTACTGCGGACAAACTCCATTCTTTTGGCCATAAAGTATGCAAGGTTGTAGGGTATGGTATTGGCAACACAGAAAAGGATATGTCTAAGACAAGCAGGGACGTGGTCACAGTTTTCTCCAAGACAGAAAACATTCTCGCGAATGATCTCGGTCAGGTATTTCATCTGATCAACAACTTCTTTCATTAGTATTTGGTATTCACTAACGAGAGTAGGTTCCCCTCTACGTAGTCAAATCTCAAGACCATTTCGATCTTTTTAAACAAAGGCTCTGATCTCGTCTGGAGTTGGAGGTTCAGTGGCATATTTTCCATAAGAAGGGGAGCTCCTAGCAAGAGCATCAAGGCTCCATTCATGAGTGAATGTGCATTGCCCTTTAGTGGGAACGCCAAGGATTTTCCCAAATACGAGAAGAGGGTAGGAAATTGGTTGATTTTGGATAATAAAGTTGATGTATGTCTCACCCTCATGATCGGCAAGAAGATTAAGCTGACTATAAAATTCAAGGACAAATCGTGGAACAATCTGCTCATTTATTTTATAGAGACAGTCAAGGTAAACATTCAAACATGGCATCGAGGTAGTTCATGTTACAATAGTCTCCATAGACTCGACGACCCTCATGGAAACACCTAGTTTCCACGTTTTCAAAGGCTTCTCTAATAGGAGTGGGATAGAGGTATGAGAGTCTGGGGATGTAATCGCGTGTCTCTTGGTAATCAGGACCAGTAGGTTTAGGCATTTTTACCTAATAAGAAATAAGTACATGATTAGCTAGATTTCAAAATTAACATCTGTTTTATCATTTCTTTAGTCGTAGTCAACTTACTTAAAATTTGCATTTTAAAGTCTTAACTTTTGGAGTTCATTTATTGAGGCTATGTTTTTTACATATATTAACAATGTGTGATGAAGTAGTGTTTTAAGACATAAAAGCACATTTGAATTGGGGATTTTCATATTATTGAAACAACTGAAAACTTACTCATTTGACCTATGTATTCATTTATAAAGGTGTTATAAGTAACTAATTTTTGAGATAATGTATGAATTGTAGTTAATTAAAAAAAAATGAAAATCCCCTAAATCTAATTTTATTAGTATGAACCCTAATTATAAGTTAAAGAGAAATTAGGTAAAATTGACTTACAATTTGTGACTAGTATGTAAGAGTGGTGAATGATCTTGATTTTAGAGCCTTTGATTTTAGTTTTAGTGTAGTGATTAAGGGTTTAGGTGTATGAAAGGTTTTTCGTCACTGCTGCAGCAAAAGGGGTTTGTTTGGCTTTGTTTTACTGAGATAGATAAGAAAAGCGGAGTAAGAGTGCAAAATACCTGACGGTCCCTTATTGATAAGGGATCGCCGATAGGGACCGCCATATGGTCTGGGACCGTCAGCAGAAGGGTGTCCAAGAGAAAAGTTTTGACTGATTTTAAAACACTTAGAATTTTTCAACTTAAGTATCTTAGTTATTATCCATTTTTTTAAAAGCAAGTTTTCTTGACAACTTAGGGTTCTAAATACAAAGAAGACACAATACGCAAGAGTAGGCTTAGGAAGGGGTATTGAGCAGAATCGAGACAGAAGAAGTAGAAGAGACTCGATATTGGCGACACGCTGAATTAGGAGTGGAAATAGAGTCGAGGCAGAAGAATTAGAGAAGATGAGATTCAAATACGAGACTTGCATTCAGTAGGCTAGAAGTCAATCATGTTGATGCCGCGAGAAGTTCAAGGACGAGAAGTAGAGAAGAGAAGAGATGTTTAGAACGTTAAAAGTGTGCATCATCCATAGTGATTGATAGACGCAAAAGGCGATATTAATAATGGTTGTGGTAAGACCATTATTTTCCAAATAATTGCTTGAATCCTGTTAAGGATAAGCATTTAGACAAAATGTTTAATATCAAGAATTATCAAGTATAGCAATCAACACTTAATTTACACATAGCACATAAGCATATAGCAAGCATTCATATGATCACATAAGCACATATCAATTAGGCATATAGCAAGCAAGATTTTCAAGGTTGTAAGAAAGCGTACTTTGGCCGCTAGCTATCCTTAATGATGCATTACAGTGAAATGTATTGTGTGAGATGCAAGATTCCATATTTGATGATTCTTCTCATGTGTAACAAAAGAGTGGATGTAGATTCGTATCCACGAGTGATTTCCCTTGTACATCTAAAAACATAGCTTGCAAGACAACTTGGTACCCAATTTCTCATGGGTCCGAGATGGTTAGTCAAAGACATCCATTACACTCATATGCACATGGTGTGGATGTCGACAAAAGATAATAATGTCCCTTTACATATTATCCTTATTTTTAAGCAATTTCACTAGTGACTAATTTCTTTGATATTTATTAGCGATGATCATGGTTCCAAAGACACTTGATTTTCAAGATGACAACAACTAGTCTTGTTTAAGCGGTTTTATAAATTTGATTTGCTTAGACTTCCTTGTTGATGATTCATCCGAGTCATAACCTAAGCCGGTTCTATCTCCAAGTTTCTTTTGACTACTTAGTAAGTTTCTAAGAGACTTAGAGCTCAATTCAAATCTCGATAGTATATTAGCCATTTCATTAGCCTTATTTATGTCATCTTTGTATTCTTGACACATTACACATTCTAGATCAATTTCTATGCTACTATCAAGTCTAGACATTTTATCTTCTAGAATAATTTCTTTTTCAAGATTACTTTCTTATGAACCTAAAGATTTATTTTGCGAAAAAGATTTTCTACTTATGTTTCATAGATCATTTAATTCATTTTCTAATTTTGAAAAATCTAGAATAGATGTATCAAAACAAAGATGTTCAATTTTGGAATGTACCTCACTTGAAGTTTCCATCTTGTAACATATTTCACATTCAATGTGCACATTGTCATCTTCATCCGCATCACTCCAAGACTCATTTATGAGTTTACTTCCAAACTTACTTTTAGGGTCTTTGTCGATGTCATTTTTAACATCAAAATCAATTGAACTAGTAGCACATGTATCTAATTTAACAAGATGTCTTACTAATGACTCATCTTCACAAGTGAAGAGTAGTTCAAGACTAATATCATCATCTTTGGCTTGACAATCCCTTTTGTGAAAGTTTAAAGGATTTTTCCATATGTCATTTGCCGTTTGATAAAAGAATATTCTTTCATATTCGACTCTTGATAAAGTTTTATAAATCATTATTTTTGCTTCTAAATTTTTACAAAACTTCTCTTTGAAAAATTTGTTTTGACTTTCAAAATTCGTTTCTATTGGTTGAAAATCACCAATTGAAACGACATGCCAAAGATCATGATCTATTGATTTCACATAACTTTCAAATCTATTGTTCTATTCAATGACATTGTCATTTTTGAAAAATGGTGGTTCTTTTAAAGAAAGCCCTTCTATATTTCTTTCAGAATTCATAGATCGATTCAAGCTTTAAAGTACAATATACTTTAAATATCTTGAATGACGTAGCTCTGATAATAATTGTAGAAACTAGAAGGGGGGGGGGGGGTTAAATAGTTTCATCGTTTATTATTGTGGCATGTCACAAGCGTTTAGTTGGTAGTGGTTGTTCAAGCGATTGCTTGAGGTTAATGTGGTACTTATGCCACATTCCATTGTACTTATACTGTTTCTGTGATTAATATATTTTGCCAGGGTGAATCCCTTTTACCCAAAAAATCAGTTTTCACTTTGTTAGGTCCGTTTATGTTTTTATTGCAAAGTTATTAGATTTGCTAGTTATGTGATATCAAGTTAATTATATACAAAAACATTGGTGTAAAGGAAAGAGCACAACCAAAAGAGACGCCGAGATTTATAGTGGTTCGGCACGAAGCTCACTCTTCATCCCACTCCACTCCCCGAGTACCATACTCGAGAGTTTTCAATCACTATTTCAATACACTCTTTCAGGCGGAGCAATCCGTACACAAGCTTACACCAAGTTTAACGACACAAAGCGGAATGTCGAGTTCTAATCCTAGCTAGAACCAATCTACAACAAAGGCCACATGGCTACACGAACAAGCACTCTTGTCCCTCTTGGATCGACACACAATCCAAGTCTTCACACGAACGAACACTTCCATTCACTTGAACCTTCACCCGATTCAAGTCTTCACACCCATATCCTTAGTAATTGAAAAAGTGAACTACCTCAAACAAACATTATATATCACAATGAAACTTATTCCACCCCCATAAGAACCTCAAAGCAAACACACCCTTAGGGTTTCTTTTGCTTTCCATATCTTATCTTTTTCTTCCATCTTCTTCTCCGTTTTTTTCTTTCTTTGTATTTTGAAAGGATTCTTGTTTGATTTTTACGGTGATGATTTTACAAAGTATAGGCACTAACAAAATGACAATGAAGAGCTAATTAACCAAGAAAACAAAAAGAAAATGTCCCGGTCTGGCCAATTCATTGGTTTTAACCGGTTTTTAACAATTCCAACCGGTCCACTCCGATTTCGTTTTCTGAAGGTTTATATTGGCTGGTCGAACCATGGTGACTCTGGTTAAACCGGTGGAACCCGCTGGTCTGGTTTTCAATCCATTTGTTCCATCAGATTGTTTGCATATAAATTGTATGAAGCTTTGTTTATGTTTTAAGTTCATACAATTGGTATAAAAGATGTATTTCTTGGGTGTTATAAAAATAACGTTAATTAAAAAAGTTAAAAATCATTTAAATGAATCATGAATGTGTTAGTAAATTGTGTTTAATTGGTTTATACCTAGCTTGTGTTTTTGTAATACTTACTTTTCTATGTTTAGAATTTCTTAATAAATAAATGTGATCCTTACATTATATGAAGTGTACATGTATTTTATCTAAGGGCTTATTCACTAAATTAAGTAGTTATGCTTTGAGTGTCTTAGTTAGCACTTAATTGGAAGAGTGAGACATTTGTGTAGCTTCCAATTAAAAGAAAAAATTAAGTATTTTGGGCTAACATTTATATCCATTAAGAGGGAATAAAGGAAAAGTAAACACCTTAAGTAATCAATTGCTTTCAACTTTTAAATTAGAGGAGAGTTATATTAAATATCAAAATTTTCCTATATACCAAGGGACTCATCCCATCATTCATCTAAAAAAGAAATCAGCCGTTGAGATTAAAAACATTTTAATATTTCACCCATTTTTTATAATTTAAATATTTCTTAAACCGTTAATCGTTAAGCGAAAATAATTACACAATCGCGACGAGCATTTAATTATCTTTCTATAAATAGGCTATTTGATATATTTTCGACAATTTTTTTTTCGTTTTTTTCACGTTTTTTTTCGTTGCCGAAAAAATCATATATGATATATCATATATGATATTACATATCATATATTATATATCATATACGATATTACATATCATATATGATATGTAATCTTTTATATAATACAAGAATTACATCATTTTGGAGTGTTTTTGCAAAACCCTTCTCATTGAAAAAAAAATTAGACCAATATGAGAGCTCGATTTTGACACATAAGCGAAATTAAGCAATATGATTGGCCAATAAAAAGTCAAAATTGAATTGATTTTGGTCAAACTTTAATAAATTTGGTGGAGAATTTGATTGATAAAAAAAACATATAAAAATATAGGTGTCAAATTTATGAAAATAAAAACTTAAGAAAAGAGGAGGTAATTAATAAAACTTTAGTGGTTGAATTTTAAATATATTATAGTTAAGTGTAAAATTATAAGTCTCCATGTTTTTTAATAACTTTAGATAATAAACAATTAACCCCTTACACTTTATACCCCTATACTTTATAATGTTAACTTTGTTTAAAATTACATGAGTAATAGTATTAGGTTTTTTTTTTTTTTTTTTTTTTTTTTTTTTTTTTTTTTTTTTTAAATTTAGTAAATATGCGAATTAGTTTTAATATACGTTAAATATTTTTTAAACTAACATTAGTTATTAGTTTTAAACTTTAATCCATTAGAATATTTTTTTTAAATAAGGACTCATGTTATTATATAAAAGTTTAATTTATGCGTACACGGATTTGAAATACGGCTAAATTATTAGTAATGAGAATATAAATAACAAATGGTAAGCATGAGTTACTTTGATATGAAAATAAATATACGCGATTCTACTTATAACAACGACTCATGAAATTGTTATTTAAAACTTATATATGGATATCCATAAAAACATTTTAAAAACTTTACGGAGCATATTTTAATTTCATCAACGCTCATTATGTGCCACTAAATTCGCACATTTTGTACAACATGATATCAATAGTTAAAGTTAAATAACAATATTAATCTCAAACTCAACATAGTTAAAAACGTTATACAAAGCTAATTATTAAAAAAAAAAACAAACAAAAACACATCGGTTAGATAGTCATTCTTTAATATAGAAGGTGTTTTCTTTAAATTATAAAAAAATGCATGCATCACAATCCTTATTTGATAACAATCACTTCCTAAAAAAAAAAAAAAAAAAAAAAAAAAAAAAAAAAAAAAAACACACTACATAACGAAAATATAAGTAAAAGAAATACCACAATTACAAAACACATCGTAAATTGATAGCACGGGTTTGCAAAACTAAAAGCATATATTACTAACATCTCATGCAAGTCAAATATTATCATATGATTTTGCTTAAATAATAAAATATAATTTTTAATCCAAAAGTATTCTCCTAAAATAATAGGTAGATTAGAACATATATACATATGATTTTTTTTATCTTTAGTCCACTAAGTAAAACTATTTGAAACATGTTAAGTGGTTTATTTTTTAATCGATAATAATACATAATCAAATCAAAATTTTAAAAACCCTGTGCGTGCACAGGTATTATAACTAGTATCATATATGATATGATATGTAATATTATATATAATTTTTTCGGTCACGAAAAAAAAGTGAAAAAAAAATTTGTCGAAAATATATCAAATAGCCTATCTATAGAAAGATAATTAAATGCTCGTCGTAACGGTATATTTTTTTTCGCTTAACAATTAACGGTTTGAAAGATATTAACATTTGAAAAAAAAATAATGAAAGTGAGTTTTTTAAATTGTTGGGATTAATCTCATTCATTAGATCAAATAAAGATGGAGTGAAGATGAAGGGTGGAGATTAGTCCTTTGGTATCTAAAAAATGTTTATTTTCTGAAGTGTTGGTTCATCTCTCACACAAGACAATTAAATAAGTTTGTTGATAGTGAAAAGTGACTAGAACTAAATTTAAAATAAACTTAGATTTGTTTGTTATGTACCGAGTTTAGGCTGGTGTAGTTACCCTTTTCAATCACGTTTAGCCTTATGGTATATGTTTATACAATTGTAATACAAGGCTGATAAATAGACAATGTAGATGCATAAAGTGCTCACTTTGAATGCACGTACATCTACTTCGAGAGCTCGATCAATAATAAGGGACATGCAACAACGCTAATGGAACAGACAATTCAATGACAGTAACAATCCTATGAGCGTACCAAATCGTTTAACTTGGAAATTTCCCATAAGAAACTATATGTCCAAATTATCACATATTTGGTTGTTAAATAGCATCTCACTAAAAAAAATAATCTTTTATATAATAAAACAAAACCTTAGAGAATTTTTCATTTAAAAAAATCAATTTATACCTTATTTAGTAATAATTGTATTTAAAAAAAAAAGATTATTTTCTTATTAGGTAAAATTTTATATTTATCCATAAAACAAATAGAAGAAAAATGCAAAAAATATAGATAAGATACAATTAACATAAGTAAAAAGATAATTACAAAAAATATAGATAAGATACAATTAATAATAGGATTAAAATTTTTAAATAATTATCTTTAATAATAAAAAAACTATAATTAAACATCATAAATCAAACAAAAAACAAAGATTAAATTATTTGTTTTCTTAATAAATAAAAATATATGATTCAAAAAATTTTAAATAATCCGCGTATGCGCGGGCATTATAACTAGTAATAATAATAAAACAGATCCTGAATATACTAGCGAGATAAATGCTATACCTTATCAAAGATTCATTCGGTTGCTATACTTTAGTTATTTTTGTAACGACCCAATGTAAGCCTGCTTTGAAACCCATCTATGGATGAGCCCATATATGTATGCAACAAGATGGATTTAGTAAAGCTTCCGGCCTATGAGCCAAAGTACAATCTGACTAACTGGGTAAGCGAACGTCGTTGGGGTACTTTGCAATCAAAACTTTCGGCGACAAATATTTTTCGATTATATATTTTTTGTGAGAAGAACTTTACACATGGTGAGAACTTTATGGAATAAATTTATCACAAACTATTGCATATTAAAATGTCAAAGTAGTTATATATCACGGACGATACAAAATCGATAGTCAGTAGAATTATGAAGTTGTGATGATTGTGGGAGAAAGATATTTACTAATAAGTAGATGTTGTATAATATTTGTTACAATGTTATATAACGTTTATACATAAAGAAGTATAAATTAGTACGTGCAATATGATTAAGAAATTTATATATGACATTGATTAACAAAATATAAATTACGGTATTCAAAACTTACACATTTTCATTCTTTATAATCATTTGAAAATCTTCGTACTTTAACATGTACGATTACTTTTAATCCGTTTGATTAGGAAAATGATCTTGAATTCACTAGACTTTTACTAAAATACATACATAGATGATAAATATATATTTTTTATATGCAATTTTCAAAATTTTAAAATGTTCATAGCCAAATAAAAATTTGGCATTAAACTTACATTAATTAATATTTTTAATAATTATGTGCAGGAATTATTGTTTAGGGTTATATTATACATACCCCTGATATGATGTTTTGTCCCCCAACCCTCTAGGCCTCTCTGTTTACAGTACAACACAATTTTTTTTATCAGTTTTAAGCTTTTGACTTATTAAACTTTATATTTTCTGTTCCGACTTTCAGGTTTTTAGTTTTTTTTAAATAAACAAAATTAAAAAAATAAAATAAAATAAAAATAACAAAACGTAAAAAAACTTGAGAGGGGGGGGGGGGGGGGGGGGAACCCTTTTTGTGTGTATGTGTGTGTGTGTCTGGGGTTTACCATTTAATATTTTAATGGGAAGATAAGTCCAACCTTGTCATATCACGAGGCCCACTATGTTTCGCTGAAACATTAGAAATCGCTTCGTAAGATGTCCAAGTCAAGCAACCGTTGAGTTAGAACATGCCCCGTTTCTCTATCACACGACAATTCTTTCGCTTTTGGATTGTAGCATCTTCGATTCGATGTGAGAGAAAACGAATGAGACGAGTGTCATTATGATTGTAATAAGACAACGGTGAATACTATGTACTTTCAAGAAGAATGGATGTGCGTGCAATGAGATATGGCCGATTACGTGACGTTAAGAGTGTAGTATACCATTAAATAAAATAATAAATATATGAGAAATAGGTGTGCAGTGGGTGCAGAATGGTAAAATTGGAAAACGTGATTTGATATTCTAGTTTTAGCAATATACAAACAAATATGTTAAGTTGAAAATATGTGTCGTTTAAAATTGCTGCATGTCTCGAGCTCTTTATTATGCATAAAACTATACATATAAATATGTATTAAACATAAAACTTACGTGCATATAGTAATATAAAGTAGAGAGGTTATATTTACACTACACGTTTTGATTCTTTCACCACAATATCACATTATTATTGCACAAGTTACACATGTTATATGCATAAATGTGATGTGTGCATCAAAAAGTGTGATATAAGTATCACTATTATAATATATAAAGTAATTTGATTTAATTTTCGTAATACCTTTCTAGCTGTGAAATGAAATTCACGGCCAATTGTATTTCGACATCCCGAAAAAGGTAATCAAAAGATGTTGGCCCCGGCATTATGAGCGGGTCGGATCCTGAGATCTAGTCGGCCGTCATAAGCCGTTGGCTTTATGCTACCCCGTCAAACACTAGCCGCCACACCTATTCAAACAATAATAAATAAATAAAATTAAAAAATATTAAAATAATAAACGTAATTTTCGACCGAACCCCTACTTGCATACTGTTTTGGCCATAACATTTTAACCATTTAGTTAACTGACTTGTTTGCATCATTCTTTTCGTTTTTCAATTATGCACAAAACCCATGCAAAAGCACCTCGTTTGGCCTTCCGACCCGTCGTAGGAAGCTGGTTGCCGCAAATTTTAAAAAGGAAATCTGAATGCCGTTGCTATTGGCCAAAGACCTTTAATGTTTGCTCTGCGTGTTTTAACTTTGTGCTGCAGTTGAACATTTGTCTCCGTTTTTTGTCGGATGTCTTCAACAACATTTTGTTATTATTATTATTATTATTATTATTATTATTATTATTATTATTATTATTATTATTATTCACCACTGCAGGTAAAGATTTGTCTCCGCTTGATAACAGACGTCTTCAATAAAAAAAAATTATTGCATTGATGTTTATTTATCTTTCTTATCTCATTCGAATTTTCTTGATTTTATTTTTCAGATTGCAGGAGAGTATTAAATAATAGATATGACTCAAAGCTGATGTGAAGTTAGGATCCACTAAAGTTAAGTTATCCTCTATGATATCTATCTAATATAATAAACGTGAGTTTTTGTACTACACTTTAAAGCACCTCCTACAATTAATTTTCTGATGTGTTAAAGCTGTGATTGGTTAAAAAAAAAAAAAAAATGTACAACATCTCAATAACATTAGACTTTCAATACACTCTCTTATCTTCCTCCGTACTCTTTCACACATATAACCGGTTACAACAAATCAAATTAATTACAAAACAAATTCTAAAAATAAACCCTTCATGCAAAATAATTCATATTGCATAACTCCTTTCTATTCTATTGAACATACACAAGCTTCTTGAGTAAGCCCCATGTTCAAACCCATTAAATCAAAGCTAATAATCAATTTCGATTGAACAATTAATTTTATCGCAATCAAATATACCTACAATTATAACACACGGTTTTATATTTATGGAATTGATTGAAAATCAACTATTATCAGTTTCAAACTATCATCGATTCAAAATCATATTCAAACTATTCACGTGGAACCCTATTTTCTGCATAGATCATAACAGATTCAAATCCGAATAATTGTAAATTGAATTTTTTACTTGGTTGATTTTGTTTTAATAAGTTTATTTGTTTTGAATATAGAATGTATTTGATATTTTATGAAGAAGTTGTATTTAGGCTTGGATCATTTGTCTTTGAACTAATTATAGGAACTTTTGTATTATTTAATTGAGGATCTTCATTCGGTAAATGTAAAAATCAAACTCATTCTTACTGTCCAATACTGAAAAAGAAATGGCTACTTTCATATCTGGCTATATCAAAGATTTGAGTGCTGTGAAAGACAACATCAACTTGCATGTTCGAATTCTACGAAGTCGGATGCAGCCTGTTTAACGTTTTTACTCAGATCTAATTTGCAACCACACCAAAAGCAGCACACGATTTTGAGATATTGGCTACATTTATAGGGGGTTGAATCTATAGATACATAGTTATATCAACATGCTCCTGACCTATAATTCTCGAGTTGTTTTGGGAGCTCTCGGTCTCCATCTTCTTGACGACAATTAGCTCCCTTCACTTCCCATGTAATCGATCATTAAAATCAGCTAACATTTAAAATACTTATCAAACTCAATAATGATTGTTACTTGTTAGATTAGATAAAGAAGATATTTATGTCTCTTTAACAGTTGCCCAAAAAATTCAGGCTTCCCCATTGCAAATGTTCTCGGTCTACAACAGTGTAAGCCATTTTATTGTGCTTGCTATAGTTTGCAGTCTCAAACTGACACTCCTATGTTCCTTCTTTTATGAAATACGTGATAATGCGCCCTGTTCTTTGATGCGTGGATTGCGGTCTACGCAAAAGGTTTTACCACTCAAGAGATCTTGAGAAGCTTGCAATCCCCACCAGGCAGTGTACCTGACCGATGTAGTATAGTGAGTGGCAAGTACCGGGGGATTAATCGTTCTATCGGGGAATAGTGTTCGTTAGGATTGAAACTACTCTAACTAGGTCTAGAGGTGAGAGGTGATTCTTTTTGTATTTTTATATTTTATGGAAAGCAAGTAAATATCTCGGGCATTGGAAGAGTGGGCGGAATTAGTTGCTAGTCAAATAACCCAAATAACTACTTAAACAAATAAAATAAATAAAAAGAAAATAAAATATGAGAACTTCTAATATGGAGAAAAGCGTGTTTACTTAGATTTCATTACTCCCTAGTTATCTTTTATTGATTAATTGGTTTGCCACAATTGCATGGGTGAAGGGTTGCATTCCTTAATACCATTCATGGGGCCGTGTACGATCTTCCCCCTATAAGCTTCTATCTCTTCCTATTACGACACGTTTAGTATCCTATCATGACCTCATTAATAGTCACTTATGCATTTAATACAACCAATAAAACCGTAGTACACATCCGATTACGTTTCTTAAGACATTCAAGCAAGTTACATATAGGAGATTAGCCAGTTTTCTTAAACCTAACTGATACGTGGGAATTGCGCCCTCGCAACAGGTTTTACCTCTCAAGGGATCTTGAAAAGCTTACAACCCCCACCAGGCAGTGTACCTGATCATTGTAGTATAGTATAGTGACAAGTACCGGGGGATTGATCGTTCAACTCAGGAATAGTGTCGCTAGGATTAGAAAGCCTACTAAACTAAGTCTAGAGGTGAGGGATGATTCTTTTTGTATTTTAATATTTTTATATTTTTATGAAAGCAAGTAAAATCTCGGGTTTTGAAGGATTGGGCGGAATTAGTTGCTAGTCAACTAATCCAATTAACTAAGATGCAATCAAAATAAAATAAAAGAAATAAAAATTAAACTAATTTACTAATGTGGTGGAAACAATAATGAGAAAAGTTGTGTTTAATTAGGTTTCATTACTCCCTAGATATCTTTTACAGGTTGATTAGCTTGTTACAATTGCATGGATGACGGGTTATATTACTTAATACCTGTCGTAGGGCCGTGTACAATATTCTCTAACTCTATAAGATCCTACTTCACTCCTATGTCGAGCCGTTAGAAGCTCCTAACATGGGATCATTAGAATTCTCTTACGCATTAAATACAACCCAAAATCGTAGTACACCTCCGATCATGTTTCTTAAGACGTTCAAGCAAGTTACCAATGAAAGTCTGCCAGTTTTCTTAAGCCTAACATCGAATACAATCATTCGTAACAATTATAAACAAACAATCAACCCATAATCAACATCTAGGTTTCACTACATCTAAGCAAACACAATAAAAACCTAGCCTAGCATGTTAAAGGGAAGACAAGCGTAAGATATAATCACACAACACATAGACATATTGAATGATTTGAATAAGTACTTATCTTCAATTGAACATTGAAGAATCAAGGGGTTGAAACCCTTGAGAAAGCTGGAAAATTCGTCTAGGGTTTATTCCCTCAAAGTTGCACACTAACAATGAAAATTTGGAAAAATATATATAGACTATGCATCCTGACGGCTTCATGTATTAACCTCTGACGCTGTCAACTCCCCGCCATAATGAAATTCGTATTGAGGAATGAGCTCTGGGCCGTCACGTGTATTTGGACCCTGACGGCCTAGGTGACGCCATCAGGCCAATAAGCCAAAAAACATTCTGGATCGTCACGTGTATTTTCCACTTCCACCTCTTTTGCCATTCTTGACGCCGTCACTTGTAGAACCTTGACGCTGTCAGGTACTGTTCCAGCAAGGAAATTTGAGACTTTGCCGTTTTCTTCACTTTTATGCTCCAAAAAAGTATAAAATGCTTCCTTTTCCAGATTTCTCCTCAAAAGTACCTAAAATGACAAAAAGGAACGATTTAGAGCAATAATTGATCAAATAATCACGAATTCGGGCTTAAATGACCCCTTAAAAGCGGTACACTTTTCGCCTCATCAAATACCCTTACACTTGAGATTTGCTTGTCCTCAAGCAAATGCGCTTTTATTCTAATCAAAATTCAAGTTATGGGTCATTTAACACTAATATAAAAGTAATTAAAACAAATAATCGTTCCACTAAAAACCAAAAACAAGCACGGAGGTCATACACTAGCACCTGACAAATAGTGTTTAGATACTCACATCTCTCGGGTGTAATAAAGTATATATCACAATATGGAAATGGAAAACCTCTCTCACTACCTGTCATAGCAAATAAATTACCATAGGCTTGGGAAAGGATCAAACCTCCACCACTTGGCGTAAGCACCAAGGATAAACTATCAAAGAGGTCTTTTAAAGGGTTATAACGTTAGGCGTAGGGATACGGAAAACACGATTTTGTTGGATAAAGGCAATATTTACTGGTGGCGAGTTAAACATCTTGGTTAATTACATGTACAATATAGCGTTGCTAAGCCAAGACTCAACTAGACTTAAGCTAATAAATCAAAAATAACAAAAAAACATAAAACAAACATAGAATGAAACGGGATGGTAGTCCGTATGTTTTTCTCCATTCTTTTTTTTTTCTATTTTTTTGTTATTTTTTTTGATTTTTTTTATTTTTTCAATTTTTGTGTGTGTGTGTGTGTGTGTGTGTGCATACACTCTTGCCCTACCATCCAAAATAATACATCATAGGGAATGTATATTCCTGTTACACTTGAATTTTTATATGCTTTACAATAAACTTTCAAATCACGGGGATCATTCCAACTTTCATTATTATAGAGAGCAAGATCTTCTATGAGTTCCCATGATTCTTCCGCACTTAGATCATGTAGCTTGCCGCCGGCCGATTGGTCAATGGTTCGCCTTGTGGAGAGATCAATATAGTCATAGAAGATTTGAACTTGGAGCCAAAGATCTATGCCATGATGAGGGACTTTTTGGAGTAAGTCCTTGAAACGAGTCCATGCTTCATATAGAGTTTCACCTTGACGTTGTTGGAACATTAAGATATCATTTCTAAGCTTGGTAGTTCTCCCCGGTGGGAAAAATTGAGCAAGGAAACGAGTAGTGAGATCATCCCATGAGGTGATGGATCCTGCGGGTAAACGTTCAAGCCATTGACTAGCTTGATCACGTAGAGAGAATTGGAATAGGCGTAATCGGGTCGACTCTCTAGTTGCAACATCAAGGTCTATGGAATCTACGATTTTAAGGAAATCCTTGAGATGTTGATTAGGATCTTCGGAACGAAGTCCATAGAATGCACATCCGCTTTGCACCAACCGGATGGTGTCGGATCGCAAGGGGGACACATTGGCTCCTTGAGTGAGCTCAATGGTTGATGAGACGAAAAATGATCCGTTTTTAGGGGGTCATTTAAGCCCGAATCCGACTTTATTTGATCAAATATTGCCCTAAATCGTTCCTTTTGTGATTTTAGGTGTTTGGAGAGTGAATTCTGGAAAAGAAGCTATTTTGGACGTTTTTGGAGCATAAAAGTGAAGAAAACGGCTAAGTACCTAATTTGCATGCTGAAAATACAAGGTGACGACGTCAAGACCAACATCTTGACGGCGTCAGACATGAAGAATTAAACTCCGAAGGTGGTGACGGCGTCAGAAGGACTCGTGACGGCGTCAAAGTGGCAAAATTAATATACCGTGGGTGGTGACGGCGTCACATAGGCCGTCATAAGTGGATCAAGGCCGTCCGAGGAAGTATATGGCGGCGAGGTGACGGCGTCAGAAGTTACTCTTGACGCCGTCAGACTGTTTTTCCTATATATAGTTTTCTAGTTTTTTTTCATTAAAAAGAGAAGTTTTGGTGAAACCCTAAAGACGATTTTGGTGCCTCTTTTGCAGGTTTTTCAAGGGTTCCAAACCCTTGAGACCTTGCATTGTAATTGAGATAAGTGTACTTTCAATTCAATCAATATGTCTATGTGTTGGTTGTTTATCTCTTGTTCTTGTCTCAATTCTACTATGCTAGGCTAGATCTCTCTTGTGTTTGCTTAGATCTAATGAAACCTAGAAGTTGATTATGTGTTGATTACTTGTCTATTCTTGTTTTGAATGAATGATTTATATGTTAGGCTTAAGAAAACTGGCAGATCTCCAAATGGTAACATGCTTGAACGTCTTAAGAAACATGAACCGAGGCGTACTAGGTCTTTATTGGTTGTATTTAATGCATGAGCCACTGTTTACAATCCCTATAGTTGTGCTGGGTCATGGTGTAGGAGGAGATAAGAGCTCATAGAGTTGGGGAGTTATGTGTGCCACCCCACGAATGGTATTAAGGAATACAATCCGTCATTCATACAAGTGTAACAAGTAATTAACATGTAAAAGATATCTAGGGAGTAGTGAAGTCTAAGTAAACACAATTTCTCCAATCACTGCTCACAACCTTAGTATAATTTAGTTTAATTTCATTTTTATTATTTTATTTTGATTGCATCTTAGCTTTGGGTTAGTTGAATAGCAACTAATTCCGCCCACTCCTTCAAAACCCGAGATTTTAATTGCTTTCATAAAAATATAAAAATACAAAAATAATCATCTCTCACCTCTAGAACTAGTAATTAGGTTTTCTAATCCTAGCGATACTATTCCTAAGATGAACGATCAATCCCCCGGTACTTGTCACTATACTATACTACAACGATCAGGTACACTGCCTGGTGGGGGTTGTAAGCTTCTCGAGATCCCTCGAGAGGTAAAGCAAGGTGCGATTCCCACGCATCAAGTTTTTGGCGCCGCTGCCGGGGAATAGTTATTGTTTAGGTTGAATTTGATTTTTATTAGGTCTACTCATTAGATTCCTATCAAGTGAGATTTTTTCTTTTTATTTTGTAGCTTTCTCGTAGTCTATCTTTTCTTTGTGATTTTGTTTGTAATTTGCTTCAAATGGACACTTCACTTAGACTTCTAAGATTGCAATATATGGTTGAGTGGCTAGAACACCAAGAAGTGCAAAATACCTCATTTAGAGACACCTATGAATCATATGAGCCTTCACCTAGGATAGATTCTTATGAACAACCTCCATGTTTAGGATCTCGTTTTAGTGAAGCTAATAGAAAAAGCGATCTAGTTTGCCAAGGAATTATGGATAGAGCCGTATCAATAAACTATAAGTTGGATGAAGCACTAGGTTTGTTATTATTACTACCTAAGGATATAGGTGATCGTGACACGTGGAATGATGAGGTAAATAACATAAGCCCACAAAATACTCAACCATCATTTGAGGCACACACACCGCCCGTGACTTACCCGGAAGAAGTAGAAGAAATTTTAGGAATTCCCATGGAGGTAGAACCCTTGGACCAGGCACCACTTAAGGATATAGGTTTGAACACTTGTAGTGATAACCTTACTCCTAGTTCTAGGGAATTTCCTAGTGTTGATGAACCGGAACCTCAATCTTTACACACTTTTCCATCCTTAGATATATTTCTAGGAGACAAAAGAGGAACCGACCCACCCATCAACCAATATTATCCGGGTAGTTTTAGGATGAAGGAAGCCATTCACTCACCCCCTTCACCTCACGTGGCATATTCACACCCTAAGGGTGTGTATCGCTACTTTCACCCACACTTAATCCTAAGTGTAGGGAGAACCTCCCCTATTTCCATTAAATAAGGGTAGAGTCAGGCTCGTGACTCGAACAAAAACAAGCGCTTCTTGGGAGGCAACCCATGTTTTGTGTGTTTTTATTTGTTTGTTTGTTTGTTTGATTTTATTTGTTTCCGTATGCATGTTTTATTTTTTATTGTTTGTGGCTCATGTTTCAAAGTAAATTGTGAAAATGCTTTATTTTGTTTTTAACTTCGTCTTAATTGCATATAAAGGTATTTTGCAAAAGATAAGTGTAAGGGAGATCCAAATTTGTTTATAAGAACGAAATTGAGCATGAACCACAACAATATTAAATGGACATGTGTATTAGTACTTGTTAGAGTCAAATGCTTGTATCGAGTCGTAATGATGTTTTGCAGGATTTTCCAGGAAGTAGGACGAAGTTTTTCCAGAAATTTTCCGGAAACTTAACATAAGAATTTCTGCAGGTCACTTCTGACGGCGTCACGAGTTTACTCTTGACGGCGTCACGTGTAAAAATCTGGAAATTTTACCAGTTTTGTTTTTCTAACGGAGTCTTATGGTTTTTGTGAATTATTAAGTTTTATAATCTCCAGGAAATCTGCAAACATTCATTCCACAAACATTATATCTTTAATTGTTTTGTTTTTATTCCTAAGTCTGAAATTACATCTAGTTGTGAGTTATCTTTGTTCGGCTTGATGCTTTGGGTTTTTATAGTTGTTTTCTCAGGTTTAACAGGTTATGTTTGACAAGAAGATGATTTATATTCTGGAAGGGAAGCTTTGATTGTTCATTTTCTTGGAGGAAGATCTAACCTGGCCACCTATAATCCATACCGAGCGAATCAGGGGAGTATTTGATTTCATTCTTTTTACTTATTTTACTTTTACATTCTTTACTTGAACATTGGGGACAATGTTCATCTTAAGTGTAAGGGGAGGGTAAAAAGATGATACCTTACATATGCACTTTCGCTTGAGTTTGTTTTGTTTGATAGTAGATGAGTAATAAAACTACGAGAAATACTTGTTAGTGTAATTTTAGCGCCAAATTTAAAATTTTTTACAACATTTAGGAGTGAAACTTTAGCCATAGCAAGCGTCTCATGGATAGGAGGTTGTATGACTAGCACATAATCGTATATTCAGAAAAATTTTTCATCTAAAAATGTGAGGTTCGCCTTTAGATTTGATAGGAAAAGCATTTATTATTGATGCTTATGAGTGTACCGGTAGCATTTAGATTCTAGAACTTGCGTTAGTGATGCATCCCGAGACCGCTAGTGAGACTACATTCGTGTAGTAGGATTTACTACATGATAAGAGGCATTAGGATTACCCTTGTGTTAAACCCGTATTATAATTACTTGACCATTTAAGTCATATTACTTGGCTAGTTAAGTCAACTAATTTTTCCCACACCCTTAGCGTTGTACTCATTTTTAGTACACGATACCCCTAGTACACCCCTCCGAGCCTATCTTTTCGTTTCTAACTTTAAGCATCTTACTTAAAGGAAGAATTTGTTACACCCCACTTAAATGTACAACCAAATCGCCTTAGCCTTCCGTGTATGCGCTCATTTTTAGTGCATTATTGTTATTTGTTAAACCCTAAGTTAACTTTCTAATTGATTACATGGTTGCTAAGTCGAGTCATATCCTTGTACATATTGTTTTGGGACGATTGGGACTCATGGGTAAGTACTTATTTTATGGAGTAATGGGGAAGAACATAATATATTACCCCCATATGTACGTTAATCTTAAAAGTGCTCCAAGTGTTTTAATTTTCTTAATTCGAGTCATTAGAATAGTTTAATGTAAAGTATGTAAAGATTCAAGTGTAAGGGGAATTCTCATCCCCTATGATGTATTATTTTGGATAGTAGGGTAAGAGTGTATGCAAAAAAAAAAAAAAAAAAAAAAAAAAAAAAAAAAAAAATCGAAAAATTAAGAAAAAGAAAAAAAAAAAAAAAAAAAAAAAAAACATACGGACTACCATCCCGTTTTTATTCTATGTTTATTTTATGTTTTTGTTATTTTTCATTTATTAGTTTAAGTCGAGTCTAGTCTTGGCTTAGCAACGCCATATTGTACATGTAATTAACTAAGATTGTTAACTCGCCACCAGTAAAACTTCCTTTATCCAACAAAACCGTGTAATTCATATCCCTACACCTAACGTTATAACCCTTTAAAAGATCTCTTTGATAGTTTATCCTAGGTGCTTACGCCATGTGGTGGAGGTTTGATCCTTTCCCAAGCCTATGGTAATCTATTTTGCTATGACAGGTAGTGAGAGATATCTTCCATTTCCATAATGTTATATTACTTTATTACACCTGAGAGATGTGAGTATCTAAACACTATTTGTGAGGTGCTTGTGTATGACCTCCGTGCTTGTCTATTGGTGTTTAGTGGAACGATTATTTGTTGTAATTACTTTTATATTAGTGTTAAATGACCCCTAACTTGTCTTTTGAGTAGAATAAAAGCTCATTTGCTTGAGGACAAGCAAATCTCAAGTGTAAGGGTATATGATGAGGCAAAAAATGATCCGTTTTTAGGGGGTCATTTAAGCCCGAATCCGACTTTATTTGATCAAATATTGCCCTAAATCGTTCCTTTTGTGATTTTAGGTGTTTGGAGAGTGAATTCTGGAAAAGAAGCTATTTTGGACGTTTTTGGAGCATAAAAGTGAAGAAAACGGCTAAGTACCTAATTTGCATGCTGAAAATACAAGGTGACGGCGTCAAGACCAATATCTTGACGGCGTCAGACATGAAGAATTAAACTCCGAAGGTGGTGACGGCGTCAGAAGGAATCGTGACGGCGTCAAAGTGGCAAAATTAATATACCGTGGGTGGTGACGGCGTCACATAGGCCGTCATAAGTGGATCAAGGCCGTCCGAGGAAGTATATGGCGGCGAGGTGACGGCGTCAGAAGTTACTCTTGACGCCGTCAGACTGTTTTTCCTATATATAGTTTTCTAGTTTTTTTTCATTAAAAAGAGAAGTTTTGGTGAAACCCTAAAGACGATTTTGGTGCCTCTTTTGCAGGTTTTTCAAGGGTTCCAAACCCTTGAGACCTTGCATTGTAATTGAGATAAGTGTACTTTCAATTCAATCAATATGTCTATGTGTTGGTTGTTTATCTCTTGTTCTTGTCTCAATTCTACTATGCTAGGCTAGATCTCTCTTGTGTTTGCTTAGATCTAATGAAACCTAGATGTTGATTATGTGTTGATTACTTGTCTATTCTTGTTTTGAATGAATGATTTATATGTTAGGCTTAAGAAAACTGGCAGATCTCCAAATGGTAACATGCTTGAACGTCTTAAGAAACATGAACCGAGGCGTACTAGGTCTTTATTGGTTGTATTTAATGCATGAGCCACTGTTTACAATCCCTATAGTTGTGCTGGGTCATGGTGTAGGAGGAGATAAGAGCTCATAGAGTTGGGGAGTTATGTATGCCACCCCACGAATGGTATTAAGGAATACAATCCGTCATTCATACAAGTGTAACAAGTAATTAACATGTAAAAGATATCTAGGGAGTAGTGAAGTCTAAGTAAACACAATTTCTCCAATCACTGCTCACAACCTTAGTATAATTTAGTTTAATTTCATTTTTATTATTTTATTTTGATTGCATCTTAGCTTTGGGTTAGTTGAATAGCAACTAATTCCGCCCACTCCTTCAAAACCCGAGATTTTAATTGCTTTCATAAAAATATAAAAATACAAAAATAATCATCTCTCACCTCTAGAACTAGTAATTAGGTTTTCTAATCCTAGCGACACTATTTCTAAGATGAACGATCAATCCCCCGGTACTTGTCACTATACTATACTACAACGATCAGGTACACTGCCTGGTGGGGGTTGTAAGCTTCTCGAGATCCCTCGAGAGGTAAAGCAAGGTGCGATTCCCACGCATCAATGGTGTTTCGATATCCTTGGTTGCTAGGACGGGAATACTCTCCTAAAGTTCGGGGCCTAGGAGGTTGGTTTGCTAGTGGTGTTTTTTGTGGGTGGTTTTGTTGTGGTGGGTTGATGGGATCAAAGATATTACCACCTTCCATGATGTCGGATGCTAAAGGTTATGAACAAAGAAACGAAGAAATGAGATAGAATAAAGAAAACCTAAAAATAAAAATAAAACCTTACTAGAAAGGAATCTAGCAAGTGGACCTAATAAAAAGAAATTCTAACCTAGACAATAACTATTCCCCGTCAGCGGCGCCAAAAACTTGATACATGGGAATTGCGCCCTCGCAACAGGTTTTACCTCTCAAGGGATCTTGAGAAGCTTACAACCCCCACTAGGCAGTGTACCTGATCGTTGTAGTATAGTATAGTGACAAGTACCGAGGGATTGATCGTTCAACTCAGGAATAGTGTCGCTAGGATTAGAAAGCCTACTAAACTAGGTCTAGAGGTGAGGGATGATTCTTTTTGTATTTTTATATCTTTATGAAAGCAAGTAAAATCTCGGGTTTTGAAGGAGTGGGCGGAATTAGTTGCTAGCCAACTAACCCAATTAACTAAGATGCAATCAAAATAAATTACAAGGAATGAAAATTAAACTAATTTACTAATGTGGTGGAAATAATAATGAGAAAAGTTGTGTTTACTTAGGTTTCATTACTCCTGAGATATCTTTTACAGGTGGATTAGCTTGTTACAATTGCATGGATGACGGGTTATATTCCTTAATACCAGTCGTAGGGCCGTGTACAATATTCTCTAACTCTATAAGATCCTACTTCACTCCTGTGTCGAGCCGTTAGAATCTCCTAACATGGGATCATCAGAATTCTCTTACGCATTAAATACAACCAAAAATCGTAGTACACCTCCGATCATGTTTCTTAAGACGTTCAAGCAAGTTACCAATGAAAGTCTACCAGTTTTCTTAAGCCTAACATCGAATACAATCATCCGTAACAATTATAAACAAACAATCAACCCATAATCAACATCTAGGTTTCACTACATCTAAACAAACACAATAAAAACCTAGCCTAGCATGTTAAAGGGAAGACAAGCGTAAGATATAATCACACAACACATAGACATATTGAATGATTTAAATAAGTACTTATCTTCAATTGAACATGGAAGAATCAAGGGGTTGAAACCCTTGAAAAAGCTGGAAAATTCGTCTAGGGTTTTATTCCCTCAAAGTTGCACACTTACAATGAAATTTTGGAAAAATATATATAGACTATGCATCCTGACAGTGTCATGTATTAACCTATGACGCCGTCAACTCGCCGCCATAATGAAATTCGTATTGCCTAGATCCACTTCTGATGCTATCATGTAGGAATGAGCTCTAGGCCGTCACGTGTATTTAGACCCTGACGGCCTAGGTAACGCCGTAAGGCCAATAAGCCAAAAAACATTTTGGATCGTCACATGTATTTTCCACTTCTATCTCTTTTGCCATTCTTGACGCCGTCACTTGTAAAACCTTGACGCCATCAGGTACTGTTCCAGCAAGGAAATTTGAGACTTTGCCGTTTTCTTCACTTTTATGCTCCAAAAAAGTCCAAAATGCTTCCTTTTCCAGATTTCTCCTCAAAAGTACCTAAAATGACAAAAGGAATGATTTAGGGCAATAATTGATCAAATAATCACGAATTCGGGCTTAATTGACCCCTTAAAAGCGGTACACTTTTCGCCTCATCACTAACGCTAAAATCAATCAACCCACAACAATTAATGACAAACCAACTGTAGAAACTGGAAGGGGGGTTAAATAGTTTCACCGATTCTTTTTAATTTTCAAAACCGTTTCGCCGTTTTAGGTCCGGTTATTTTTCATTTACAAGCTTGTTGAATCTTACTAGTTATGTGATATCAATATGGTTACTAACAAACATAAATAATCAAGTAAAGTAAAGAGTAAAGAAAGAGCACAACCAAGAAGCGCGACGATTTATAGTGGTTCGGCATGAAGCTCACTCTCCGTCCTACCCCATTCCCCGAGTACCACACTCGAGAGTTATCAATCACTATATCAACGCACTCCTTCAGGCGGAGCAATCCATACACATGCTTACACAAGGCTTAACGACACTAAACATAATGTCGAGTTCTAATCATAGCTAGAACCAATCTATTTCAAAACGTGGCCACACGAACAAGCACTCTTGTCTATCTTGAATCTTCACCCGATCCAAGTCTTCACTTGTTAGACATACATGGTTCTTCACCCGAACCAAGCCTTCACACACACGACTCACGTGTTTACATACATATCACACTTGATCATCCCGATCCAAGTCTTTACATAATGACACAACAAGTCCTAACCTACACTTTAAGACATCACTCTCCTCACAAAAATTACATGAACTAATCTAGTTACAAGATTTCTTGGAACTACATCACCATCCAAGCTCACACAAATACAATACTTGGAACTACATCACCATCTAAGTTTATACCCCATCCTCGACTCACACACAAGTCTTAAAACAATGATATCAATCCTATCATGTAACACATGTTACATTTGTGTGTGGACACCTATAACATCTCAAAACTTCATAGTTGTCGAGAGTTCTTCCCTTGCACTTGACGGAAGAGGAAATCACTTATAAACATATACCGACATGTTATAGTGATCAAAGAATAAAAGGAACAAAGACCAGAAAGTTTTTGTGTGTGTGAAAAGTCAAGTTCTGAAAGAAAACAGTCCAGTATTTATAGTCGACACAAAGGAGCAGACGGTCCCTTAAATAGGCGACGGTCCTTTATCACTAAAGGACCGTCGACCCCTTTACGAGACCGCCCTGAAAAATGCTCCCATTTTTGTCCAGACGTGGTGAAAAACTATCTGGTGAAGGTTGGAGGGAAAACTAGCTGTTGTAATATTTGAATTTGAATTTATTTTCTTAATAAAACATTTCTTTAAAAAAAACACAAAAATACGTTTGTGAAAATGTTTTGTCAAACTTAAAAATGTAAGTTTAGGTGAAAATAAAAGTCTTTGATCACTTAACTAATGACGGTATAAAGTTTGTTCATACCTGAAGTGATTTTGAAGCAGCTACATAGAAGTAACGAGTTTCCTCGATTAAAAACTTATAAACCGTAACTTTACGTAACATGTCTTTATATTTTGTGATTATCAAAACACGAGAATACCGAATAATGCGAATAACGTTTTTAACATTATTTGTATTAACAATCTCCCCCTTTTTGATGATTACAAAATATAAACTCATTTTAAGTAAATTTATACGTTGATAACTTTTTTAATGAGTTTTCCCCGTTACTTCTCCCCTTTTTTGTAGAATCAAAAAGGTGTGTCGTGGTTGTTGAGGAGAGAAGACACGTGCACGGTTGAAAGAGAAACGTTGGAGTGACTAACGAAATACAAGCTCCCCCTAGCTAAGTGCTCCCCCTTAATGAGGGCACCGGGGAATCGAGCTATGGTGATGTGCTACAAAACAGAGTTAGAACAAAGCACATGCATGCATATATAGAATATGATAAGGATGTGAAATTAATTGTGTAGTGCAGGAATCTGATAGAGAAACACAGAGTAGAATTCTAATTCTGAGCACTACTGGGGACGGTCCCTTCAATAGGGGGACGGTCCCTTATTGATTAGGGGACTGTAAGTCCATTTAAAGGACCGCCAGCAGTAGGCTTTGAAGTTGCCAGGTATGTTGTGATTTAAGTAACTTCAAATTTTCAAGGTTGGATATTTTTAGTGAATTTTCATGTTTAACAATGACTAATATCACAACATATTAACATATCTAAAACACAATCATTCATTCATTCCACTCAAAGGAGACATACAATAGCTACCATAACGAAATTTCATAACAACTACATCATAGAAACACCAACATTAACCATTAACTACTACAACACATTAACTCCCATTGCATGTTTGGTCTAAAGCGCAACTTCCACTTGATTATTCATGACTAGATTCTTGAGAGTATCTAGTCGGAGGGTGGAATGGATGACGGAGAGGATGAAGGTGGAGCCGAAGGAGTTGCCGATGGTGGCATTGAAGCAAGAGGAGTTGGTTGCACATTTTGTTGAGCAATGAGATACTCAATGTGACCAAACATGATATGAAGTTCATCTCGAAGAGAGTGAATGAGATGAAAGTTGTGGTAACAACAAGCACACCCCACAGTGTGGTTGTTAGAAAAATAGTAGGGAACGAGATTACCAAGATTTGGAGATGATGGTGGAGTGAGAGGATTGTTCTCCAAAGGCCCATTTGGTGATGTGGTGGTATGATTAGATGAGTTTATTGGAGGAGGATGTTGGTTTCTTGTAGATGAGATAGAATGAGTGGGAGATGATGGTTGATTACTCACGAATGGAGTGTAAGCACCCGAGCAAGATTGGGTGAGCAAGGGCGACAAGTTTTTGACAAAAGATGAGAAAGGTGATGTGGTTGTCTTTGAACTAGAGGATGTCTTAGAAGAAGAGTGATATATTCCATTGGTGGATGGTGTTTTGAGTAGTGCACTTGGTGCTTGAGGTGATGATGGTGGTGACTTAGGAGATGGAGTGGTGTCATAGAGTGTTAGGTCAATGAAATTAGTTTGAGGTCAAATGATTTTGAGCTTAGGCCTTTTGTTTGATTGTTGTGTTGTGGGTTCTTTGTTTGTTGTTGGCAAGGAGGTGGAAGATGAGGCCATTGGAGATGATGAAGCTGATTTGAAGGATGATTGTGATGAGGTTGAGGATGATGAGGAAGGCTTAAATAATCAAGCATGGTTATGATTTGGGCAAAGCATGCATTAGGAGTTTTTAAGCACTTCAAATTGTTTAACTAAACATGGCAAGGTGGTGATAAGCATGCAATAGGTTTAGGATTGCAGGAATGAAGAAAATAGTGCAAAAATCCGTGATCCTATTTTGACGGTCCTTTAAACCTCAGACGGTCCCTTATCACTGGAGGACCTCTGGATCAATAAGGGACTGCCGGCAGTGGGTTTACAGAATTTTGCCCGCTTTCTCATTTCTACAACCTGTATATTCAAATCAATCCTATTTGTTGCAGAACAACATAAACAAGAATTTAACCATGAAGGTGTTATTCAAACTCTAAATAAGCTAATAACATCATCAACAAACGTCCATGTCTAATAGAGATAAGGTTAGTTCATAAAAACAATAAACATAGCAATGTTAAGAGTGACACTAAATAGAGATACTATGAAGCATTCAAAGTTACAACATAGTCACTATAAACACATAGTTGTTGACTTCAGTCATCTTCGATGCGTCTCATCCTATCAGCAGGAGAGGTTCTCATGGGACTGACAAAGTGTGTAACATGGTATTCTGTTATTGGTTCTAAGACTCCAACGACTAGGTTGTATTGATCATTTTGAAGGTTGGGATAGTTGCTCATGAAAAAGTTGTAGACACGAGTTAGGAGCATCCCATAGGGCATTGATTTTCTATCATCGTCCTTGAGATGCATAAATCGCATAGCGAAGAGATAAGCGAGATTGTACGGTTGTCTAGTGAGAATGCAATAAAGCATATGTGCAACACAAGATGGTATGCAATTGCTATCTTTTACTAGACCTAGTGCATTTTCTCGTAGAATGATCGCTATGGGTTGGAGAAATTGGCGAAGTTCACAGACACGGATCTTATCAGGATAGAAAGTGTCGCAAGAGTTGCAAAGTGAGTTAATTAGTTCAGTTTGAGAGGGAATGTAGGTGATATAGGGTCCTTCACGTTCACGATTCTCAAACAGGGAATTTAACTCAGGATCTTCTGAATAGGCACATTGCCCATGGCATGGAATACCAAGAATCTGATTGAACTCCTCAAGTGAAAGAGCAAAGCCATAGTGATCAATACTGAAGGTAAGATGTATAGAATTGTCTTGAATACGTTTGACTTTAATTTCACGAAAGAATTCTAGTATAAAACGTGGACAGATGTGTTCATTGATATTGAGTAAACAGTCAAGACCTATTGGCTGAAAGGCTCTATCAATATTCTCCTGAGTTACATATGAATGATCGATAATTCGACCTTCATGAATGTAGCGAGACTCAACATCTCTGAAGCTTTGAAGGGATTCAGGTGGTAAGTAAGGTTCTAAGGATACTTTTGGTATGTATGAATGTGTACGATGAAGGTCATAATCAAATATGTGCGGCATGGTTGTACCTATATAAAATTAATAAGAGGTTAACTAGATAATAATATTGTGCTTATTTTAAACACTTTCCATGTATTACTAGTTTTGAAATTCCTGATTCATTAAGTTGCATGATAATGAAAACGTTTTTGACATGTACTAACAATGCATAATTACGTTATTGTTACATGATTGAACAATATTATCATCCACAAATTTGAGTTGGGAATAATCTCATTTTTGACCCATTTTTAAAAACTCACGAATTAAAACAGCTGACTTATTAACTTACGTGTTGTTGGTGATAATTGTTAAAATTAACCTTCAATTGTTGTTGTTATTTCAAAGAAATGAGAATCTCCAATTTAATTTTGTGTTCATATGAACCTTAGAAATTCAATTACGAATTAATTAAATGAAATTTAGAAAATTGACTTACAATGGAGTGATTAGTGAGTATAGGTGGTTGATGATCTTAACTTTGAAAGCCTTGAACTAATTTGACAATGGGGTAGTCAGGATTTGAGTGTTGGGTCGAGTTTTTTTGTCATTTTCTGCACTAAAGGGGTGTTTGGATGTTCTGCAGAAAGAAAAATGAGGCATAGGCAGAAATTCATGGACGGTCCCTTAACGATATGGGACCGCCGGGAGCTAAGGGACCGCCACCAGAAGCTTGTGGTCTTTGGACGATTTTTTGGTGTTTTGGTTAGTATGAAAAATCTTTAGTTTCATATGGTTTTAAAACATAACACATTGAGTTTTAAGACACGACAATGACTCAATACGCACGAGTAGGCTAAGGAATGGGTAAGGAGTGGAATTGAGACATAAGAAGAATGAAAGACTCGATACGCTTGATTAAAGAGTAGATTTTCTGTCAAATAGAAGGAAAGAGAGAATGAGATTTGCATCGAGGAAGCTAGAAGTCAATCAAATAAGTTTCAAGGAATGTCATAGACGAGAACTAGAGAGCAAATAAAGAGTGAAGCAAGTGTGCATCGTCTATGGTGATTGATTGACGTTAAATTTTCTATAAACAATGGTTGTGGTAAGATCATTGTTTTTCCAAATAATTTGCTTGAATCCAAAGAAGGATAAGCATTTAGACAAAGCGTCCAATCGACATAAAGCATCTAGCACATATAGGCATACAAACATCATCAAGCATATAAGCAAGTAATCTCTAATCACGTAGTTACATGAACATATAACAAGCAATCAAATAGCAAGCGTAATAGTCAAAATTGGTAAGAAGACTTACCTTGGCCTTTAACAATCCTTATTAGCACATAACCAAAAACATGTGTTGTTGGTGATGCAAAACTAGGTGATACTCACTTGGCTATTAGTCCATAAGATTAGTAATGCAATCGGCTTGGTAAGATGACCATTGGGTTGTCTACATGCTCAAGGCACGTATTGTCTTCTTAGCTAGCAATTCACATTGCACATAAAACCGCACATTTTCTTCTTAATTGCCATTACATCAAAGCAAGTAGATTGGTACACCAATAAGGTTGCTCAAGAAATTCTTGTCGGCAACATTACCTACAATGAAAGCATTCAAACTAGTAGTATATGATTTCACTTAAACTAAGTGTCTTTCTAATATCAAATTTTCATTATCTTTGGCTTGAACATTTCCTTGACGAATATTAAAACTATTTTACCAAATGCCATTTGTCATTTGACACAAAATTGTTTTGTCAAGCTAGATTTTCGCCAAAGATTCATAAATCAATATTTTTGCTTCAAATATTTTATGCAAGTTATTTATGAAAAACTTATTAGTAGAACTTCCTATAATTGATTATACATCATCAATAGAAATGACATGCCAAAGATTATGATCTATTGATTTCACATAACTTTCAAATTCATTTTTCCAAATGACAAAATTTTTTAATTTTTGAAAAATGGTGGCTCATTCAAGTAACACCCTTCTAGAAATCATCTTGATTTCATAGATCGATTCAAGTTTTAAATTATAGTATACTTTAGAGATGTTAATAAACGAAGCTCTGATACAATTGTAGAAACTAGAGGGGGGGGGGGGGTTGAATAGTTTCACCGATTCTTTTTAATTTTCTAAACCGTTTCACCGTTTTAGGTCCGGTTATTTTTCATTTACAAGCTTGTTGAATCTTACTAGTTATGTGATATCAATATGGTTACTAACAAACATAAATAAGTAAGTAAAGTAAAGAGTAAAGAAAGAGCACAACTGTAACAACCGTGGTTTTAGCAGGTCAGTTTGACTGATAGTCTTGACTCGGTTGACGTTTGTTTGGTGTGTATTAGGTGTTTGAAGTGATATAGGAGTGATATAGGTGAGTTTTAGCACTAAATCCTTTGCGTAAATGGTTTTTATTGTGATTTGGAAAGTTTGGAATTTGGGAAAGTTCATTTTGATCACCTTTGTGGTGTAGAAATGACTTGTGTAGTTTTGGTGTTATTGTGTTTTTGCGTAACGAGGCTTCGTTCAAGTAATTGAGCGTTAGTAAGTTACGTGGGATTTTTTTTTATGAGTAATATTTTAAAAAGAGTGTGAAAATCTATTTTTGGAAACTTTATTTTGAAAATGAATATTTTCCGGTTTGTCGTAAAACTGAGGTTTATCGCGTAAGACGTTAGGTTTCGATATGGGAATACATAAAATATGAAAAGTATGAGGTTTTGAGTGTAATAATTAAATTTAATAAAAATTAAAAAAATAAATATATATGCATAGGAAAAATCGATTTAGGGGGATAAAGGGAAAAAGGAAACCAAATTTGAGTCCAATTACAACACCTAATGATAAGGATTATCCATAAATAATATATAAACAAACCCCAACACCCCACAAATATTTTTTGGGAGTTCTTGGTCGTTCATGGGAGGCCAAGGAAGAAGAAAAAATTAGGGTTAATAATTTGGAGGCAATAATCAAGAATCAAGGTAAAATTCTTAAAATACATGTTCAATTGTTTGATTAATTAATGTAATTCATGTAATAATTATATGATGGATTAGGGTTTGTATTAACTTCTGTAAATTAATGTTATTAAACATGTTGGGATCAATAATTAGTAATACTATGGTTAATGGTTAAGAGAATTGAGCGTAAAATATGCTAGTTATTGAGTTAGGGTTTGGACAGATTTGTAAGGCTGTAAATATGTGAGTGTATATAACAGATGGTGATGAGTTAAGTCAAGAATTTTAGGTCTAAATCGAAGTATAATGAAAGAGCTTTCCAAAAAGCCCAGCCAAGATCAATTTTGAGGTCGGGAAGTCGGTCTTTTGATTTTTTTTGATAAGGTGTCAAAGCTGTCAAACCGGGTCAGATTTTGGCTAAAAGTTTGAGAGTGACATGTGGTTGTAAAAGTGGTATTTTGACTTGGTCTTCTGGAATAGTTAAGTTTTAGGTTATATTAGACTACCACGAAGAGGATTAGCGATAAAAACTTGTGAAAGTATTTATTAAAATTAAAAACTTTTGGGTGTGCGTTCAGATCCGAATTTGAGTAGTTGTCAAGTTTGAATTTCTTGTGAGTACTTGTGTGTGTTATTGGTCTATGGCCTTCTGGGATTAGCTTCTATGCTTATGAGAGACCATGGTAAATTTTTGGTGTGAGTTTTTGAGCTTTATTTGTTGTGATTTCATGTGAGTGAATGTACTCAAAAATTTTGCGTTTTCTGAGTTTTAGAGTACAAGGGATTTAGTGAGTATTAAGTTATGGTAGTGGTTAGTGTGGTGTCTAGGAGATCCATGGTGGGTCATATGAGTCTTAGACATCCATCATATGTGTATTACATGGGTTGTAGCTTTTAGCTTGACCTTGTGTAATGTGGATTATTTTTGTGTGCTATAGATTGTGAGTTGTTTTTGTGTGGAAGCTGCGGAGTTTAAGGTGAGTTCATAGTCCCATATTTTAACTTGTTTTAAACTTGGGATGGGAATGATGCTTGTCTTAAATGATTTGATTTACTGTGATTATGTGTATGGTGTTAAAGAGTTTGGACTTATAATGTTATCGTATGCATGCTATGTGTGATTATTTGCTTCTGTGGAAATCGAGGGTAGAACTGTACCTGAGATGTGAAGGGTAGAACTAGGGGTGCTATTCGGGTCGGGTTGGTCGGGTTCGGGTCAAACGGGTCGGGTCCAAGTCGGGTCGAGGGTAAAAATAATATACCCGAACCCGACCCTATTTGAACTCGGGTTAGTCGGGTTCGGGTCAAATCGGGTCATGTCGGGTCGGGTCAAGTCGGGTTCGGGTTTGTCCAATTTACAAAATCACATAATCTTATTCCTTTTTTTTTTTTTTTTTTTTTTTTTTTTTTTTTTTTTTTGCGAATGACAATTATGAAAAACCAAATTCACTTTGTAG